>CM052706.1:98620617-98633405 GCA_028551405.1 Uromys caudimaculatus | reverse complement strand
CCTCTACTACCCTCTTAACTCCCCTTCCCATGCCCTAAATAAACTCTATTCTATACTATACCTTCATGTGTGGCTGGTTCCTCAGGGGGAAGGGATGCCTGGGCTCGGGCCTACTGAGGCACACCCTTCCCCCACACCTACCTCCCCATAACCCCATATAACATATATCTCTCTATATATTTTTATAAACACAACACATACCATTATCCAAAGTTAAATTAAGATCATATAAGCAATTTAAACAGACCTACAACCCCTAGGGAAATAGAACCAGCCATTAAATGTTTACAAATCAAAATAGCTCAGGGCCAGATGGGTTTTAACTTAGAATTCTACCAGACTTTCAAAGAAGAGTTAATGCAAATACTTCTCAAATTATCCCACAAAATAGAAACAGAAAGAACATTGCCCAGCTCATTTTATGGGGCCACAGTTATCCTGATACCCAAACCGCATCAAACCCAACAAAGATAACTGCAGGCCAATTTCCCTTATGCGCATAGATGCAAAAATTCTCTATAAAATAGTTGCAAGCCAAATCTAAGAATACATCAAAAAGATCATCCACCACAATCAAGTAGCCTTCATCCCAGCGTGCAGGGATGAGTCAACATATGTAAATCTATAAAAGTCATATAAATCTAATAAGCAATGAACAAACTTAAAAAGTGATTATCTCAGTAGACACAGAAAAGACTTTTGACAAATCCAACACCCTTCATAATAAAAGTCCTGGAAAGATTAGAGATACAAGGAACATACCTCAACGTGAACCTATAGCCAACATCAAATTAATTGAAGAGAAACTCAAAGCAATTCTACTAAAATTAGGAACAAGACAGGCAGCCCACTCTCTCCATACCTATTTAATATATTACTTGAAGTCTTAGTAGATAGTAAAACTAGATAGGATGAATTCAAAGTATCTTTATTTGAAGATGTTATGATAGTATACATAAATGACCCTAAAAGTTCCACTGAGAAACACCTACAGCTCATAAATACTTTTAGCAAAATAGCAGGATATAAAATTAACTCAGAAAAATCAGTAGCCTTTTTATATCAAATGACAAAAGGACTGAGAAAGAAATCAGGGAAACAACACCTTTCACAACAGCCTCAAAAAATATAAAATATCTTGGGGTAACTCCAACCAAGTAAGTGAAAGACTTGTATGATAAAAACATTGAGACATTGAAGAAAGACACTGAAGAAGATATCAGAAGATGCGAAGATCGCCCATGCTGATGAATCAGTAGGATTAACATAGGAAAAATGGCCATCCTATCGAAAGCATTCTACAGATACAATGCAATCTCTATGAAAAGTCCAACACAATTCTTCACGGATCTTGAAGGGACAGCTTTCACCTTCATATGTAAACACAAAACCCAGAAAGGCTAAAGCAATTCTGAATAATAAAAGAATTGCTGGATGTATCATCATCCTGACCTCCAATTGTACTGCAGAGCTATAGTAATAAAACGGGATGGCATTGCCACAAAAACAGACATATTGATCAATGAAATTGAATTGAACACTGAAACACAAATCTGCACACCTGTGGACACCTGATTTTGAATAAAGAAGCCAGAAATACATATTGGAAAAAAGACAGCATCTTCAACAAATAGTGCAGGTCAAACTAGGTAGCTGCTTGTAGAAGAATGCAAATAGATCCAAACTTATAACCCTGCACAAAACTCAAGCCCAAGTGGACCAAAGACCTCATCATAAAACTAGATACACTGAAGCTGATAGGAGGAAAATGTGGAATAGCCTTGAACTCATTGGCACAGGAGATGACTTTCTGAACCAAACACCAATAGCATAGGCACTATAACCAACAATTACAATAAATGGGACCTCATGAAACTGACAAGCTTCTGTACTCCAAAGGATGGCATCATTGAGACAAAGCAGCAGCCTACAGAATGGGAAAAGTTGTTTGTTTGGTTTTTTTTTTTTTACCTACACATCCTATAGGGGACTAATATTCAAAATATATTTTAAAAACTTTAAAAACTAGATATCAAGAAAACACATAATTCAATTAAGAAATGGGGTATAGTTCTAAACAGAGAATTAGCAGCAGAGGAAACTCAAATGACTAAGAAACAATTAACAAATTGTCAAATATCTTTAGGTATCAGGGAAATGCAAGTTAAAACCACTGTAAGATTCCATTTTACACCTGTCAGAATGGCTAAGATCAAAACATAAATGACAGCTCACGCTGCTGATGCTGCGGAATAAGAGGAGCACTCATCTAGTGCGGAGTGCAAACTTGCACAGCCACTACGGAAACCAGCGTGGGTGTTCCTCAGAAAGATGGGAATAGATCTACCTCAAAATCCACTCTTGGGCACATACCCAGAGGACACTTCATCCTACCTCAGTGATACTTGATCAACCATATTCAGTGATGCTCTGCTCACAGAGTCCAGAAACTGCAAACAACCTGGATATCCTCAACAGAAGAATGGATAAAGACAATATGGTACTTTTACACAATGGAGTACTGCTCAGCTGTTTTAAAAAATGACATTATGGCCAGGCAGTGGTGGCGCACTCCTTTAATCCCAGCACTTGGGAGGCAGAGGCAGGTGGATTTCTGAGTTCAAGCCAGCCTGGTCTACAGAGTGAGTTCCAGGACAGCCAGGCTATACAGAGAAACCCTGTCTCGAAAAAAAACAAAACAAAACAAAACAAAAATGACATGAATTTTGCAGGCAAATGGATGGAACTAGAAAAAAAATCATCCTGCGTAAGGTAACCCAGATCCAGAAAGATAAATACAGCGTGTATTTGCTTATGTATAGATATTAAGCAAATGAAAACCAAGCTACAATCTATAGCCCCAGAGAGGTTAAATATAGAAGAGACTAGAGGGGGAACACATGGATCTCCCTGGCAAGAGGAAATAAAGTAGATTTATGGGTGAACTAGGGGAGGGAACAAGAATAGGAGAACCAAGGGGAAGTGGAGATGGGGTTGAGGGAGGGAAGGGGGAGAGACAGCTAGAATTGAGGGGCATTTGCTGGGTGGTTCGGAAATCTAGTGTAGTAGAAACATCCTAAGATATGTGAAGGTGTGAGGAATGAGGTCTTCAAATAGTAGGGGAGACAGAATCATAACTGGCCATCTCTTGTCACCAAATGAAGCTTCCAGTAGAGGACTAGATTGTATTCTATGGAATTGTTGGCCAAGGGATTCTCATGGAAATCCTCAAACAGCCCAGGCTGTTGCCAAGACAATAGGTTGCTCTCCACAAACTGACAGCAAGGGCCCAGTGTAGACAACACCCACACAGCTCACTGAAGATGGAGAGGTTGAGAAGGTGCATGCACAGAACCTCCACCCCTATGCTCTAGTGTCTTTGGTATGGAAAAGTATTCTTCCGACTTCCAAAAGAGAAACATAAACAACCCGGCCACAAACCCTTGACCTTCAATGTTGTCCTGCCAGCAAAATATGCTAAGGCAATGGTAGCAGTAAGCTTGGGGGTAGAACCAACCAACACCTAATTTGACTTAAAGCTCCCTCCAGGAGATGGAACCCATACCCAGCCCTGCTTGGGTGACCAAAACCAAGAGACCAGATAGCCCAGAAACCTAGGGTTAAACCAAATATGACTGGTCTTTTAAAAACAGTAATAATAAAATCCTGATGGTAATCTGCTACACTCATAGATTAGTGCCTTAGTCATCCCTCATAGAAAAGCTTCCTCCTGCACCAGATGGGAACCAATATGGAGACCCACAGCCATTTATGCAGAGAGGGTAGAGAAGGAGGGAGGGAGGGAGGGAGGGAGGGAGGGGGAGAGGGAGGGGGTGGGACTTTGCAACACACAGCTCTATCAAATACCTCCCCTCAGAATTCAGGGAACCTCACTGAAAAGGAGGCAGAAAGAGTGTAAGAGCCAGAGAGGACAGAGGATAGCAGGCTAACAAAGTTCTCTACATCAACTAAGCAAAGCTCATATGAACTCAGACTCTGAAGAAGTAAGCACAGGATCTGCACCAGGTCCTCTGTGTATATAGTACGGCTTTCAGTTTAGTGTTTTTGTGGGAATCCTGAGTGTATGAATGAGTAGGTCTCAGATTCTTGTGCCTTCCCTTAAGTTCCTTCCATTCTGTTGGCGTGCTTGTCCAACCTTGATGCGATGGTTCTTGTTTTATCTTATTATATTAGGTTCTGTTGTGTTGTTGTCTCTTAGAAGACTGTTCTTTTCTAATGAGAGATAGAGGGGCCGTGTATCCAGGTGGGAGGGAAAGTGGTGGTGGAGGGGGATAACTGGGAGGAGTATAGGGGAGGGAAACTGTAAATATGAAGTTAAAAATGTATACGAGGACAAGAAGTATTGACTAGTAGTACATTTTGAATGTGAGAATCTTGAGGCTGTGAGAATATCTCAGTAAAGTTGTCAAGTATCTCATTAGTTGTAGGGGATACGAGGTCTTTGAGCTCACGGATAAGCCCTAGAGAAACGAGAAATGTTAATCATGCAGGATTGTCTCCTCAGCAGAGGAGGTGTATAGCTCCTCTATGGGTGGAGTTAATAGCCTGGTGATTTGTGCTATCTGTAGGTCGGACTGTTACGCTTATCCCAGACTCTTCCTCCCTAGACTTGTATGGTTAGCTCTGTGTCTCAGTCAATAGAACCCATCCTTATGGAAGAGGTCACATGTAGTTAACAATAGAGTTGTAGTTACGGATAAAGCTTTATTGTAATAATTATCACCAGGAAACGCTTTCCCAAAGTTGCACTGTACTTAAATATGTCTAAAATAAACTGTCAGGCATCAAGCTCCAGAAGTGTGGACCAGCACCAGTTTACTAAGTTGTATTAAACCAGATTTCCTTATTGCCTACCCTAGTGTTGGCAGAGACCCCCAAATTAGTTAAGCAATGACCTTTAATTTGGGAGACATATTCTGGGATCAGAAGTTAACTTGGTTGTTGAGGCTCTGTTTAATATCCATAAAGGATATTCAGTGACACTAAGATTTTTTATCATGTTGAGAATATAAGATTATATGAAAATTAGAGGCAAAGACCATAGAGATCCGTTTTTCTGGGCTGTTTGAGGTCAATCTCAGTTGAGTGGAGGAAGATGAGAAGCCAAGGCTCGGGTAAGTAACTGAATCCTACCTGTGACGCTCAAGTCAACTGGTCCAGGAGACCAAGCCAATCTCAAAGCGTCTGGTTGCAGCAGAAGCTGCCCTGTCTTCCCCACCCCTCAGCTCACTAGTGCTAAATCAAGGTCTCTTAAGGAATGCCTATCTTCATAGAGAATTCTGGAGTATGAACGCTCATGCTGACTAGCTCCAGTGTGATGAAGTGGGCCAACAGGCAGGAACTGCTGTAGCTTTTGCCACAAAGTACAGCCAGCCACACCCCTCCATCTGTGTTTCAGCCTTCCCAGTCAGCCATGTTAAATAAAACTTACAGAAACAAATCGTAAGTTTGTGTTCTGACTAACTCTGATTGTCAACTTGATAGGATTTAGAATCACGATGGACACAAATTTGTCCACACACCTAAGCGATTATCTAAATTAGGTTAATCAAAATAGAAGGATTCACTCTAAATGTGGGTGGTACCATTCCATGGGCTGGGGTCCTGGCTAACAGAAAGGGGGAAAACAAACCAAAGTATTCACTGCTCTCAGCTTCCTGACTGTAAATGCAACCCGACCAGTCGCCTGCACTGCCCCTTCTCGCCATGACTGACCATCTCTCCTGAAAGTGTAAGCCACAATAAACTCTTCCTTCCTTAAGTTGCTTTCACTGGGTATTTTGTTGCAACGAGACAAGTAATTAGTATAAAGAAATGTGTTAGTTTCAAGCCATCTACTTCTCTGAGTAGTGTGATTAAGCCTCACACCGTCCTGACGATGCCTTCATCCAGAGTAGCCATAGTGGGTCAGCTGCTCACTCGCACCATCTCAGCTTCTCAGCTAAGAACACAATGGTAGCAAGCACTAGTATCTAGTAGGAAAATCAAAGTAGCCATGATTCTGGAGGACACCACTTACATCAATAACCTCACAGTGTCACATAGAAGCGTGAACATAGTATAATAAGGTATATCTTTCATGTGTGTATTACTCTGTTTAAGTCTGGCTAGCCTGGAACTTGATATGTGGACCAGCCTGAAACTCACAGAAATCCGCCTGTCTCTGTCTCCTGAGTGCTGGAAATGATAGCTTGAAAGAGAGACCACATTCCCATGGCTTTTATTAAAGTATGCATCTCTTTTTATTGGTTATTGCTAATTTCCTGTTATATCTAACTTATAATTTAAACTCATAAGTACATGCGAACAGAAAAAGAACATAGTTTAAGTATAGTTCTTGCTTTGGGGTATTCTCTAGGAGTCCTAAATGTCCCCTGTGAATAAGAGGACAAGTCTTTAAGTGTATATGGTCTAATAATTAAAATTGTCTGAAAACGGAGTGGTCTAATAACATCAGTGATATGTCCGGGAAAGAGTGAAGACACATCTATACATCTGCAAGCAAGATTGAGTGAACAGATGTGTTACACATTGAATGTCAGCCAGCCACACAAAGGGATTAAAACTCTGATACATGCTGTAACATAGGAAAACAACCCAAGCACTATATAACCTTAACGCTGCAAAGTCACTTAATACAGGGGATATCCATAGATTTCCTTAGGGGACCCAAGCACTGGGGAGAGAGGAGATAGTTTTTAAGGGACATGCAGTTTCTTTCTGAGATGACAAGAGAGATCTGGAAATAGTGCTGGGAGTTGTGCAGTAATACACTTACTGTCACTGACTTGTGCATCAGAATGTTATTAAAATAGCCACTTTTCAGACCAGTGTGGTGACTCAATGGGAAAAAGCACTCACTGCCAAGTGTGACCCTCTGAGTCCTGCAAGGTGCTCTCTGCAAGGTGCTCACCCATCCTGGCTCACACACACACATTCCATGCAAAAATGAATAAATATAATTTATTTCTCAATAAATCAGTAAAATAGAAATTGCTATCTTACATATGTTTTACCATATTAAATGCATTTAAAGGGGGACAGACCAGTAGGAAGGGGCTCAAGGGAGCCAAAAACTATGTAATGGGAGACCATCCAACCATACCTTAAATTCAGGTAAATATAACCCATGTGATATTTGGGATGCTTGCACATGGAGAAGTCCATTTGTTTTTATGAGACTGAAGTGTTACATGGGCATCTTTAGCATCAGTCCTGAGAAGAGACACTCTCAGAGCCTCGGCTAAGAACAGCAGAGACATGGACAGGATCCCACAAACATTGTAGGGTCAGAATTAATAGTAATTATACGGGAAGCACAGGACTGAGGACAGAGGAAGGGAGGCTGCTGTGCTAACAGTTCACTGTCTATTCGCCTCCCTTGTGGCGTCTCCAGGTCCTGCAGGGGCTCAGATCTCAGTGTGAGAGGAGCACAGGTCTGTGATGGGCAGAGAGCATGGCTGCCCAGGGGACAGCTGCCAGGGAAGTGAGGCACCAGAGTGGTATGCGTCTGTGACAGAATGCTTTCCCAAATCATCACAACACACGAGCCTCTGAAATTGGAGAAACAGCGTCCGAGAGCTACTGGAAAGCAGCCAAAGGTAGACTGGGCTTTCTCGGCTGCTGTCCCCAGTAGCCCCTCAGCCTATGAGGAATCGTATTGTGTCCTTCCTGTGACGGCCAGTGCCCACCTAAGGAGGGGCCTCAGAGTTCCCAGGCACCTGTCTGTGATCGGCAATCTCAAGTGCAGACTTGACAACTGGAATGACTGCTATCTGTCTGTTCTGAGACCTTCCTTCAAAAAGCATCTTTAGGGTCCTTCATAACCACAGAGAGCTCAGAGCCCAGGGTGTTGGAATAAGACCTAGGGACAAGCAGCTTCTAAATTAGGCAGATGCCTCAGCTTGCTTCTGGGTTCACCAAGCTGGACCCCAGTGTTGCCTCATACACCCAACACATCCATAAGTTATCACTTTGTTAGACACACAGTCACACCACTAAAAGTATATCCACAAAATGCTCCATTAGAGGACTCTGGCTCATCCAGGAGAATGAGTCGCACACATTAAAGAAAAGCCACTTTTAAAACCTGGCACTTCTTGAGAAATGCCCAAGGAGCCCAGTCAGGCATTCACTTGCTCTACCTGAGGCCTGAATGCCTTGTAACTCTGGGTCTAGAGACACAGCCCCTTTCCATAGGGCAGGCAGGATAGATTTCAAGGATGGTGGAGATTTAGGGGAGTCTGGGTGACAGACTGTCCAGGGGTGGGGCAAAATGGTAGCCTAAATTCCACCCCATTTTGTCTGTAGCCTAGTGAACTTCACTTCAGTGCTACATGGGCTTAGGAGGCAGAAGTAGAGCCCAGAAGACCAAAATATGACTGTGATAGCTCCCAGAGAAACCCACAGCAGAGCTACCACCCGGCCCAGCTGCCCCACTCCTGGCTGGGGGTCCAGTGGGAATATAGCCTGCACTGTATCAGGTGTTTGCACACTTGTGATAACTGTGACTCTATTCACAGCACCCAAGATGGAGCCAGCTAAGAGCCAGTCACCAGATGAGTGGATAAAGAAAAGAGGTGCAGGCACAACATGGAATTTTATTAATCCACAAGTGACAAAGTTATGTGTTTGCAGGAAAATGGTAAAACTGAAGACAATCACGTTAAGCAAAATAACCAAGATTCTGAACCCAAATGAACCACCAAACCCAGGAGGTGATGCCTGAGTATCTGGACAGGGAAGCAGTCTTTGAGCCCCATGAGCGATGGGGGCGCTGTGTGCGTGTAGAACAAGAACAAGGGAATCCCACTGGGACTCCTGGGCCTGAATGAGTTTCTAACCTACACTGACTTGTAATAAAGGCACCACACAATTCAAGGTGGCAAAAAGATCACTCAGTTCCCCAGTAGGCAGCACTAACTAGACTTATTTACATACGTAAACATGTGTACTGCGCACACATGCATGCATGCAACCACATGAAACACAAAGATAGGAGGGGATTTGGGCGGTGTTGAGGGGTTTGGGCGGAAGACAGAAAAAGAAATGGGCAGTGATCAAAATTCAGTGTAAACGCATTTGCAGTTGTCAACGACTAAATAAAAGACGTTCTTTATTTAAAAAAATGGAAAAATGTGAGCAGAAAGTTTGGCTCTCCCCCTGCTTATGTACTGACTACCCACCTTATGTTTAATTAAAATACAAAAGGGAAAGAGATTCAGAGTCTTCCTAGGGCGAGAGTAGGGAAGAACCCAGGCACGCCAAAGTGGAACAAATTCCTGAAGTAAAGCAAATAAGGACCACTTATTGACCTCTGGATGTGTGTAGCAGTCGCCATCTCTTAGCTAGCTGGGTGAGAGATTAAAGACCAACATGTGGGGGAACCTGAGCCTGTGCCACAAGGCTCCACACCCAAATAGCGCCAGGAGAAAGCTAGCCTCCCAGGAGTGAGGACAAGCCTGTGAGCAGAGGTAAGACCAGCACCTCTGCTCAGAGGGACCCATCCAGAACCCTCAGGACACAGGGTCCAAGGAGTGGCCTTCCAGTTTCCTTCTGTGGCCAGGGAGCTGATCCTGTACCACAGAGCTTCAAACCCAAATAGTGCCAGGAGAGAGCTGGTCTCTCAGGAGTGCTGACACATCTTCGAGCACAGGCAGGACCACCACTTCTGTTCAAATTCCTGGCTCAAGAGGGACCCTTGCAGAACCATCAGGACATAGGAACCAAGAAACAGCTAGGGGCAAGATCCTTCTGGTTTCTGTCTGCAACCCAGAGCTAACCCTGTACCACAGTTCTCCAAACCCAAATTCCTCTCAGAGAGAGCTGGTCTCCAAGGAATACTGACACAGAGGCTTGCAGGAGGGACAAGCCACAGTCAGAGAGAGCAAGACCAGCTAAAACCAGAGATAACCAGATGGTGAAAGGCAAGGGCAACAACATAAGGAACAGAAACCAAGGCTACTTGGCATCATCAGAACCCAGTTCTCCCATCACAGCAAGCCCTGGAAACTCCAACACACCAGAAAAGCAAGACTCAGATTTAAAAATCACATCTCATGTGATGATAAAAGACTTTAAGAAGGAAATAAATAACTCCCTTAAAGAAAGACAAGAGAACACAGGTAAACAGCTAGAAGCCCTTAAAGAGGAAATACAGGAAAACACAATCAAACAGGCGAAGGAAATGAACAAAATCATCCAGGATCTAAAAATGGAAATAGAAACAATAAAGAAATCACAAAGGGAGACAACCCTGGAGATAGAAAACCTAGGAAAGAGATCAGGATTCATTGATGCAAGCATCACCAACAGAATACAAGAGATAGAAGAAAGAATCTCAGGGACAGAAGATACCATAGAAAACATTGATACAACAGTCAAAGAAAATGCAAAATGCAAAAAGCTCCTAGCCCAAAACATCCAGGAAATCCAGGACACAATGAGAAGAACAAACCTAAAGATAATAGGTGTAGAAGAGAGTGAAGATTTCCAACTTAAAGGGCCAGTAAATATCTTCAACAAAATTATAGAAGAAAACTTCCCTAACCTAAAGAAAGAGATGAACATAAACATTCAAAAAGCCTACAGAACTCCAAATAAATTGGACCAGAAAAGAAATTCCTCCTGTCACATAATAGTCAAAACACCAAATGCACAAAACAAGAAAAGAATATTAGAGCATTGAGGGGAAAAGGTCAAGTAACATATAAAGGCAGACCTATCAGAATTACACCAGACTTCTCACCAGAGACTAGGAAAGCTAGAAGATCCTGGGCAGATCTCATACAGACCCTAAGAGAACACAAGTGCCAGCCCAGGCTGCTACACCCAGCAAAACTCTCAATTACCATAGATGGTGAAACCAAGATATTCTATAACAAAACCAAATTTACACAATATGTTTCCACAAACCCAGCCCTACAAAGGATAATAGATGGAAAATGCCAACACAAAAGGAAAACTACACCCTAGAAAAAGCAAGAAAGTAATCTTTCAACAAACCCAAAAGAAGATAGTCACACAAACATGAAAATAACATCAAAAATAACAGGAAGCAACAATCACTATTGCTTAATATCTATTAACATCAATGGACTCAATCTCTCAATAAAAAGACATAGACTAACAGACTGGATACATGAAGAGGACCCAGCATTTTGCTGCATACAGGAAACACACATCAGTGTTAAAGATAAACACTACTTCAGAGTAAAGGCCTGGAAAACAATTTTCCAGGCAAATGGTCCCAAGAAACAGGCTGGAGTAGTCATTCTAATATCGGATAAAATCAACTTTCAATCAAAAGTCATCAAAAAAGATAAGGAAGGACACTTCATACTTATCAAAGGAAAAGTCTACCAAGAAGAACTCTCAATTCTGATCATCTATGCTCCAAATGGAAGGGCACCCACATTCATAAAGGAAACTTTACTAAAGCTCAAAGCACACATTGCAGCTCACACAATAATAGTGGGAGACTTCAACACCTCACTCTTATCAATGGACAGATCTTGGAAACACAAACTAAACAGAGATACAGTGAAAGTAACAGAAGTTATGGACCAAATGGATTTAACAGATATCTATAGAATATTTCATCCTAAATCAAAAGAATATACCTTCTTCTCAGCACCTCATGGTACCTTCTCAAAAATTGACCATATAATCAGTCACAAAACAAACCTCAACAGATACAAGAAGATTGAAATAATCCCATGCCTCCTATCAGATCACTACGGATTATGGCTGGTCTTTAATAGCAACAAAAACAACAGAAAGCCCACATTCATGGAAGCTGAACAAGGCTCTACTCTATGATAACTTGGTCAAGGAAGAAATCAAGAAAGAAATTAAAGACTTCCTAGAATTTAATGAAAATGAAAGTACAACATACCCAAACTTATGGGACACAATGGAAGCAGTGTTAAGAGGAAAACTCATAGCTCTGAATGCCTCCAAAAAGACACTGGGGAGAGCATATACTAGCAGCTTAACAGCACACCTGAAAGCTCTAGAACAAAAGGAAGCTAATACACCCAAGAGGAGGAGAAGGCAGGAAATAATCAAATTAAGGACTGAAATCAACCAAGTAGAAACTAAAAGAACTATACAAAGAATCAACAAAACCAGGAGCTGGTTCTTTGAGAAAAATCAACAAAATAGATAAACCCTTAACCAGACTAACCAGAAGGCACAGAGACAGTATCCAAATTAACAAAATTAGAAATGAAAAGGGAGATAAAACAACAGATTCTGAGGAAATTCAAAAAATCATCAGATCCTACTACAAAAGCCTATACTCAACAAAATTGGAAAATCTGGATAAAATGGACAAGTTTCTAGACAGATACCAAACACCAAAGTTAAGTCAGGATCAGATAAACCATCCAAACAGTCCCATAACCCATACAGAAGAATGCAAATTGATCTATTCCTATCTCTCTGGACAAAGCTCAAGTCCAAGTAGATCAAGGACCTCAACATAAAACCAGATACACTGAATCTAATAGAAGAGAAAGTGGGGGAAAGTCTCGAACACAGGGGCACAGGGGGAAAGTTCCTGAACAGAACACCAATGGCTTATGCTCTGAGATCAAGAATCCACAAATGGGACCTCATAAGATTGCAAAGTTTCTGTAAGGCAAAGGACACTGTCAATAGGACAAAAACGGCAACCAACAGATTGGGAAAAGATCTTTACCAATGCTAAGTCTGATAGAGGGCTAATATACAATATATACAAAGAACTCAAGAAGTTAGACTCT
>CM052706.1:98599862-98620517 GCA_028551405.1 Uromys caudimaculatus | reverse complement strand
GAACAGAGCTAAACAGAGAATTCTCAACTGAGGAAACTCAAAGGGCTGAGAAGCACCTAAAGAAATGCTCAACATCCTTAGTCATCAGGGAAATGCAAATCAAAACAACCCTGAGATTCCACCTCACACCAGTCAGAATGGCTAAGATCAAAAACTCAGGTGACAGCAGATGCTGGTGAGGATGTGGAGAAAGAGGAACACTCCTCCATTGCTGGTGGAATTGCAAGCTGATACAACCTCTCTGGAAATCAGTTTGGCAGACCCTCAGAAAAAATGGACATAGTACTACCTGAGGACCCAGCTATACCACTCCTAGGCATATACCCAGAAGATGCTCCAACATGTAATAAAGACACATGCTCCACTATGTTCACAGCAGCCATATTTATAATAGCCAGAAGCTAGAAACAACCCAGATGTCCCTCAAGAGAGGAATGGATACAGAAAATGTGGTACATCTATACAATGGAATACTACTCAGCTATTAAAAACAATGACTTCATGAAATTCACAGGCAAATAAATGCATAGAACTTGAAAATATCATCCTGAGTGACATAACTCAGTCACAAAAGAACTATCATGGTATGTACTCACTGATAAGTGGATATTAGCCCAAAAGTTCAGAATACCCAAGATTCAATTCACAGCCAATCATTGGATGGAGCATGGGGTCCCAGATGGAGGAGCTGGTGAAGGGACTGAAGGAGCTGAAGAGGTTTGCAGCCCCATGGAGGGAGCAACAGTGTCAACTGGCCTGACCCCCCAGAGCTCCCGGAGACTGGACCACCAAGCAAAGAATACACATGGAGGGACCCATGGTGCTGGTCACATGTGTGGCAAAGGAGGGCCTTGTTGGCCATCAGTGAGGCCCCTTGGGCCTGAGGGTGTTAGATGCCCCAGTGTAGGGGAATGCTAGGAAGGAAAGATGGGAGTAGATGGGTGGGTGGGGGAGCACCCTCATAGAGGCAGGGGGAGAATGGGATAGGGGGTTTCCAAAGGGGAGACCTGGAAGGGGGAAAACATTTCAAATGTAAATAAAGTATCAAAAAAAAAGAAAGGAAGGAAGGAAGGAAGGAAGGAAGGAAGGAAGGAAGGAAGGAAGGAAGAAAGAAAGAAAGAAAGAAAGAAAGAAAGAAAGAAAGAAAGAAAGAAAGAAAGAAAGAAAGAAATTAAGAAAGAAAGACTACAGTGTAAAAGGAACTGACTCTGTCATATTTTAACCCAGCATACAAGTGAGTTAGACAAAACAAGGAATATTCTCAAAAAACTGCATAAGTCATGGTTTTCTGCCCCAGCCCCTAAGACTTAGAACATACAGCTGAGTTTGTACACACACACACACACACACACACACACACACACACACACACACACACACACACACACACACAAAGTACACATATACATGCATGTGTGTGAACACACACAGAGATGCTCTCTGCCTCCCCTGGGTTGAGAGCTGAAGGGAGCCCAGAGCACACACTGCCCAAAGGCCATGGGAGTGGTTCTTCCTCTCATGGGTGGAGTTCCCAAAAGGATGGCTTAGGAATCACCTATCCATTACTGGCCACTTCCTGGTACCAATTTCTCTGATCTCAGGAGGCATTTTCTGGCCACCCTGGTTGATTCAGAAAATATTCCTATATACATCATCCCTCCCTCCCACTGCCAGAAAGCAGGTGCCACCTTGTACTACTAGACTTCAATTAGTGTCTTTTAATTGAACTGTGTACAAACAAGACAAGGTGGCAAGGACATGGGAGATATAGATGGGGTGAAATCTACACACACATCCAACTTCCTCAGATCCTCAAGTGTCTTGTTGTTGTAGACACTATAGGATAATTGACTTATGATGTTTGAGAGAGACCCAAGCCACCACCAATTTGATTTTGTTTGTAGCAAAAGCCTGACCAATACAGATGTGGGTCCACACAGCCAAACATCACACTGAGCGTGGGGACCTCAATGGAGAAGTTAGGAGAAGGAGTGAAGGAGCTGAAGAGATTAAAAACCTCATAGGAAGAACAACAATATCAACCCCCAAAGCTCCCAGGGACTAAACCACCAACCAAAGATTACACATGTGGTGGGGAGGGACCCATGGCTCTAGCTGCATATGTAGCAGAGGATGGCCTTGTCTGGCATCACTGGGAGGGGAGCCCCTTGGTCCTGTGGAGGCTCAATGACCCAGGGTAGGGGAATGCTAGGGCACAGTAATGGGTGGGCGGGTGGGGGAGCACCCTCATAGAGGCTGGGGGAGGGAGGAGGGGATGGGGGTTGTGGAGGGGAAACTGGGAAGGGGGATAACATTTGAAATGTAAATAAATAAAATAAACAATAAAAGATGAAAAAAAAAAAAAAAAAAAAAAAGATGGCCTACTGGGAAGGAGTTGGAGATGCCTGATATCCCTTGGCTTAGTGTTGATGAAGGGATTTTAAGGCTCAGGGAAATTGCAATGCTAGAGTATATATGATGTGTAAAACCTAATCCTCCACAATGGGAAGGCTCAGAAGACATTCCCTTCATGAATCCTGTAAGATGCAAATTGGTGAGAGGGGCATTTGCTGTTGCCCTTTTACTTGTGCCAGACCTTAGGGTTAGAGATGCTGCTGCTCAATTGGATGAATTAAATGCAATGGGTTTTAATTGGGTCCCGAGGTAGCAGGGGCTGAGTGGCAGCATTGAATCCCCAGAATGATCATAGTTATTATAATGGGCAGCCTAGGCAAAACAACATTCATAATGACCTAGCCCGTAATGGTCAGCACAGACAAGGTGAACTTTATAATGGCATGACTCTTTGGTATTGGCTAATCAATCATGGTATTTCCAGGCATAAAATAGATAAGAAGCCTACTGCATTTCTATTTGATCTGTATAAGCAGAAATTCTCAAACAAATGAAAGAAAGGCTACATTGGATCGTAACAAAAGGCAATCTCAGCCAGTAAATCAATTCCAGCCAGTTTGCAGACCCAGAACCCCTTGAATGAAGGGATAGCCAGGTTCCCCTGAGGAAGGACCTTGATAAGACACCTAAAAGTTTTGCTGATAGCCTTTCTCCAGTTCTTCTCACAAAGGACCTATGGCCTTTTACAAGGAAATAATAAGACTTTCTGGGGTCTGTTGGATACTGGTTCTGAACTGACATTGATTCTAGGAGATCCCAAGAAACATTGTTGCCCTCTAGTTAAAGTAGAGGTTTATGGAGACCGGGTGATTAACGGAGTTTTGGATGATGTCTGACTCACAATAGGTTCAGTGGGTCCTCAAACTCAACCTGTGGTCATTTCCCCGGTTCCAGAATGTATAATTGGGATAGATATACTTAGAAGTTGGCAGAATTCTCACATTGGTTCCCTGACCTGTGAAGTGAGGACTATTATGGTTGGAAAGGCTAAATGGGAGCCTTTAGAGTTGCCTCTGTCAAAGAAAATAGTGAATCAAAAACAGTATCATATTCCTAGACGAATTACAGACATTACTGCCACCATCAAGGACTTGAAAGATGCAAAGGCAGTGATTCCCACCACATCACCCTTTAACTCTCCATCTGGCCAGTACAGAAGACAGATGGATCATGGAGAATGACAGTTGACTATCGAAAACTAAATCAGGTAGTAACTCCGATGGCAGCTGCTGTACCAGATGTAGTTTTGTTACTTGAACAAATCAATACATCTCCTGGTACCTGGTATGCAGCTACTAATCTAGCAAATGCCTTCTTCTCAGTACCTGTCCAGAAGGACCACCAGAAGTAATTTGCTTTCAGCTGGCAATGACAGCAGTATACCTTTACAGTTTTGCCTCAAGGATATATTAACTCTCCTGCCCTGTATCATAACTTAGTTAGAAGGGATCGTGCCCATCTGTCTCTTCCACAAAATATCACATTGGTGCACTATATTGACAACGTTATGCTGATTGGACCAAGTTAACAAGAGATAGCAACCACTCTGGACTGATTGGTAATTCTGCATCATTACAGCCCCAGTGGTATGGAGCATGCTGAGATACTCCTTTTAAGGTGAAAGATAAGTTATTGCACCCGGCCCCTCCCACCACCAAGAAAGAAGCACAACATTTAGTGGGTCTATTTGGATTCTGAAGACAGCATATTCCTCACTTGGATGTGTTACTCAGGCCCATTTACTAACTGACTTGGAAAGCTGCTAGTTTTGCATGGAACCTGGAACAGGAGAAGACTCTTCAACAGGTTCAGGCTGCTGTGCAGGCTACTCTACCACTTGAACCATATGATCCAGCAGACCAGATGATAATTGAGCTGTCAGTGGCAGGTAGAGATGTTGTATGGAGCCTTTGGCAAGCCCTTATTTGTGAATCACAGAAGAAACCTTAGGGATTTTGGAGCAAAGCTCTACCATCATCTGCAGACAACTATTCTCCCTTTGAAAAACAGCTCTTGGCCTGCTATTGGGCCTTAGTAGACACTGAAAGTTTGACAATAGGACACCAAGTTACCATGCAACCTGAACTGCCCATCATGAGCTGGGTGCTATTGGACCCACCAAGTCATAAAGTAGAACATGTACAGCAGCCAGTAGTCTATTATCAAATGGAAGTGGTACATAGGTGATCGAGCCCGAGTAGGTCCTGAAGGCACAAGCAAGTTACATGAAGAAGTTGCCCAATGGTTTCTACTCCTGTTACAATGCTATCTGCTGCCAAGCATGCACCTATATCTTCATGGAGTGTTCCTTATAATTGGTTGACTGAATAAGAGAAGACTAGGACCTGGTTTACTGATGGTTCTGCATGTTATAAAGGCACCACCCAGAAATAGACAGTTGCAGCATTACACCCCCACTCCTGGTACCACCATCTGTCTTAGTTATGGTTTTACTGCTGTGAAGAGATACCATGACCAAGACAACTCCTATAAAGGACAACATTTTATTGGGACTGTCTTACAGGTTCTGAGGTTCACCCCATTATCATCAAGGCAGAAAGCATGGCAGTGTCCAGAAAGCATGGCACTAGAGGAGCTAAGAGTTTTGATCAGAAGGCAGCCAGGAGAAGACTGTCTCCAGGTCGCTAGGAGGAGGGTCTCAAAGCCTACCCCCACAGTGACACTCTTCCTCCAACAAGGCCACACCTATTCCAACAAGTCCACACCTCCTAATAGTGCCACTCCCTGGGCCAAGCATATTGAAACGACCACAGAAACTATGGCCACCAGCAATCAGGAATGACATCCTGCATTCCTCCTGCCCCATGACATCTCTATCTAAGCAGAACTTCTGCCATGAGAGTCTTCCTGGACTCATCAGAACCCAAAGGCTTCAGGTGTCAGTCCATGAACTGCTTAGGATACCCGCAGCATCCACATTTAGTCTGATCAAGTTGGCAGCTTTCTCTCTGTGAAGGAAATAGAAGATGTGAAGCCAGCCTGGGTTATAAATGGTACAGGGGAGGCAGACAGTAGAAGAGATAAAAGGCTTCTGCTCCAGATAGGCACTGAAAGCCTGGGTGAGCTCTGGGCTCAAAAGCAAGTATTTGAAGGACTGGGCTTGTATCTTGGTGGCAGAGTGCCTGACATGTGTGAGGCCCTAGGTTCAGTCCCCATTACTGCCTCTCACCAAAAAAGAGAAGAGTTCACATTTGAGGCAAAAAGGAACCTGTATACAGGCAAAGAGATGAGAAGCAACTAAAATCAGAGTTTGGTCCTTTCAGATACTGCTAATTATTAATACCTTGCCCACATCCTAAGTGTGACAGCAGAGACAGGCAATTTG
Organism: Uromys caudimaculatus; assembly: GCA_028551405.1. Lineage (NCBI taxonomy): Eukaryota > Metazoa > Chordata > Mammalia > Rodentia > Muridae > Uromys > Uromys caudimaculatus. The sequence continues at coordinate 98,614,756 of CM052706.1, read as the reverse complement.
ATGCACAGAGCACAGAGCACACTCTGACTCTGGGGGCAACATTTCCCTGCAATGCTGAACAGGGCTGGTGACCTCTGTCTGAGAACAGTCTGGGAAAATCCAGAAATGAAGGAGGTTGACCTGCCTCTTCCCTTCTGTTACACACACACACACACACAGAGAGAGAGAGAGCGCTCTACTTTCCCTTTCCCCTTCTATACTCTTTCCCTCCCCCCTTCTGCTGTAATTACGAATACCAAGGTCATAACCGAGCTGTCCAATTTCTGAGTTTGTTTAAGAGTCAAGAGAGGAGCTGGAATGATGGCTCTATGACTAGAACCATGTACTGCTCTTGGAAAGGATATAAGTTTGGGTCCCAGCAATCACGTTGGGTGACTCACAACTGCCTGTAATTCCAGTTCCAAGGGAGATCAGTCACCTCTGAGCTCCCTAAGCACCTGCACCCATGTGCACATACCTACACACAGACCAAGCATGCCTCACATGAGGAACTTTCAGGCAGAAAGCTTGTGATTCCAGATGGGATTAGTCTTAACTCTGGGAAGTACAGTCCGGCTTCCTGAACTTCAGTGTGCATGCAAATCATCTGAGATCTCATGAAACTCTGATTCAGCACAGGCAGGCAGAAGCCTGAAATTCTGCATTTCTAAGAAGCGTCCAAGTATTACTAGTGTGAGTGACAGGATCTTGACTAAGTAGCAAGCATGCATTGCCCCAACATATGAGGACAATTCTTCCCCTTACGAGTGGAGTATGTCAAAGAAAGTTTTAGGGGTCACCAGACTGCTCACACTATTTCTTGATACCAATTTTTCTGACCTCAGGAGGCATGTCCTGGCCACTATGGTTGTTTCTGAATATATTCATATGTACCTCCCCAGAGAGAGCAGACATCACTTTGTGTAAGGTTAGTGTCTTTCAATCGAGCTGTGTACCAAGGCCAGGTGAGACATGCAGATGAGAGGAATGAAGAGTGGAGAATAGGCCACACACACAGGCCAGCATGACGAGATGCTCGGTCTTCTTGGCACTCCAGTACAGGTCAATTAGCTGATCATGAAATTTGTATCTTCTCCTTCCCCTACATTTATCAGCTTCCATGCAAGCTCTGACAAACGGAATGAGGGCAGAAGTGCCATGCAGTACTCCCGGGATTAGCTCAGAAAGCCCTCCCACAGACGATTCTGACATTCTCTCTCTGTTGAACATCCCAGGGAGGGCTTCGAGAGAAGGCAGAGTCAAAAGCAAGAGTGGCCCCAGGCCCTGGCTTGTATGGAGGGATCGCAGTCAGTGCTTAATTAGACGTTAAGCCCACAAGAAATAAATCTGTGATAGGTCATCTTGACTGACAGCTGATTTGGATGTTAATCCAGATGGTGGCATATCCTGGTAGTTTACGATGAAGAGGCAAAAAGCAGGAAACCACTAGAGCAAGGCCACTTGAACACCTGTTGCCCTGATGCCTTGGGTCAACAGGCTAGGAAAGGAGTTAAGAGTCAGCAGGCCTGATGAATCCAGAGTGCTTCTACACAACAGAGGTGAGATAATGTCTGGAGTGCAGGAAATCCTTCAGAGCATCTCGCGGTGTGACCAATGTCCTGCGATTAAAGTAAAAGTAAAACTAACGACCCAATCCAGGCAGGTGATAGATAGTCCAGAACTGTCTGAAATTCAGGTATGGGTCACCCTATATGGAACAGAAGGTCACACGAGGCCAGTTTAGGTTTATACAACATGGCACTGCTACGGATGGCCATCCTGGGTATGAGTGAGCACAAAATGGCTGACAGCAGGGGTTCAATGAGCCCCAAACTTTTCCTGCAGAACTAGATAGTAAAAGCTTTTTGTTTGGCAGACCAAAGAGTCCCCATGACAATACTCCATTCTGTTTTGGAATGATAGCAACCACGGACAAAATGCAGACAAGGGGCAACCAAGTCCTAACAAACCTGCACTTCTAGGTTCTGTCATCTGAGTTCTTGCTTAAATTAAGCTCGTGGGATAAGGAGTGGTTCAGCTATTTTTCATAAGACTAGGGTAGTTGTCATCATCACATACACTTACAAAACCCACAGGAGTGCTCAGCGTGGAGAGAACACCAACAGAAACTATGGACTTCAGCAAACAGAAATAGGTCAGCTGGGCAGTGGTGGCGTACGCCTTTAATCCCAGCACTTGGGAGGCAGAGGCAGGTGGATTTCTGAGTTCGAGGCCAGCCTGGTCTACAGAGTGAGTTCCAGGACAGCCAGAGATACACAGAGAAACCCTGTCTCGAAAAACCAAAAAAAAAAAAAAAAAAAAAAAAGAAAGAAAGAAAGAAAGAAAAAAAGAAATAGGTCAATATCAATGCATCAGATTTAACAAATGTGTCAAGCCAATGCAAGATGTTAACAGAGAAAATGCTGGGTGTGGGGTGGGAGAGGTAAGCATACACCACTCTGCACTCACCCTGTTCAACTAGCTTGTCAACCCAAAGCTATGCTCTAAAAAAATCAGTCTTCAGAAAGTGTAAAAGCTAGGTTGGTAGTTCATGCCCCTGCCACAGTTTGAGGCAGGAGGATCACAAGTTTGAACTTGTTTCAGATGCATAATGAAACTGTGTTTCAAACAAAAATGGGGACTAGGGAGATGGCTCAGTAATTAAGAATGCTTGCTGCTCCTGCAAAGGAACTGGACTCAGTTCCTAGCACTCACGTGGTGGCTCACAACCACTTGTAGTCCCTGGGACTCTGGTGCCTCTTCTCACCTCTGTGGACACCAAACACATGCAAGACATACCTGCAGGCAAAGCACTCATAAATAAAATAAAATAAAAAATCTTTTTTAAAAAGGTTTATTTTTTTATATGAGTACACTGTAGCTATATTCAGACACACCAGAAGGGGGCATCAGATCTCATCACAGGTGGTTGTGAGCCACCATGTGGTTGCTGGACCTCTGGAAGAGCAGCCAGTGCTCTAAGCAGCTGAGCCATCTCTCCAGCCCGATAAATAATTAGATAGATAGATAGATAGATAGATAGATAGATAGATAGATAGATAGATAGATAGATAGACAGATAGACAGATAGATAAATGGATAGATAGATAGTAAGTGTAAGACCCAAACCCGAAGCTTGCTTCGGGAGCCAGTTGGCTAGTAGGATCCAGGTAATATGGTCATGTGATTAGGCCTAATGGTAATTGGAATAGCCTGAATAGTAGGGGGTAGAGGGCACTCAGGCACTGTGTAGGCACTGAAAAAGGTGAAGAGACCTCCTGAAGGCTGAGATTTCACCACTGTCTTCTCACAGACCAGCGACTGTGACTGTTTGTGGAAGTAACTGGCTAAGCCAGGCCCGGTTCCTTTGTAGAGATAGATCACAGTGTGTGTGTGTGAGGGGGGGTGAGTAGGGCAGGAAGATGAGCTGGAGGAGGGGGGGAGATCTCACCTGGGGTTCATTCCTGGAGTTCTGTTCAGCATTCCAACGGAGCCTCAGACACAGACTGAATGAAGCCAGTGCCAGGGCCTCCTCTTGTAACCGGAGGCTGATGATGGCCATAATAAGGTAACCATGAATTTGTAAGTTCCAACGCCCGTGGTCAAACCACCATCCTCTGAGAAGGCTGAGTAGAATCAGAGAATTCAGAGGAGATGATTTCCCAGTCCATAAGCACTGACATGTGAGTACTTTCCCAGCACCAGGCCCCATGCTGAGTTAAGGTCTGAAAGGGTGAGGGGAGAGCTTAGGGAATGTGTACACAAGGAGGCCATCTTTCCCTCTCTCCCTCTCTCCCTCTCTCCCTCTCTCTCTTTCTCCCTCTCTTCCTCTATGATGAACTCACTCTTGCTCTGCTCTTTAGCGGATCCAAAATAATTCTAATTGGAAAACTCCTCTATTCATAAGTTGGATGTGCTGGCTCAAGCCTGTAATCATTTGGGAGGATGAAGCAGGAATCTTGCCCTGAGTGTGGGGGTGACAGAGTGAGACCCCGTCTTCCTATTTTCCCCCAAAGCTTCTAAACTCGAGCCATCCAACATGGCTGCCACCAGCACGGGAGGCACTTGAGCACTTGTGGAGTGGTTAGCATAATGGAGAAGATGTAGTTTTACATTTTGCTTGTGCTATTAAACTCAGTAGGTGACTCTCTGCTCAGTAAGAGTGAAACATGTAGATAGACTGTTCAGCGATGAATGATACAACATCCAGGCACAAATCAAGAATTTCCAGGGAAAACAACATTTAAATGAGGATCAAGGCTGAAGATGTAGCTCAGCTGACAGACAGTTTGCCTCACGTGCACGCAGCTTGGGTTTTGTCCCCAGTGCCACACAAACCACCCAGGTGTGCTGGCGCACGCCGAAGGTGGAGGTAGTATCAGTTACTGTCACCCCTTTGGCTGCGTAGAGAGTTCCAGGCAGCTTGTGCTGGATTCAGTCATTCATATATATATATATCCTTCCTAAGTATCAAGACATTGGAATCCAATGTTAAATATTTTATTAATGACTTCTATATAGATTCAATGCTTGCCTGTCATAAGTCTATATACCTGAATGAAACTGGAATTAATCATAAATACATTATTTAAGTTAATTTTGTTTCTTTTTCAGTAGGACTTACAAATTACATATGTCTTGTGTTTTATTCTATTGGACAGACTCCTCAGAAGTCACTGTTGCTCCCATGGTGGCCTTTAACTCAGCAATTCCACATCACCACCAGTGCTGTCAGAGTCTCTTCTCAAACTGTTTCCCATATGGGGTTTGTAATTGGTGTTTCCCAAGTGACCTGCCATTTCTCATCTACACTGTCCAGTGTGGTCATGATTCTGCACCCATCCCAGCTGCACACAGCCTGCAGCTCCCCAGAGCCCACACCCCTGTCGCCTCTTGTTTACATCCGACCACCCTGCCCACGTGCTGGCCAACAATTTTGCCAATCGCATTTCGGTGCCATATGATTTTATTCACGAAACCTTTCCCTCCATTAGAGCGTGCCACTTTTCTAGTCTCCAGCTTCTGCCTGTCTTCAAGGCGTGCATTCAAACCAGCCCTTCCCATAATAACCTCAGATCCCTGCCAGTGTGTACACTGCTGTGTCTGACGGCTGTGCTCCTGCGTTACTGAGTCTCTGTGTGCCAAGACTCGGGTCATCTATGCAGCCAGCTCCTGCAGAGCCCAGAGTCTGCTGTGTTTTATGTCCCCAGTGGCACCTCTGCTGTGCTTCATAAAGGCTTGGGAGTGAGTGATTCTACAATAAACCCTAATGAAAGAGATGCACAGAGGAAGAGTGAGATTTTCATACATTGGTACTTCTTCCTACAGAGGCTTTTCTTGTGGTGTGAGGCCACCTCTGGCCTGGCATCTTTCATGTCATTTGTGGAAAGAAGACACTTTCATCAAAGGCTTCGTTTACCCAAGCATTTTATAGTAAGGGCCCCTTGGTTTTAAAGCAGCCACCTGTCCAGACAAGGCTACCAGCATTCTGCCTAAGACTCAACAGCATCCATCCAGCTCGGAAGCAGCCCTTCACTAGGTGCAGTCATTGCTTTTCCCTGCAGGAGATTTTTGAAGATTGATTCTTAATGGAAAAGTTAAACTCACGTGGCTTTAAAAAGAGGTTTCTTACAAATTTCAGGCCAAGGCCAAGTGTGACTCAGTTGGAAGAGTTCATGCCTGCCATGTCTGAACCCCTAGGCTTGATCCCTAATACCACATAAACCAGGAATGATAACTGCCTGTCATTCATTCACTCAGGAGATAGAGGCAGGAGACCAGAAGTTCATGGTCATACTCCTAAAACGTGAGTTTGAATCCACCTTGGGATACACAAGGCCCTGTCCAAAAAAAAAAAAAAAACCCTACATAAGTAAATTTCCAAAATATTATTTTCAGTCTCTAACACATATAGAGACCTTTATTAATTTATTTTTAAAAGGAGGTGCTGAACACACACACACAAAATGTGTCAGATTCTCTGCTAAGGAAGACCCCTGATGGGTAGCCCATGAGCTCGCAGCCCAGAGAACTATTTTAAATGAGCAAATGAGAATTAACCTTGTCACATTCTGTTTGCTCCGCACAGAGATGGGGTGTGTGAAGAAGAGGCAAAGGCAGTACATTTGATACACTCAGTCACAGGCACAAAGCCCTGAGCATCAGCTTTGGCTAGAGCCTGACACTAGGCTCCCAGGAGACAGATGCTTAATAAGGGTCCTTACAAAGCAAACCGGTGTACAGACCACTGGGACTCCTCCTCACAGAGTTCTCCTGCCCTGAAGTCGGTATGCAGAGTAAGGCTTCACAGATGTGCAGAGCCCCATGTGAGCTGTCTGAGGAAGCAATGGAGCAAGTCAAACAGTTTGGAATGGGTGCTCCAGACCTTGCTAACGCCAATGGCATCCACCCGATCCAGGAAGTCTACCCTGTGAGAAACTTAGTTTCACACCGTCTGTGTCATTATTAATTAACTGCTGACAGATTGATATAGCTTGTCACAATGATTTGTCATTAGATATTTTAATGTCTAGTTTGGAATATGTTTATTATAAAATTATTAAGGTAAAACTAGTATTCACAGAAACATAATATTAAGTTTAGAGTCTCTAAGTTCATTCAATCACTGGATTTAATTTTATGTTCTAATGTACAATGGAATAGTTTTGATGACTTATATGTGTATATATATATATATATATGTATGTATTATAATACCACAAACCTATTATAGACATTGCATAATATAATACTATGATAATAGCTCTCTGAGAGATGAAATGCAATGGAAATGTCTTTAAAATTTTTATTCTTTGTATAGTTTCCCCATATATTTGTATACAAATACATAATTGTTGGAGTGACACAAATCTGTATATTGTCAGACAGCAGTAGGTGAAAAGATTTGGACATTAAAAAAGAAAACTTTGACTTTTCAAATCCCCCCAGTATGCAATATGTTACCCTCATATATAAAGACACAGTGATCATATCCATAAATAATACCCATAATTTGTCTGAGGTATAGATATAAGTTTATAAAACTATTAATAGCCAAGTTTGGGCATGGGCTAAAATTATAAAGAGTTTTATAGTGGCCACTTGAAACAAAACATCAGAATTCCTGAATTTGTCTGGGTATAGAGACACATGCCTTTAATCCTAGCACTCAGGGTGCAGACACATCTCTGTAAGCTCAAGGCTAGTCTGGTCTACATAGCAAGATCCAGCTATACAATAAACCTCTTCTCAAAACAATTAATTTAATTTAATTTTTAAAAAGGATTCTTAAACTCAAAGGATCTAAGTGTACTCGATATTTCTTTTTCTTCTTTCAAACCAAAACTTTGTAAAAGAAATACAAATCATATCAGGGGCACTGACAGTATACATGTGGTTTTGAGAATTATGTTTCAAAAAAAAAAAATCTAGATGAACTATGTAAATTTGATCTAGTTTCAGTGGGGCTTATAGTGAATAAATCTTATGATAAATGCGTAGAAGTAATTAGGTTGGCTGCAGTCAAAACGTTATCTATAAGGATTTTCTAATTAAGGGCTCGTAAGCTCAGTTTTCTTACCTGTGAACGGAGGGTAGGCCCTGCGACCACAATGCTTCTAGCTCCCCAGCATGTTTAGATTTCTGGCCGTCAAGGCTGGGAAGCCCTGGGCTAGGACAGAGAATGAGATCTTTGACCTTATGCTGTCCAGGGACATGGCAATATTCAGCAACTAAAAATATTTGCTCCAGGCTGGCCTGTCATAATATGCCCACTACGGGCCTGAACATCACAGGAAAAACTAACCACTTTCTTGTTTGTTTGTTTATTTGGTTGGTTGGTTTTTTTGTTTGTTTTTTGGACAACTTTCTTGCTAGAGAGTTTTTTGTGTGTTTGCTTGTTTGTTTATTTAGGGAGGAGGTGAATGAGGCAAGGTTTCTCTGTGTATCCTTGGCTGTCCCAGAACTCCCTTGTAGACCAGGCTGGCCTTGAACTAGGAGATCTGCCTGCCTCAGCCTACCAAGTGCTGAGATTAAAAGAGTGTACCACCACAGTTGAACCCCATATTTGATATGAGCACGGTATTAAACTGATTCCTAAGGACTCATTACTAATGCATCTCTCAGCCCTCGTCAGAGAAGCCTTGTTTGGAGTAGATGGTGATTGACACAGAGACCCACAAATAGTCAAGGTGCAGAGAAAAGGGCTACCCCAGCACTTCCCCCCGGAGCTCAGGGATCGCTGTGGAAGAAGGGGAGGGAAGATCTCAAACACCAGAGGCAGAGGGTAGCTTTAAGGAAACAGTGCCTTCTGAACACGTGTGAACACGCATGGCTGGGACAGCATAACAAGACCTATGTAAGCTCAAGCCAGACCCAATCCCAGCAGGGAAAGTGAAGGGGGGCATAAAATCCCACCCTTAGCTGAGGAGCTGTTGGGAGAGGGAGAGTGGGTTTTCTTTTACGGTGTGGCTCCTGCTAGGTCAAGGGCATGCCAGTGGAGTATATGTCTAAAAGTACATACACAGGACAAACTGTACTTGGTGGGTTTGAAACAAAAAGAGTGTTGTGCAGGGTGGTAAATGTGGCTATAGTTTTATTCTTCTACATGCAGCTAACCAGATTGACTAGCATCGTTTGTTAAAGATGTCATCTTTTTCTATAGTGTGTAATTTTGGCTTTTTTTTTTTTTTTCAAAAATCAAGTGTCCATAGGTGTGTGAAATCATGTCTTGATCTTCAATTCAGTTCTATTGACCAAGGTGTCTGACTGACACCCAATACCATGCTGGTTTCATAGCTGTAGCTCTGTAGTATAGCTTGAAATGGACATTGTGATACCTCAGGCAGTTCTTTTATTATTCAGAATCATTGTAGATATCCTGAGCTTTCTGTGTTTTCATGCGACATTGTAGAGTGTTTCTTTGATTTCTGTGAAGAATTGTGTTGGAATCTTAATGAGGACAGAAAGTTGGGTGGCTAGGGATTGGATTTGGTATAAGTTGGGAAAGGGAAGATGAATATTATCAAAATACACTGTAAAAAGTTCTCAAAGAATGGTGGCCCACAGTCAACTCAATTCAATCCAACCTTTCTAGACCTCAGTTTCCTAATATGTTAAATAAAGGTAATCCCAATGAGCATAGCCATGAGTGTCAAAATGATCCCTTAGTAGAGTTCTGGACAAGTAGGAAGCATGCAAGGGTATAAGCCACAGTCGCTGTTCTTAGATGCCTGTTACTTGTCATTGTTACCGTGTCCCTCGGGAGATCAGTTAGTAGTGAGAACACATTCAGGAAAGGAGAAAAAGTAAACTTTAATTATAGACCACAATCAGCAAAGCATAAAGCAGGTCTGGCTGGGGCTATTCAACTCTCACCAAACCTCAGGGGATTTCTTCATGAGAGAACATCCTTTGAGCCCCTCGCCTCAGCTTGAAGGCATAAGGCAAAGAAAGGCGCAAGGTCATGGATTACGCTAGAAAGAAGCAGGGTCATAAGGACAGTGCAGTTCGTAAAAGTTCCTAACCACTTTCATTGCGCCTTAGAATGGTGAGCCGAGCCTTCAGTGGTACAGACCACACTTAGCATTCCAAGGACCCTGGGTTCAACCCCCAGCACCAAGAACATGCAATAAATAATAACAACAGTAGTCCAAAGTCACACCTGGCCCCCATCACATTCAAAGGCAGAGATCACGGGCACATGTACGATGGTCACGTTGATCATACAGGGACCCTGCAATGTCACTGACCACACTGAAGATTAGACAGAAATTATGTTCAGTCCTCATCCTAACTGGCCTTTACCATAGATAGTATGCACCCATTGAATGCTAATTTGATTAAATCTTTATCCCTAGGTTTATGTTAATTAAATGCCCCCATACTCCTGTTACCCCACCTTTTAAAAATAAAAATTATAATTTCGACCTTGCATGTGTAAACCTTTGCTGCGATTCCCTTAGCTGACAGTCATCCTTCTCCCATTCATACTCCAGTCTGAATGGTGTTGACCCTATACACTCAGCTGGAGACAGCATAATAGCACACAAGACTAATCAACAGAGTATATGCATTCTTGTCTCAGTCACTAGATCTAAACCTGACTGAAATGGAGCACCCCCAAAAACAAAACAAAACAAAACAAAACAAAACAAAACAAACAAAAAAATAAGAGCCTTTATTTTTCCTTCCTAATTTTGTAGAAGAATTAGAGGCTCTTTCTACTCAGCCTGGACTTTGGAGCATATGACCAACCTGTCATAATTTGAATACGAAATGTCTTCCATAGTCCCATGTGTTTGACTTCTTGGTCCAGAGCTGGTGCGGCTAGGTCAGAAGCTTGTGGAACTGTTAGGAGATGGAGTCTTGCTGGAAGTGGGACGCTGGGGGTGGGACTTGAGTGTTATAGTCCAGCCCCACTTCTGGTCTGCTTCCTCTTCCTGACGGCAGATAACAGCCCATGTGTCTGCGTGCTTTCTCAGCCTCGATGGGCTGTGCCCTCTTACATGGTGAGCTATAAGAAGTCTTTCATTCCTTAGCTATTTTTTGTCAGGCACTTTGCCACAACAATGAGAAAAGTTAATAACACCCTTGGATCCATTGAGTATGGATGGAAAGACCACAGAGCAGAGACCCTTAAGGAAACCACATCCTGAATTTAGCAGTGATGATAGTCAACTCTTCCCACCCTTATCTGTCGCTTATAGGGGTGTCCTAGTCAGGGTTTCTATTGCTATGTTGAAATACCATACACAAAAGCAGGTTGGGAGAGAGGGTGTTATTTGGCTTACACTTCCACACTGCTGTTCATCACTGAAGGAGGCCAGGACAGGAACTCAAGCAAGGCAGGAGCCTGGAGGTAGGAGCTGGTGCAGAGGAAACAAAGTAGTGCTGCTTACTGCCTTGCTGTGCATGGTTTGCCTAGCCTGCTTTCTTACAGAACCCAGGACCACCAGTCAACGAATGGCACCACCATGGGCTGGAGCCTCCCCCATCAATCAGTAAGGAAATGTTGTACAGCTGAACTGATGGAGGCATTTTATCAGTTGAGGTTCCCTCCTTTCAAATAACTCTAACCTGTGTCACGTTGACATAAAACTATCAACACAGGGCTGGAGAGATGGCTCAGCAGTTAAGAGCACTGACTGCTCTTCCAGAGGTCCTGAGTTCAATTCCCAGCAACCACATGGTGGCTCACAACCATCTGTAATGGGATCCGATGCCCTTTTCTGGTGTGTCTGAAGACAGCTACAATGTACTCATGTACATAAAATAAATCTTTAAAAAAACAAAACAAAAAAAAAAAAAAAACCTATCAGTACAGCAGCCCAGCAAGTTCCCCATGCAAGAGGAGCTGTCTTGAATTTGTTTGTGTCATTTGATTGACCAGTGTACTGTTTGCTGGAACCTCCATAACAAAATAATACAATGGGGGTTTAGGTAAAAGAAGCGTGTTTTCTCACTACTATAGAATTCCAAAATCAAGATGTTGGCAGCCTTAGCTTCTCTCAGGAACTCTGAGCTTGATTGCCAGATGGTCACCTGCTTGCTGTGTCCTCATGCACGATTTTTCGTGTTGTCTCTCTTTATGTGTAAACATTTCCACTTCTTTCTTTCTTTCTTTCTTTCTTTCTTTCTTTCTTTCTTTCTTTCTTTCTTTCTTTCTTTCTTTCTTTCTTTCTTTTTTTCTGGCCTCCATGATGGCAACATTTCCACTTCTTAATGGACAGCAATCGAACTGATTTTTTTCCCACCCCAATGAGAATTTTAACTTAGTCCCTTCTCCAAAGGTCTCCCCCCACCCCCCAGTGTCCTCACAGGCTAAGATTAAGGCTTTTGTCAGTGGGTTTTGGTGAAACACGATTCTGTTCATTTTACTGAGTAAAATGAGTGCTCAGAAACATAGAAAGTACAAAAGTACTGAGAGAAGTTAGCATTCCTAACTACACTGTCTAAACGGATAGTCTCACCCAGGGCTGAGGAGGTGGGTAGCTCAGTGGTAAAGTGCTTGCCTAGCATGCAATGTAGAGGGGAGGGGACATGGGAGGGGAAAAGGAGGGAGAGAGAGACAGAGAGACAGAGACAGACAGAGAGAGGAAAGGGTGCAAGCTTGTACAGCTTTGCACGCACACACATTTAAAGTTTCAAAACGGGGGCTAGAGAGATGGCTCAGCGGTTAAGAGCTCTGACTGCTCTTCCGAAGGTCATGAGTTCAAATCCCAGCAACCACATGGTGGCTTACAACCATCCGTAATGAGATCTGATGCCCTCTTCTGGGGTGTCTGAAGACAGCTACAGTGTACTTACATATAACAAATAAATGAATAAATAAATAAAATTAAAAAATAAATAAATAAAGTTTCAAAACAGTAAAGACTTAGCCAAGCACTAGAGATCAGAAAAGGCAAAAGCAGGTCACTACCCACTAACAAAACCAGAAACTAAATGACAGTGTAATAAAGCCTGGCTGGGGTGGGGGCACCCGCTCAGAGGAGAAGGGAAGGGGGGATGGGGTGAGGGGATGACTGGGGGGGCAGTGAGTGGGATATAACATTAATAAGTAAAAATAAATAAATACAATATGTTGTACAAAAATATAAATAAAAAAATTCACACAGGATAAAAAAGAACCTCAACATCTGGAGGGGGGTCTACAAAGCCTTCAACATCTGGAAGGAGTCTATAAAGCCTTCTGCATCTGGAGGGGGTCTACAAAGCCTTTGACATCTAGAGGAGGGTCTACAAAGCCTTCAACATCTGGAGGGGGTCTACAAAGCCTTCAACATCTGGAGGGGGTCTACAAAGCCTTCAACATCTGGAGGGGGTCTACAAAGCCTTCAACATCTAGAGGAGCTCTACAAAGCCTTCAACATCTGGAAGAGGTCTACAAAGCCTTCAACATCTGGAAGGAGTCTATAAAGCCTTCTGCATCTGGAGGGGTTCTACAAAGCCTTCGACATCTAGAGGGAGGTCTATAAAGCCTTCAACATCTGGAGGGGGTCTACAAAGCCTTCAACATCTGGAGGGGGTCTACAAAGTCTTCAACATCTGGAAGGGGTCTACAAAGCCTTCAACATCTGGAAGGAGTCTATAAAGCCTTCTGCATCTGGAGGGGTTCTACAAAGCCTTCGACATCTAGAGGGGGGTCTATAAAGCCTTCAACATCTGGAGGGGGTCTACAAAGCCTTCAACATCTGGAGGGGGTCTACAAAGTCTTCAACATCTGGAAGGGATCTACAAAGCCTTCAACATCTGGAGGGGGTCTACAAAGCCTTCAACATCTGAAGGGGGGTCTACAAAGCCTTCAACATCTGGAGTGGGATCTACAAAGCCTTCTGCATCTGGAGGGGGGTCTACAAATATTAATGTACCCTGAAAAACTATCACAAAAGTTGAACATAAAATTTAAAGATTCAAAATTCAGAATTTATCTTTAATATAAACATTTGCAAGCCTCTGAAGAGGAAACAAGCCAAGAATGAGAAAAGGATGGATTCTGAGAGTGGTGAGAAATACTGAAGTGGGGCAAAACTTCCAGATGGCTGCAGCTTCTGGCACACATCAGAGAGAAAGAATACCAGTGAAGAAGGGCCTGTCTAGCCCTAGTCTTCAAAATAACTAAGGTTGTAATAAAAACAACCGAAGCCAGGCCCTGACAGAATACTTAGAGAAGGCACTTGCTGAGCATGCGCTAATAAGAAGCTGGGTTGATTCCTGGAACCCATGTGAGAGGCAAGGCGAGGATCGACTCCAAATTTCCTCTGATGTCCACATATACACCTTTGTGTAGGGGCACACAATCATCGTCGTCGTCATCATCATCAATTTAAGTGCCAGAATTAAAAGGGAATTTGAGACTGTGGAAAAACTGCAAAAATGAAAATATGATTATGGAGCAAAGCCAGACCTTGCTGAATTCTTAAAAATGTCCTTTAGTAGCCTGCTTTTTTCATGAAGGGAAAAGGAGGAGTAGTGTATCTGGGGGAGAGGGGAGTTTGGGGAACGAAACTGGGAGGAGTGGAGGGAGGAAAGGCTATGGTCAGGATGTATTATATGAGAGAAGAGTAAATAAAAAGAAAAAATCGTCCAAGATGGAAAAAAAATGTTCAATCCCCTAGCCAAAGCATGGAAAAGCAGACTGTGGATGTCTCCAGCCTTGACAATGTAGCAGTCCAAGAGAAGGACGACGGGAGGCAGAAAACCAGAAGTGCTGAGAGCAAGTCAGGATCAACACACTCTCCTCCCACAAGTCAAGACGACTCCTCCCACAAGGTCAAGACGACTCCTCCCACAAGATCAAGACGACTCCTCCCACAAGGTCAAGACGACTCCTCCCACAAGGTCAAGACGACTCCTCCCACAAGGTCAAGACGACTCCTCCCACAAGGTCAAGACGACTCCTCCCACAAGGTCAAGACGACTCCTCCCACAAGTCAAAACCACTCCTCCCACAAGGTCAAGACGACTCCTCCCACAAGATCAAAAACAACTCCTCCCACAAGGTCAAAGACAATTCCTCCCACAAGGTCAAAACAACAGCTTACTGTTGGACAAGAAACTACTTAAAACCTCAAAGAAATTGATAAAGAAGTGAAAATTATCTAATCAAAGTAAATAGTTGAGAGGACAGGATAAAACAGAGTCAAAATGCTTACTAAAACAGGGCCCCACAGCTAATCAGCGCCGGGACAAAGATCCCTCTCAGGACATCACAAGACCCAGCAGAGGGCCAAAGACACGCCCCACAGCTCACCAGGTACTGCCCCGAACCCGCGAGACACAGGGACCGAGGTAGGCGGGCCTAGAAACCCCCCTGGATCCCAAAAGCGGGTGGCTGTGGCAGGAAACTTCTGCCTGGGACACTAGGATTCTATAGACAAGCAGCTCCGGGAGGAACACAGAAAAGCCCATAGCAG
>CM052706.1:98569838-98591218 GCA_028551405.1 Uromys caudimaculatus | reverse complement strand
GGGGGAAACATTTGAAATGTAAATAAAGTAACAAAAAAAGAAAAAGAAAGATTTGTCAGAACCCTCTGCCCCGGGGGGGGGGGGGGGTGTAGAGAACTCAACATCTGATAGGAGCCATTTCTCTCCTCCCATCTCGTGGAGTCTGGGGACCAAACTCAGGTCATCAGACTTGGCAGAAAACCCCTTTACCCACTGGTCCTTGTCCAACCTTTATAAACCAATGTGTATTGCTGATCTTCAGGAAGAGGAGCAAATACATGAGTCCCAGGCCTTATTTGACCATAAAACTGTGTTCTCCAAGGATAACTTTTATGGTATTAATGGTTCATGGAGCATAAAATACTACATGACTCATGGTGACGAGGTGCATTTTCCTGCCAAGAAGAGGACAGTGGATGAAGCAGACTATGGAACACTCAGCCTATGTTAAAATGAACACATGAAAGTTTTGCTGTAACAGTAGAAATCAGGAGGGCCTGACCACTTTTATATCATAATTATTTCTAGTCATTCCAGCAAACATGTCTGGAAGGCTGTGGACAGAAGCTATAGCTATTTCCAGAGAGGCACCCACAAGCATCTTGCTTTGGTTTATAAATGTAGGGATTTTGCAATAGCCCCCATTGCAGTCTAGGCCCCTGCTGGTCCATTTGTTCAACTTAGAAAAAAAAAACAGAGGGCACAGTTTGGCAAGTAGACAGATTCATTGGCAAAGCTTTAAGAGGCACCTTCTCCACCCGATGGCTGCAACCCACACTGAGCATGGTTCTCCTAAGAAGAGAAATGACTCCTGTGAGTTGTCCTCTGACTTCCACAGTGGTATGTACACAGTGGGGAGCAGGGGAAAGACTGGGCAAGGAGCAAAGAGACCAACATTATCTGCCACAACTCAATGCCAAAGGTTGCTCCAACCAGCAGACACCAAGACCAGTTAATTTCCGGCTCTGATCCTCCAACACCCAGCCACCATCTCCACTCCAGCCTTCCAGCCTCCAGAACCATGGGAGAATAAACACCTGCTGTTTCCAGCCCCCCAGCTGGCCATGAGACTCTCATACACAGTTCCTCTGTGCTGCAGATGGGCACTGCCTTATACAGAAGTAGCTAATCCTACTGAACTTTGCTCAATCCACAGATGCTGTTCAGCCCTACCAGCTGGGCTGCTCCCTCCATATCCACTCAGCTCTCCCACCTTCAAGAACCAGTCAGAAGAATCCAGGGCCCAGCCATGTACCCAGCACTGTGCTGGAACCTGATATTTTCTTCCCACCCTAACCCTCCACTTAAGGAAGGGACTTCCTTAGGATGAGTAGCACACCAAAGAGAATAGCATCCTCTGGACCAAATTCTGCTCCCAGTGTGGAAGGGAACCACCTACTTAAACTTTAACAAGCTTTTCTTCCCTCAGAAAGCCCTCTTCGTAAAGCACTAGATGAGCACTGGATTGGAAAGGGACAAGGACGTGCTGCCTCTATATAATTTTTTTCTCTCAGTTTTTCTTTTGGTGAGTAAAAGAAACACTCTTAAAGACACCAAAGCGAAACCACTCTGTGGCCAATAAAGAGTGTAGAAGGGAATCTCAGGTAGAGAAGACCTCGGGTGGGACCTAGCTCATAAACGCAGGCAGGGTTCAGTCATGGTCCACAAAGGGCTTCGGAGGGTGGGAGACACAGCAACAGCATTTTAAATAATGAGGCCAACCATAAAAGAATCCACAATTAAACCATTAACGTGTCTATTGCCAAAGAGTCGAGATCACTGGAAACCATTAGAGACAGCAGACTTTCAAGGCTGACATAGTTCACTCACCACTGGACAATTATTTTCCTGAGTTACCACACCGTGCAAAGCAACCGTGCTCAGAGAAACAGGGTGGAAGTGCTCAGCTATGGAAAGAAGGGTTTAAGGAGGGGAGTCTGTCAGGGCTCGCCCACCCAGACCTGAGGCAGCGAGAGTAAGGCTAACCCACCTGGGACTCAGCATCTTCTAGAGTTCTTCTATCCCTGACTCTCTCATGAGAAGTCACAGACCAGAGATAACTGGTAATGTTTTCTCAACACATATTCTAGATACTTAGGGCTGTTTTCCTATCAGGAAATATTTGCACTGATCTAATAAGACATACTTTATTGGAAATATGAAGAAAATCTACCATGAGCTTCAGGATTCTTTCTTTTCTCTTTACTCTCTGCTACAGTATATATGAATTTATTTTAAAATGATCTTACCAAAACCATCTAAGAATCATCTGAGTGCCAGGTATTAGAAATGCTCTTGCAGGACTTGAGAGACACTTCGTGGTTCAAAGGCTCGTTGAGAAGCCATCACCCATAACTTTTCACAATTAAATGGACAAGAAATACTTTTACAAGAAGTACCATCATTAATGGGGAAACTCAAAGACAACTTAAGTAGCTTTAGAAAATTTGGGAGATTGTGTTTGGCTCTTAAATTTTGAGAAGTAAGGCTTGTTGGGTAATATTCTATCCGTTCAAGCATGAGAACCTAAGTTCAAATCCCCATAACCCATGTAAAAGCTAGGTATGGCAGCTCACATGTGTGATTTTAACACTGGGGAAGCAAGGACAGAGAGATCCTGGAGCCCCACTGTAGAACATCTGTAAGCCCAGCAGTAGGGAGGTGAAGTCGAAAGGTCCCAGGGCTTGCAGTCCAGCCAACCTAAATGAGCACTGAGCTCCAGATTTGGTAAGAAATCCTATCTCAGCTGGTAGTGGTGGCTCATGTCTTTGATAAATGGATTTCTGTGAATCCAAGAACAGCCTGGTCTTCAGAGAAAGTTCCAGGATAGCCAGGGCTACACAGAGAAGCCTTGTCTCAAAAAAACAAACAAAAGAAAGAAAATGAAAGAAAGAAAGATTCTCTCAAAAAGAAATTCCAGGGATTCAATGCTTTCTTCTGATGCCTGCAGGCACTAGGCATTCACATGGTATACACACACACACGCACACACACACACACACACACACACACACACACACACACACACACAGGTAAGATACTTATATACATAAAGAAATCTAAAAAAATTAAAAATAACAACAATGTTCTGAGAACAATCCCTAACTCCCAGGTTTGAGCTAGAAGCCCCACTCATTCCTTAGGTAAGGTGGGTGGGTGTTCAGGTCAGTTCCCCAACGATGAGACCCTGTTGTACATGTTTCAGTGCTGCCCAAGGCAACACCAGACGCTTAGTGATGAGAATGAGAGAACAAGTCACTGAATATTCCACACATACAGAAGACCAAGAAATATGGTTGTGCAAACCGAATACGGCTCTCTGTAAAGAGCCGCCAGCTTCCTTCTTTGTCCCTCCTTGATCACTACGGCCCCAATATAGGAGTTCCCCCAAAGGAAACAAAGCCAATCTGAGCAGAGTTTCAGTTTGCAACTGTAGTTAAAATGTGCTCTGTCAGCTGTCACCACCCAGCAGCTGAGATTTATAGGAGCTCTTAGCGTGGGTCACACTGTTCTCGAAGCATAATACAAGAAGATCCCATAATGAGAAGTCTGAGATGGTCGTGTCTTTGAGTAATTTGTAAAGTCTTCTCCTACAGATCATGTCTAACCTTAAAACAGTCTCATCACATGGTCCAAGGCAAATGGTCACCACTATTCTACTAATGAGGAAATAGGGTGAGAATGGCTACTCACAGCACAGCCACTGTGATGCCTTCTGTCTCTCATCAAAGTACTCTATCCATGGAATCTCATTCACTGCTCATAACACAGATGGCATAGAGAAGTACATAGCAAATCAGGGGACACTGGGAGTGAACTGGAGCAGTAAAGGAAACTCCCAGAGGAAAGAGAGAAGAGAGGCCACTATGAGGCAGAGAGACAACAGGAGCATAGGGAGGGAGCAGGGTTGGCAGGGCCCTGAGAGGTACTCTGAAGGGCTGGTGACTGGGATAGCAGCAGGAGATGCTCTTCTACCTGTCAACTTGAGGTGTATCGACCATCACACACAGCAGAGCAGAACAAATGCCCGGCCCAGCCCTTGGTCACAACAGTGATTTTGCCTACATATTGCTAAGACAAATTTTCTAGGTTCAGATAGCTTTGAAAATTGACTAAGATCATTAAGAAGAAGAACATCAGGTTGGAGAGATGGCTCGGTGGTTAAGAGCACTGACTGCTCTTCCAGAGGTCCTGAGTTCAATTCCCAGCAACCGCATGGTGGCTCACAACCATCTGTGATGGGATCCGATGCCCTCTTCTGGTGTGTCTGAAGACAGCGACAGAGTACTCACATAAAAAATACAATGAGTGTCAAGGGTAGCAGGAAAGGACACAATCCAGTGTCTGAGACATTCAACCACAGGATAACTCTCAAAACAAAGGAAATTCTGACCAACCTGAGGCATGCTGGGATTTTTGCAATCGAGTAGCAAGATGTGAAGCTAAGGGGAAAGGAAGCGGAAAGCCTCTGAGAATGAGCTTGAGAACAGTCAGAGTAGTACAAGGTAGGCACGCAGTTAGGAGCGTGCTGGTCCTATCACCGTGTTGAGTGCTGACAAAGTGCTGGGAATACTCTGGACACGGTATTCTTCCTCATCTTCACCTCCAAAAAACTTCTACTCACCCTTAAAATCCAATGTGAGCATCACTTCCTCAGACCTCCCTTGCCGCTCCAGCACATCTTTTCGTTCACTTTGTACAGTGCCCTGGGCACGGCTTCAGAATAGCAGTTAGCACGCCTGCTGTCATTGTTTGTCTGACTTTCTTCTCCTTTAGATTGTTTAGCCACAGGACTGAAGCCAGGGCTAGAGACAAGACACTGGAGGTCCACTGGGGTCTTAATCTGCTTTGCCAACCTATCAGCCAACTCTAAACGGAGCAAACTGTGCTGCCATCCTGTGCTGAGTGACACCAGGACTTCCAACCTTAGTCCCACCAAAGACCAGTCATTAGGAGAGGAGTAAAGCATTCAATTCCGCTCTGACTGGCTTGTCATAGCAACTGAATGAAGGAGACAGGACAGAGGAGTTAGATGATTAAGAACGTGTGACCCCAAAGCCCTGGACCAGTCCACTGGACTGAATAAAAGTAGAGAGATTTGAGAGACCATAAATGTAGACTACCAGGGTAGGATGGCTGGTTTAAATGCATGCCTGAAATGGGGGTTGTCTGGAGAAGTGTGCATGTACACACAGAGTCAGGGGACAATGTTGGTGGCAGTGCATGGTATACTTCCTAATTCCCAGAGAGGACATCATAAGCCCAGGGTCTCAGCTACCTGGAGGGAGGAAGTTTATCAGATGGAGGAAGCTCACAGTGAGGCTGAGCACCATTAGATTCCATCACTGGTCCTCATATCTGGATGTGAGTTTTGTCCCGTCTGTCAGACACACCAATATAGGCCATTTACACAAAGGTGAAGTTTAAGATGCAGGCTGGATGCTGCTCATCCAAAATGCTTGGGACCAGACACTTTTTGGATACTGAGATATTTACACACACACACACACACACACACACACACACACACACATGGTCTCTTAAGAATGAGACCCTCATCTAAACCCAGAATCTGTACATCACGCACATCTCAGAAACAGAGTCGAAAGGTAATCATACACAACAGACCTGTAGTTTGACTATGACTCATCTCGTAAGGTGTTTACACATATTATTTTAATTATTAAAATAAATACTAAACATAATGTTGACAGATGCCAAGTACCAATGAAACGATAAAACAGTCTAATATTAAAATTTAATATATAAAGGTAAAATTTGAAATAACATCTTTTCGTTATTGAAATATATTACTTTATTTTTAGTTTGTTCGAGAATAGTACAGTAAGGCCAAGCACCAGCAGCATGGTGCTGAACTTGATGCATCCAGCAGCACGATAGTGTGTTTATGTCGGTGTCACCCCAGACACACCAGCATCATAAGGTCTGTAACAGCTCCAGGTGACAGGCACCTGTCAGCTCCATGTCACTCTTTGTACCACAATCCTATGAGGTCTATTTTGAAGACTGCTTCCATGTGCAGTACTATGGTACTTACCAGAACTTCAAATCATTACGTTTGTCTTTGCCAAAAGGAGGTGCAATGTGTCGCCATGTTCCTTCATTGCGTCATTGAAGAAGCGTTATTAAGCGTGTACTGCCTACAAATCATCAAAACAAACACATACCGAAAGGGCAAGCAATCTAATGACTAGCAGTCAAGGAAATCGAGATCCACAGATGCCAACGATGTTATGTGTTACTAAGGCTTCTCAGAAGAGGTAGTATTTAACAGATACTTAATTGTTAATGGGAAGAGCTGCGGAAGAGAGTTGGAGGCTGAGACAGTAAACACAAAGGCACCGAGGCAGTGCTGGGAGCAGTGGTAGAACCACGCCTAGATATGGATCTGACTCCAGCAAGGCAGGAGAGCACACGTGTGAGCAAAGAGAGAAGGGGGAGGGAGGGGGAGGGAGGGAGACTGAGACAGAGAGAGAGGGAGAGGGAGAGGAAGAAGGAGAGGGAGAGAGAAGGGAGGGAGGAGGGGGAGAGGGAGGAGGAGAGGGAGAGGTGCACACACTCACACACTTCTTTATTTATATTTTGTGAGACTGTTTTAGATGGTCTCACTCTCCAGCCTAGACTGACCTTGAACTCCAAATACAAGCTGTCCTTGAAATTGTGGCAATCTGGTTTTAGCCTCGCAGGAGCTGGGATTATAGGCACAAGCCACCACAGTGAGGTCTCTTCTCCACTTATTGTTCTAGATCTGTTTTCTGCTTCTCCCCCTTTTCTTCCTCCTGTGGTTTTAGTTCTTATCATTCTACTTGCTGTCCTTTCTTGGCGTATCAGTTGTATTTATTTTCCTCAGTGGCGGTCCTAAAGTTAGCTTTGCATCCAGTACACATCTACTTTCAGATAACCTGCTCTGTGGGCAGCGGGAGGTCCTCTAACTGTACAGTGAGCCTGCCCGCTCCCCCTCAGCCCTTGCTCACGGCCGCCACTCACTCTAGTTACACACAAGTCTGTGAAACATATCCATGTCTTCTCTTGGTCTTTGTGACGCCCTTCTCTCTGGTTCTAAGGTCAGTTTTGATCTTTTGACATTGTAGAAGTCCCCATGCCCTGATTTTTACAGAACACAACACAAATAATGGTTACTGGGCTTGACGGAACAGAAAGGTAAGACTCTAAGCCAGAGTGCCCCAGAGGCGACAAGCACAGGATACAGACCCTGCCCCGGCGCTGGGAACATGTGGAAGCTGGGACCTTGAAGGAGGTATCCCCAGGGACAAAGAGCCTCTGGAGAGGGTCACTCTGAGGAAGAGGCACTAGCCACTAAAACTGACCAACCAGATTAGAAAAAGAACATTGTGGCTGCGAAGCCAACTTTGCAAATGTTTTGAAATTGTATTCTTCTTCATTCTCCCCCTTTTTCTTCCTCCTCTCCCTCCCTCCCCTCCACCATCCACCCCTGTCCCTGCCCCTGCTCCAGGGCTACCCAGACATTGATTCTTTTTTTTTTTTTTTTTTTTGGTTTTCAAGACAGTGTTTCTCTGTATAGCCCTGGCTGTCCTGGAACTCACTCTGTTGACCAGACTGGCCTTGAACTCAGAAATCCACCTGCCTCTGCCTCCCAAGTGCTGGGATTAAAGACGTGCGCCACCACTGCCTGGCCCTCAGACATTGATTCTTGACAATGCAGGAAGGGCTGTGGCCCCCAGAACCTCCTACTGGCAGAGCCCACCAGGGAGAAACTGACAAAGGGAACTGTGACTCCCATCCCCAGGGTCAAGTATAAAAAGGCTGGTCAGAAGTTTATAGACGATGGTTCAGTACTTGACAGGATCTAAAGACATGGCTCACTTCAGATCCCCAAGACCCACAGCTAGCCAAGGCTAGCCTCTCACTCACAGTGATCCTCCTGTCTCTGTCTCCTGAGTGCTGGACTAAGGATATGCGTCATCACTCCTAGTAGCAGTACAGTTCTATAACACTAGGGCTGGGGCAGCAGAGACGGGGGATCCCCAAGGCTTGCTCACCAGCCAGCTAGCTGAACCGGTGAGCTCCGGGTTCAGTGAGACATCCTGTGTCGAAACCTAAGGTGGAAAGCAATTGAGAGAGACACTTGCCATTTGATATCCATGTGCGCATGTGCCCATGCGCCTACATACATATGAGCATGCACATGCGTGTGCACACGTGTGCGCGCACCCACACGCACACACCCCCCACAGTGAAATTACTAGAAATGATACTGAATTTGTAATTAATAGCTTTTTACAAGTACTCTCCATGGGACCTGGAGCCGCCTATAATTATTTTTTTCTCTGAATTACTATAGTTATGGATATGTTTGTAAACCCTGTAACTAAATATCACCACACACACACCCCAGAGACCCAGGAAGCATCTAGTTACCACGTTCCATTACACCCCCAATAATCTTTACTCAAACAACTGATATTTGAGTGCCTGATACCCAGCAGCCACCACTACATGCCCTGGAGTCTTAGCTGTGGGATTTGAGAATAACTAAGGTGGACATTCCATGTGGAGTAAGGACAACAGGGAAAGTTTACTTAATTAAAACACAGAGACCTCCTGGCTGTGGCTAGACCTCTGATCCTCCTAACACCGTGCCCTCCTCCATATTGCTTCTTACTGCTCATTCCCACTACTGTATTGACCCTTGAAGCAGTTTGGGGGGGAAATGTGGAGAATTAATATGTCTGCAACAATACAGTGACAGCAGAGAAGGCTCTGCAGTTTAGGTCACTCATTGCTCTTGCACAGGACCCACGCTTGACCCCCACCACCCATATGGTAGCTCACAACTATCCGTAACTCCAGTCCCAAGGATCTGTCACCTTCCTCTGACTTCTACAAGCACCTGGCATGCATGCACATACATACATAAACAGAAGAGGTGACTGTAATAAGGAAGACCAGAGCCAAGAGCGGAAACCATGTCAGACCCACCCACACCTCTGTCAATGAAAACACGTGTTTAGAGCACCCATCTGCACAGGGAAGAGCACACTAGGCAGTAAGGATACAACCTGGAACACGGCACCAGCAGCATGTATGACTGACACCACCACCCTCCATCCCTGACTGCAGTGGGAACCCGCAAAACGCCTTAAGACATTCAGATCTTTTCATCTCAGAAATTACAAAGCTCCTTGTTAGCACTCATTAGATCCAACCCCTTCCTGGTCCATGGTGGGAAAGTCAACACTGGCAGTGAACTGTTACACCTCTCTCTCTCTCAACCCAGCCTCACACCATCGCCTCTTTGCAGCAGGGTACTTTGCTGTTCTCAATTACGTCTTATATCCAGCCCTTAAGGAGCTAGCTGGGCATACCCTTTGAAAGAAACCGTCTATGAGGACGCAAGGTGGCCTTGTTCCTTGATAACTCCCAAGGGCTGCAGGATAGTCACTTCGTGAGTCAGTTCAGAGAGAGTGAGTGAGATTGGAACAGGGTCTCTGGCCTCCATCCTCAGAGCGCTTGGTCCTCCCTCACAGCTGAAGCTGTATCAGCCCCACCATCCTTCAAGTGGACAGATCATCGTGAGCCTGTACTTTCTCTGCCTCCCTGAGTTTCCACGAGGACAGGAAGATTGAACGTGAATCGTTGCCATGACAACCACATGACCTCCTAATAATGATAATGACAGCATCAGTCACAGGGCTGCTACCGAGCATCAAAGCACCCATGAGGAACTTCAGAAAACAGCTATCCAAGCTCACCACAAACCCATGAAGCAAGTGCTTGAGGTCATGAAGACTCAGAGATAAAGTCATTTACCAAGGTCACAAACTGTGCAGAGCCCAACCTCAGTGGAGCTGTGACTAATCACCCACAAAGAGTAGGTGACAAAGATGCAAGGGAGATCTGGCTGTCACCCAGGCCACCAGGTTTGCCAGGGCTGATTTGACTAATCTGGCTAGTAAGGTATGTGTCCTCTTCCTCCTTCTGTCTCCTGGGTCCTGTTCTCAGCACTGCATGGTGGCTCACAACTCTCTAACTCCAGGTTCAGGAAATCCAATGCACTCTTCTGGCCTCAAAGGAAACCGGGCATGCCTGTGGTGCTCTTACATGCATACAAGCAAACACTCATATTCGTAAAAATAAAAAATACATCTTTGTTTAAAGAAAAAAAAAAAAAGATGCTGAGCCAGATGTGGTGACACACATCTGTAAACCCAGGTGCTTGTAAGGTACAGGAAAGGAGGATCAGGGGTTCAAAGCCATCCTGTCACAAAAAAAAAGGTTTTTTTTGATAAAAGAACTAATTGTAGACAGCCTAGGGATTCACAGCCATGATCTGAACCCAGCCAGGGTACAGGCATCTTCAAAGAGCAGTGGAAAGTGCACACTGGGCAACACAGAGAAGAAATAGGACCCTTGTGTGTGATAGTCATGGGAGCAGCAAGCAAAGAGCAGCCTCCCTCTGAAATACTGATATCCTGCTTTCGTGAACATGAGAAAACTGATGTTACCAGAGGTTAGGTGAGCTGCATTAAGCCACATGGCTGCTCAGTGGCAGATCCAGGACTAAACTTCAAACCTCTGGTACCAGGTCTCAAGATGCTGTTTGTTGTCTGATATCATAGCAGTAGTCCCATATTCAACACACTGCTTTTTTCTGGATCCACAACTATAGATACAGAGGGTTTGGTTTTGTTTGTTTGGTTGGTTGTTGTTGTTGTTGTTGTTGTTGTTGTTGTTTGAGACAGGTTTTCTCTGTGTAGCCCTGACTGTCCTGGAACTTGCTTTGTAGACCAGGTTGGCCTCGAACTCACAGAGACCTGCCTACCTCTGCCTCCCAAGTGCTGGGAATAAAGGCATGCACCACCATGCCTGACTTAGAGCACATTCTTGCCTCAACTAAAGGAGGAAAAGGAAGCAGCTAGCGTTGGATGTGTGCCTCCTCCAATGCCAGGTCTTTGACAAGTGTTTTGTAGACACCTGTCTCATGTCCTCATCCCAGGGAGGAAATCTCGGTTTGCAAAGAAGGAAACAGGGCTTCAAAGCACAACTCCCAACCACAACACAGGGGTGGGATAAGCTCAGGCAATTGTGGGAAGAAACTTAAAATATACTTTTATGCCCAGATAAGAAACTCCCCAAATTATCTTTTACATATATATATGTAAAGTCTACTGCCTGAAGTAGCACCGTAAGCAACTAAGAGGAGTCGGGAGTTGCCAGGGCTAGGATGACAGCCTTGAAAGTTCTAAGCTCTGGCTTTTACCCTCCCC
The DNA here is from genome assembly GCA_028551405.1 of Uromys caudimaculatus. Classification (NCBI taxonomy): domain Eukaryota; kingdom Metazoa; phylum Chordata; class Mammalia; order Rodentia; family Muridae; genus Uromys; species Uromys caudimaculatus. Next base: position 98,579,969 of record CM052706.1, on the reverse strand, counting down.
CATCTTTAGCATATAACACTAATCCATAATGATAGTGCTGATTGCAGAGTCCTAATGTCAGGGTGCTTACTCAGTCCATTTACTTCCAAACAGAAAGCTATTTTTCTTCTGATTGTAGCTATTAAGTTGTTCCCAGATGATTTTCAGATGAATGCCCCTTTTATTGCGTGTCTATCTGGGGCTGTGTGCTCTAATTGGAGGCATTAATGGGTCAACAAGCATAACTCTTGTTTCATCCTTTGAGTTTCAGAGTCTTTCCTTGTGAATTATGATTAGTGCTTTAAAAAAAAAAGAGCTAGGACACACACAAAAAGAAAACAAACAAAGATAAACCAGGTAGGAAAACTGAGGGCCTAAATGTAGGCCTGTGGTGTTCGAATGAGAAATGTCTCTCATAGGTCATGTGTTTGAGCACTTGGTCCCCAGCTGTTCGTGGTGTCTGGGGAGACTATGGAACCTTTGAGTTAAGGGGCCTTGATAGAGGAACTGTGTCACTGGAGGTGGGACTTAACAATAGACCGCCTTATCCCACTTCTCTCTCTCTCTCTCTCTCTCTCTCTCTCTCTCTCTCTCTCTCTCTCTCTCTCTCTCTCTCCCTCTCCCTCTCCCTCTTCCTCTCCTGCTTCCTGTATGTGAATGAAAGTGTGACCAGATGGCATCCTGTCTCCTGCCACCATGCCTAACCCTGCCTGTTGTTACCCTTCACTTCTGTAATGGACTCCATCCCTCCGGAACCACAAGCCAAAATAAACCTATTCTTCCCTTGGTTTCTTCTGGTCATAGTAATTAATCAGCAATAGAAAAGTGAGCAATACAGAGAGCAGCTGCTTCCAGCCAGACACCTTCTAAGTCACAGTTGTAAGTAGTGGTACATATAACAGAATGCGGCTGTGACTTGGGTTTGAAATCTAGATGGCCTGGTGGTCACAGGAAATAACTGCTATGTTGTCCAAGCCCAAAGTTACAGCCTGTGGCTAAACTACACAACATTCTAGAGACAGGCTAGTCACAGGCACTCTGGTGCCCAGACGGAGCAGCACAGCCTGAGCGGCCACTCCTGCTGATCTCTGCCCCACTCTGTGGGCCTCAGAGAAGTCAGACGATGCTTTGCATCCAGATTAGAACACGCCTTCAAACAAGTTTAAAGTCAGAGATATGGTCCAGCCCTACCTTAGGCATTCCACACTGAGGAAGAGAAAGAACCTGAGAGAAGCAACTGTAGAGGATTAAATAGCACTGGCCAAACAGAGACATGTTTCCTGGTTGGACTCTTTGTCAGTGACACAAGGTAGAATTATCTAAGAAGAGGGAACCACAGTTGATAAAATGCCGCCATAAGATCACCCTGTAGGCAGGCAGGCCTGGGTGGCTTTTTCTTAATTAGTGATTGATATGGGAGAGCCCAGTCATTGTGGGTGGGGCCATGCCTGGGCAGGTGGTCCTGGGGTGTGAAAGAAGTCAGGCTGAGCAAGCCAGTCAGCAGTCAGTTGTCATCTCCAGATACACTCACTCAGTGCTTCAGCTTTACTTCTGGTCTTGACGAGATGAACAGATGTGGTGCATTGATCTGTGTGTATTTTTCTTTTGGAAAAATATGCTCTAGACTCAAATGATCCACTTACAGGAATAACCACAGCCACATACTTCCAGTCTGCTTCAGTCCTGATCGAGATTTCTGCTGAAGTTCCTGTCTTGGCTTCTCTCAATTCACTGTGACCTGGGATATAATTTAAATAACCCCTGTCCTCCTCAAGTTGATTTTGGTCATGGTGTTTTATTACAGCAATTGGTACCAGAAGTAGGGTACTGACCAAAGTAGGTGACAGCCTGATCGAATGTTTCAAGGAGAATTATGGTGGCATTTGAACTCTGGCCTAGAAAAGCCATTGAGTACCGAGCTCAACGGGTCGTTCAATGGGAGCTTGGAAAAGAAGAACACTGAGCTATGCAGACATGGAAGTCTCAGAGGAAGAGACTCTAACAGAGCATTTGAGTAAGGTTAGAACTAAGAATGTGTAATTCTGGTCAGCTGCAGCTGAAGAAGTAGCAGTTATTAACAGGAGACCAGAACCACCAATGAGGAGCATTGATATGCTGGAAAAGTCAGTGCTCCTTAGATAGAGCTAAAAAGTGAGTGGGAACTAAAGAGCTCAGCATCACGGAGAACTTCCCCAGGGTCAGCAGACAGAAGCTGTGGTACCTATGTTGGCAGCTAAACTTGATAATGGGAAAGAGTTTCCCAAGTGGCACTGGTTTTGAAGTCATAAAGGAATCGATTGTGCTGCCTAGTGGTTTTGGTTTGTTTGGGTTTGCTTTTGCTTTTGTTTGTTTTGTTAGTTTGACACAAGATAAAATCACCTGAGAAGAGGGAACATCAATTGAGAAAAAGAAATCCTCTGTAAGATCAGCGATTAGGGAAGCCTATAGGACATTTTGCTAATTAGTGATTGAGGTGGGAGGGTCCACCCCAGGAGGGCTCACTCCACTGTGGATGTTGCTATTCTCAGGCACTGATCCTAGGCTGTCTAAGAAGCCACTGGGAACCAGCCAGTGAGCAGCACCCCACCATGGCTTCTCAGTTCCTGCCTTGAGTTCCTGCTTTGGCTTCCCTCAGTGTATATTAGGACCAAGGATATATGAGTCAACCCCTTCCGTCCCCAAGTTGCTTTTGGTCATGCTGTTTTATCACAGAAGTAGGAACCCTAAGACACATATAAAAGGAATCATATACCATAATCATGTAGGATTTACCCTCGTAATGCAAGGTTAGTTTAACATGCGAGGAAGTGTAAACAAATCCCCATGAGAAATGCAGGCAAAACATTAATGGCAACATTTTTCTCAAGAGCCAAAGCTAGATATGTCATCTCCATACAGGGAAACACTATTTTGGAATGAGAAGTAGTAAATGATCGTCACATGATACTACATAGCTTTAAAAATGCACTGAGGAATGAAGTCACATTCTATGGAAAATCCAGAACCAGCAAGCCCAGAAGGACAGAAAATGAGGCAGTGCCAAAGGCTAAGATATGCAGGGGATGAAACCAACTGATCATAATTATCATTTCTTTGGGGAATGAAGAAATTCTTTTAAAAAATTTCTAAAAATCACTGGAAGAGTGCTTGTCTAGAACATGCAAGACACTGGTTCTAGTCCCAGTGCCACAAAAAGTCACACAAAAATTAGTAATGGGGGCTGGAGAGATGGCTCAGCGGTTAAGAGCACTGACTGCTCTTCCAGAGGTCCTGAGTTCAATTCCCAGCAACCACATGGTGGCTCACAGCCATCTGTAATGGGATCCAATGCCCTCTTCTGGTGTGTCAGAAGACAGTGACAGTGTACCCACATACAAGAAATAAATAATCTAAAAAAAAAATTAGTAATGGAAGAGTCACAACACCGTGAATACACTTAAGACCTCTGAGTTGGACACTAGAAAGGATGAATTTGTGCTATGTAAAGCTCTGTTTGAAACAAAATATTTTTTAAGCATTGGACATGATGTGAGATCTGAGTTTAAATCCTAGCTTTACCCAGCCAGCATTGGGCAAGGCACAGCTCTGCTGGGCATCTCTGCAGACAGAGTCACAAAGCGTTTGAGGAATTACAGCTCCCAGAGACTCATTGCAAGAGGGGGCAGGACGGTCAGGACCTGATGGGGTTTAATGGGGTGCGCCGGGCAAGGAAAAGTCTCAGCGATGCCTGGTGGAATGACTGCACAGCAGATCTGGATCTACTTAAAACCACTCAATTTTATACTTGCAATGTTTACGGCTATTTATTTTATGATGCTCTACTTTAGTGAAATATTTGTTAATTTAAAGCATATCAAGTTAAAATTATTTTACTCAGATCAGCCCTACCTCATGAGATTATAGGGCACAATCAATGCCTGAGAGGCCAATTGGGCAGTGAAAGTTAGGTCTTCAGGGTCAGAGAGATTTCTCAACAGTAAAGAGCAACTGCTGCTCTTGCAGAGGACCTGGGTTTGATTCCTAGCAGCCACATTGGGTGGCTCACAACCTCCTGTTAAACCAGTTCCATGGAATCCAAAACTGTTGGTCTCCCCACTGATATGAACACATGCACACCACACACACACACACACACACACACACACACACACACACACACACACACACACGTGCGCAAGGGAAGAGGAGAGGAGATAAGAGGAGAGAGTAAGGTCTCTGAATTTTGATCACACACTGGGAAATGATGTGAGGTTGGAGCTCGCTGTGTTCCTGTGAAGAGAACTGGGGCTGTTCACGTCTCTCTCCCCACGGATCACAGTGAACATTGATCTGTCTTCCATCCTGTTGGTAAAACTTCTTGAATCCACAATGACTTCTGCAGTGGCCTGGGTGGGGATGTAAACCAGTTGGTAGGGAGCATGCCTTGTACACAGGAAGCCCTGGGTTTGAACCCCAGCACTGTATAAATTGAGCAGAGCAGTACACACCTGTAATCCCAGAATTCAGGAGGCAGAGGAAGATCAGGAGCTCAAGGTCATCCTTAGCCTGCCTGAACTCCAATAGATTCTGTCTCAAACAATAACAATAACGACAACAACAATGTAGTAAGTGGTACAGCACTGTCCAGTCACGTTCACTGGCACCAAGCCCCTACCACATCCCCCATCCCATGGAAAGAGATTCGTGAAAAGACCAAAGGAGCTCCCACTCAAGGGGCAGGAGGGCAGACAGAGCCCACCAGCCCATCTTTTGCCACATTAAGCAATAAGAGATTGAATTAAAGCTTCTCTCTCTCTCTCTCTCTCTCTCTCTCTCTCTCTCACACACACACACACACACACACACACACACACAAAGAAAATGAGAGCAAGGGAAGGAAGGAAGAAGGGAAGGAAGGAAGGAAGGAAGGAAGGAAGGAAGGAAGGAAGGAAGGGAAGAAAAAGTGTAAAAATGAAATATCTAATACTCCAACTCATTGGCCCCAAAGCGCTTAATCCCTAGTGGTTGTGAGTTGCATTGTAGGTGCAGCTGTTGCTGCTCTGGAATGCAATCTCATGCTTTCTGCCTGTGCTACCTGAGCAGAGATGCCACCCCAGGGTCCTAGTTCCTCCACTGCTCAGCTACCCAGGGTTGTAGAATGATGTAATATTATCTCGTTTGCCCCTGCTGTGTGGCTGCTCTCCAGACACAGTAGATTCCTGTTAAGAGGATTAATTTGAGTCCCCTGAGTGTGAAGGAAGCAAGGCCAGAGAGGAGACAGACAGGCCTTGGTGCAGGCAGGTGTGGTCAGTCTTTCTTCCTTAGTCTTATCAGAAATGACATGGAATGTCACGTGACGAATCCTAGCACTCACACTGGATATTTTAGATGCGTCTTAGGCTCCAGCGCCTTTGAAGCCACAGGTAGTCCGAGGTAGTACATAATTTGCATATTATTTGTTAGAAGAAAAGCACCAGACAGGTGCTGTCTCCTTGTCTCTCCCCACCAGCGCCTGTTCCCCTTCTTTGACTCACGAAGACTGAGATCCATTCAGTAACATCAGCATAAGTGACGTGTACCCCACCTGCCCCCCACTTCTGACGTATTTCAAACAACTGTGTTGATAAAGTACACCGGCAGATTTTTGTCCGTAAGAGATCATGTGCTCATTCCTACCTCAGCACATTTCAGTGAGTGTGCAGCAGGGTTCTCCAGAGCTGCGGAATCAGTGTGGGTGTGTTCACCCACAGATTTGCTGATTGGGAGGCACCACAACCACAACCACACCAGACAGGGTACCAGGAGGGCCAAGGGAGGACTGTAGGACTGTAAGTCTGGCCCAAAAGCTGCCCACTGGGGGTCCCTGAGGAGAATGCTAATTGCATAAGACTGACACACATTGTAGTAGACAATCTGCTCTACTCAATTCTACAGATTTAAATGTTAGTCTGATCTTTAAAAAAAAAAATTGTAAATGCCTATGTTTGCAGAGATGACTCAGTGGTTAAAAACATGTACTGTTCTTGTGGAGAACCCAAATTCAGTTCTCTGCACCCACCTCACAACCAACTGTAACTCTAGCTCCAAGGGATTCGATGCCCCCTTCTGACCTCTTCAGGTACAACACACACACACACACACCACACCATACACACACCACACACACACAGCACACACACATACACACTATACACAAACACACCATACACATCACACACATCTCTCTCTCTCTCTCTCTCTCTCTCTCTCTCTCTCTCTCTCTCACACACACACACACACACACACACACACACACACACCCCTTTTTGATAATATACACATACCTATGTTAAAAGTCTACTCACGCCAACTTTAAAACCAGCATGTGAGTGTGTGCCTCAGATGTGCTACCAGACTTGCCCCAAATGGTCCCCACTTCCGTGTGACGGCACCTCCAGACGTCAGGGCTGCTCATCTCCCTTCCACATTAACACGTATGTTTCACGTTTTGGGAGTTTCCACCATACCGCGTCCTCAACCCAGACTTGTAGTCAGAGAGCCTGTTCTCCCAGGCCCCAGTACTTTCCCTGAGAAGACCCTGAAGCAGAGGAGGAGACCAGCTCCCTCCCTCTGTTCTTCCAAAGGGAACAACAGCTTGCTAGAGAAGCAGCCTCAAGCCCCGCCCCTCCTCCCCAACCACAGCGCTCTGGGTTTAGCGCGTCTCTGAAGATGGGGATGACCTCAGGTGAGAAGTAGGAACTTCTAAGAACAAGTCTGACAGGTGCTGTGACAGAGGAACCTGGCAGCCAGCCCTTTTTGTTCCCTCCCTGTGTCCCGGGAACACATGTCTTCTGAAGTGCCTGGACGCCTTCTCCAGACAGGCATTCCAAACCCGGATCGACTGCACACTACTAAATGCTTCCCTTGTCTTGGATGTAACCACTTCATTGAGTATTTTCCCTTGTAAAGGCAGAATGACTTCAGATTGTGTTAGGAACCTGAACATGGATTCATTTCATCTTGATAAGGATTTCAGAGCCCAGTACCTGTGCTAGCACCTTCATGGCTCAGGTTAGAAGCCCTACTGAGTATCCCACTGTCTGTTAAGGGGCCGTTGTTTGCTGTGAGATGGTGCTGGGGATCGAACCCAGAGACTTAGACACGCTCAACAACCACTCTACCTTTAAAAATTTTATTTTGAAGATGGGCAGTGGTGGCGCACACCTTTAATCCCAGTACTTGGGAGGCAGAGGCAGGTGGATTTCTGAGTTCGAGGCCAGCCTGGTCTACAGAGTGAGTTCCAGGACAGCCAGGGCTACACAGAGAAACCCTGTATCGAAAAACAAAACAAAAAACAAAAAAATTTTATTTGAGGCTCTGTAGCCTGGGCAAGCCTTGAACTTATGATCTTCCTGCCTTGGTCTCATGTAACTGGAATTACAGGCCTGCACCACCAAGCTTGGCTCTCTCTTAACCTCTCAGCTGTCTACATCTTGGCTGTGAGAGAACGATCAGTGTCTGCATCTAACCTTGGGAGCTTTCAGAGGTGTCTTTCCACCATCAAGGCAAGCAATGTGCTCAGACTACTTCAGTGGCCTTCATCCAAACTGGCCAAGGTTGTCAAGGCTCACTGCCCCGTGTGTGATTCCCAAGCCCTACTTCCTCAACTTTGTCTGGCCTGACAAAATAGCTAAGCGTGGAAGGTTATGCCCACAGGGTTAGCAGTATTCTGTGCAAGGCAGAAGCTTGCATCCTCAGAACTTAAATAAGTACAGCATGTTTTATATTACGTGTAGCCCCAAAGAAGTGGGGGTGGGACAGAATTGAGCTCTGTATTCCAGAAAACATCTGATCAAGAAAGGGAACAAAGCCAGCCCCTTCCAAACTCGAAGTGGATAAATGTAAAGTTGGATCTATGATGAGGTTGTTTGACTCCAGCTCTCCCATGGGCCTCTGTTTCCACAGCTGTCAGTGTAGATGGTCAGCCATTGACCAGAAGGGTCTAGAATGAGAAAGAATAAGAGCCTCTCATGGAGCTGCCCTCTTATCACTGTCATGAGCCTTATCTTCTGTAAGTAGAGGAGGGAGGCTCTTGGGGTGTCTGGTCTCATCCCTCCCCAGAAGAGGCAAGAGCAGAGCTCAGCCTCCCATGATCTGACCAGATGCTTTGCAAAGGTCTGCAGAGGAAGAGAAGTGAGAATGTGCTGAGGAGCAGCTGTATGCCAGTCAGTGGCACTCCCCACACCTCTCTATTGATCCCTCACAACGCCATACGGGAGGGTTTTACTGGGGGTCAGAGTGGTGTGCAGTGGGGGTGGGGTGCAGGGGTGGAGTGGGGGGGTGGGAAGCAGGCGGCTGGACTACAGCCTGTGTGGGGGTAGATGTAAGGGGTAGATCAGTCTGCCTGGAACATGCTTTACAGAAGGGCAGGAACCAGAGTGGGAACCTGGAAGTAAGTGCTGTCTCAGGGGCAGGAGCCCCAAGGCCCCACAGTCTCTACACTGCCCTATTATATCCCTGTGGCGACATCCTTGCTGGCCCATCAAAGTCTGGGTTTTCTCTCTGGTCCAGGAAAAGAAAGGCTTAGTCAATTAGAAATAAAGATGGATTTTTCTCTTCACACGGTTGAAAGGGTTTAGATTAAACAAGTTGTTTGTAGGATGAAGAACCGACTTCAGGGTAGATCATGGGAGCGGGGGTGGTCAAAAGCCAGTGATTGAGATGTTACAATCACTTTTAGGTGGCCAAAGTTTATAGACTTTGTGGCCAGCCTGGAGGCTGTAATATTCTTGTCTGCTGAAGGAGCTGAGAGACAATTATGGGACCTCAGTCAAAAGGACAGTCTCCAGGCTGTTCAAAGGGAACAGCCTTCACACTAATGATAGCCTGTGCTTACACCGGCTTTCATCTGCCTTCACATTGCTTTGACCAGTAATTATACCTTCCAACCTCTGAGGTAGGTAAGAATTATTGCACCCATTTTACAGGTGAAATAAAGAGCTTCTGGGGTGGGGGTTGCTGTTACTGAGGCCACACATACATCAGCAGCAGAATAGGCAGAGGAAACAGCTCCTTAGCCTCCCCAGTCAGGGGACTGAGCCTTTCAAGGAAGAGGAGGAAGAGGAGAAAGAGGAGGAGGGGGAGGGGGAGGGGGAGAAGGGGGAAGGGGAGGGGGAGGGGGAGGGGGAGGGGGAGGAGGAGGGGAAGGGGGAGGAGGAGGAGGAGAAATGAAGACTACTGTTTTCCGGTCTCCTCAGCCTCTTAAGTACTAACTACCTTTCCCTGCTCAGCCCACAACCTGGAGCCCCTTTGGACTCCTTTCCTTCACACCCCGTCCAAGCCATCAGCAATTCTTACCACTTCTATGCCCAGAGTACCTCCAGAGTCTCACTGTTCAGCTCCTCCAACCCCCCACCTCTCACCCCCCACCCTCACTCTCCACCCCCACCTCAGCTCTCAGGGCCTAAACACAACAGAACACCAGAGAGGTCCTGTGAGGGAATGTGTCACTCCTCCATGACCCTCGGGGCGCCCAGGGCTCTCCATGATCCTCTACTCAGCTCTGGCTGTCCCGCACCCAGCTGCCCTAATAGTCTTCACACTGTCGCCAGGGCCTCTGTCCTCAGCCCTTCAGCCTGAGGTGTCCCTCTTACACCCAGCAGCTGCTCTCTCCCTCTTCTGAGCCTTTCCTTGGCCCCTTTGCTGGCTGACATTGCTCCTCTTCCTGACATGCTCCTCGAGCCTCAGTCTCCTCTTACCCGTGACAGTGGATGGGTTCAGTATCATGCATTACTCACTGACTTCATTTCTACTCTCCCCTCCTGCCCCTGCTTCCGGGCCACTCGTCCCCTTAATGCGTGTGGCATGTGGACGCACTTAGTTTTAGTTCAAATCAGTGCACTCCAAAGTAGACTGAGCACTAGTGACATGTGCGTGGATGGCTTCTGTCTTGTGGCCTCTGTGAACACAGCTGCAGTGAAGAGGATGTCCTAGTATGTCTCTGAGCCCCTGCATTTAATTCTTTGGGGTACGTAGCCAGAAGTGGAATTGCAAGGTCATGCCGTAATCATATTTTTAATTTTTTGAAGAGCTCCCATGCTGCATTGCACAGCGCCTGGGTGGTATGCACGAGGTTTGTTTGTTTGCTTGTTTTTGAGGAAAGGTCTATGTGACCCAGGCTGACTTTGAGTTCTC
>CM052706.1:98442660-98559527 GCA_028551405.1 Uromys caudimaculatus | reverse complement strand
TAAAGGAAAAAACAACCCCAAGGCAAGGAAGGAATTACAACTCAGGAAAAGGATTATAAAACAAAGAAAATTCACAAAGCAAGGGGTGGGGAACGGAAAGAATTTGCATTATGGGGAAGTAAGGATTGTCCTAAGCTATTCACAGGTTAGTTGCACAAACATTTCTGGTTCCTGAAACGTTTTGCCTCTGGTCCTGAGGGCCAGGTCAAAGTCACCCGTTTCTTAGGAGAAAGACTGTCGTTGGGTGGGATTTTTGCCCAGGCATGTCTTGGCTCTAAGTTTGCTAGGAGTCTTTGCCCGGGCATGTCTCGGCTCTAAGTTTGCTAAGGGCCTAACCTTCCTCATAAGGGTTCAGATCTTTCACTGTGTGTCTGTGTCTTTTATCCAAGGATTTAAGGGAAGCTGGGAGAGGTCTGGCAGCATGGTCACTATCTGGAGCTAAAGGCAAGTAGAGCGTAAAACTACACGCAACAATAATAGACTGAAGCTCAGAACCTGTAAGCCAGCCCCAGTTAAATGTTTTCCTTTATAAGCATTGTCTGGATCATGATGTCTCTTCACAGCAATGGAAACCCTAACTAAGACAGATGATAAGCATGCCACCTCAGACTGACGACACATGCATTTGATGTGTCTAAGCCTATTTCCTTAACAAGAAAGTCTTCTCTGAAAATGTAGTGCTTGCCTAGTGTATTAGTCAGGGTTCTCTAGAGTCACAGAACTTGAGGAATGTCTATATATATTAAAGGAAATTACTGGAATGACTTACATTCTGCAATCCAACTAACCCAACAATGGGCATTCATGAATAGGAAGTGCAAGAATCTAGTAGTTGCTCAGTCCCACAAGGCTAGGCGTTTCAGCTGATTTCTGTGTAAGCTGGAATCATGAAGAAGTAGGTTCCAACAGATGTGCTGGCAAGTAAGTGCAAGCAGGCAAAGAAGAAGGAAACCTTCCTTCTTCCATTGTCTTTATGTAGGCCTCCAGCAGAAGGCATGGCCCAGATTAAAGATGTCACCACACCTGGATATAAATTTTTCTTTACTTGGAACTTGTTCTGTCTCAGGCCGGCCTTGAACTCAGAGATCTGCTTGCCTCTGTCTCCTGGGATTAAAGGTTTATACCACCTTGTGTGGGTCTAAGCTTTTCATTGCCACTATGCCTCAAGATCCAGATCAAAAGCCTGTGTCTTCCAGTCTCAAGATCTGGATCACAGGTGTGCCCTCCATTTCTGGATTATAGTTCATTCCAGATACAGTCAAGTTGACAACTGGGAATAGAAATCACATCTAGCATGCTCAAGGATCTGGGTTCAATCCCCCAGCACTGAAAAGGTCCTTGTCCATAAATCAGTTGTGATCATTAGGATGATGTAGCTAAAGCTGTTAATTAGAGCCAGATTACAGCTCCCAGCCCCAGCACCCATCAGCTTTCCCTCTAAAACCTTAAAGTCCCTTGTGTTAGCTGTCACCTGGGGACAGCCACAGGGACAGGGGACGGTAACACTGCTATCATCAGAAGTCCTGCATTCCAAATGTAGCCTGAATGCCCCGGTTCAGGACACCTGCCCTGCCTTCAGTGCCTTCCTCCTCCGCAAGTGCAGATACCCACACTGACACTGCTGGCTTCCCTGAGGGGCTCAAGAGAGACAATGGAACTCAAAATCATCAGCAAAAGTAGATGGCGTGTCTATGCTCACACTGAGTTTCCAGGAACCAGCAGCAGCCAGTCGCTTCCCTGGAGAATACTTCCTTTTCTCTGCAGTGAAATATAATCAGGCATTCACTGAAGAAATTTTTACTAGAACTTATTTCTAACCCTTCTGCCTCTGTGGCAGCAGGACATGAATCTCACAGCATCTATTATTCATCAGCCCAGCTCATCTGTCCATCATCTATCATTCGTCCATTGACCATCCATCCATTCAGTTAATCGTCACTGAATCCCTGCTGTCTGGAGGAGATGCAGTATTTATCTCTTTCAGGAGTAGCATGCTTGATTGTCACTACCTAACCACACTGTGAGCTTTGAAAAGAGAGATGGTTCCAGGCAAGGTTCAAATGCCTGATGCCAGTGAAGAGAATACTACAGGCTGCTTCCCCCTGACTGTTACAGAGTGGGGCTGATAGTACAGAGCAGTGTGGGAGAGACTGGGGCTGATTACTTCCCACAAATGATCACTCAGCAACCTCCAGACGTCTTTGGACTGGCTCAGACTCTGGCTTAGTCTAGAGAGGCCATTTATGTGAGCATAGCCTGACATTCACCCACCAACATGGCAGCTGCCCAGTTCCCTTTCATCCCAGAAGCCCAGGGGCCATTAAGGCTGGCTGGAGCCTCTCATATTAATGAAGGATGTTCTCTGTGTCAGTTTGCCAGGAACACAGACAAGGCTGCTGTTGAAAGCATCTCTCCCTGCCCTGGCCACACTGAGGTTACCTACTGCATGGACAGTGTGGATTCTTCCCCCTCCGTGGCCCCTCTCCTTTCCTCATCTCTCATCTACATCAGCATCTTTTCTGTGCTTTCCACTGCCCCATCCAGTCCTCTTCTTGCTCTGTCATCATTTCCCCCTTTCCCTCCTCACTGGCCTCCTCCTTTACCCTGTGTCCATTCCCATTTCTTCACCTTTGTCTCTCTCTCTTTTTTTTTTTTCTTTTAACATTTGTGTGCATTTCTTCCTTTAATGGCTATTGAAGGTCATTATGAAAATGTACACCAGTTTCCTGGATCATTTCCCTGTTGTTGAAAGGCACTCACATTTCTTGCATGTCTTGTCTTTTTTTTAAGTGTAAGTGTGTGTCTGTTTTGAGTTTATGTGCACTACATGCTTGCAGTGCCTGCAACAGCCAGAAGATGGCAGCACATTCCCTGGAGTTACAGGAAGTTGTGAGCTTCCCACTGTCAATGCTGGAAACTGAACTCAGATCCTCTGTAAGAGCTGCTCAGTGTGGGTGTAAGAATGAAATTCAGGTCCTCTGTAACTGCTGAGCCATCTCTCCAGCCCCAGTCTTTTCTCTGTGCATGATAATGACATTACTAACAAGTGAGATTGGAATAGTAAGCTCTGTACTGGCCATTCAGATAGCAGGCTGTCAGCAGAGTTCACAGCCTATAGCTCTAAGAATATATATATATTTGTAGAGTGCTTTAAGGTCTAAATCAGAAAACAGCTAGCCCATCCCCGAGGCTTGGCATCTGCTCCAACACTGATTCTCTGACATGCATTTGTATCTTTGGTTGGTTATGGGCTACTTAACAATGTCCTAGACTGGGACACTGGGTGACCTTAGGAAGCACACAGGAGGCTCGTTCTGGAGCTGGAGTACAAGTATGGATCACAATCAATTGACCAAAAAGTGTGTGTGTGACCTATTTCCTTCACAAATATATGCTGGGTGCCTCAGCTGGTCTGCAGTATACACTGGAATCCTGAAGGAATAGGGCTCTAACGCCAATGAAATGGCCTTGGTAGTTAGGTGAGAGAGTGAGCAGGCAGAGAAAAAGCTTCCATCTCCCTGCCCTTACATAGGCTTTCAGCAGACGATATGGCCCAGATTACAGGCAAATTTTCCAGCTCAAATGATCTAGATTAAAGATGTGCTTTCCCAACTTAAAGAACCAGATTAGAAATGGATCATCCTACTTTCAATTAAGCAAAAATTCCGTACAGTTGTGCTCTCCATTTTTGAGTGTTAGTTAATTCCATTGTAGTCAAGTTGACAACCAAGGATAGCCATCACAATGAAGAATGAAATCCCAATAGGGGTATAGATGGAGCCCTTTCTATGACCCACACATCATAGACACTAGCCACTACCCACAATCATGAGAATTGCCTGCAACTGGCAGAGAAGTGCAGAGGGACCTGCTGAGATTGCAAGCAAGGGTCAAATAACCCCCCCCCCCCTTTCCTTAAGGAATGCCAGCAGACTCGATTTTGAGGGTTGCTTGTGGATAGTCACAGTTGCTTGGATGGAAATAAGAACAGTGGGACGTCAGAGAGTTGTATTAATGTTGGATTGTCCCAGGTAGGCTACCTTGGGCAGCACTGGAGTTCCATACTTAGTGAGGGACTTACATTTCACGACGGCCTTGTAGACTGATAACACTCATCTCAAAGACTGAGTAGCCTAGATTTACAAAGGGGGAGACATTTGCTCAAGTCATAAAGCTGATTCTAACCCAGGGCTGCTTCAAACACAGCCAAATATGGACATTTCTGAAGTACCCACAGGCTACTCAGGGAACTAAGGCTTGCATACATCAGCAACCTCTTCTGACTACAGAGACTGAAAACAGCCTGGGTAGTTTGGGTTCTTTGGACCATCAGAGCTCAAAAAGGGAGCGTGCTAAGCCTTATGGTTCTTCCTCTCAATAAGGCTGGCTTCCATGAGGTCTCAAGGTGATGTGGACACCATAAACCAGAATTCGTACAGCCCCAAATGGCACACAGAAGACTAGATTAAAGGAACCAGACACACTAAAAGGTCATATGGGTGTTCTGTATTGTAGCATTGAACACAGTGGCCTCCTAGTTCAGCCATCCACCTGTCACCACAACATTACATCATACCCCAAGAAACAAGTGATGGAGTAGGGTGTGTTGTGACCTTAAAACCAGCACTTGGAAGGCAGAGGTCGGCAGATGTTTTACATAATGAATTCTAGGACAGCCAGGGCTATGTAGAGAGACCCTGTCTCAAAAAGGGAAAAGACAGACAGACAGACAGACAGGGGAGAGAGAGAGAGAGAGAGAAGAAAGGAAAAAAAGAAAAGAAACAATATTTTCCAGAGAAACAGAAGAAGCATCTACAGGCCTCCAGACCTGGTGACAAGTTCTGCAGAACATCCAGATGTAAGGTCACACAAATTCAAATGCTTTTCGGAACAACAGAAGAACATATTTAAAATCTGGACTGTCCTCAGAAAGGAGGCTGTCCCAGAGAAACCATGGTAGGAACAACATACTTCCTTCTCTTGAAGGTGGAAAAGGGTCCCTAAGGTTTTGAGAAAATAAAGCCTGGCTGTTTTTCCTGACTGGGAAGAATAATTACCAGTGCCCGAGGGCCACAGTGTATGCTAAAGGTTAGAAGAAACAGCCAGCTTTTCATGCTCCATGGCCCTTGACCTCTCAGCCACAGTGCTCAGTATGCACACCTTACTCCCAGTGTATTCTTTCTAGGTTAGTCTTTATTCCTTTTAATGTACTTTTAATTGTAATAGTGTTACAGCACGTCCCCCTCTGATTCCCCCGGTCCCTTTCAGTTACCTTCCCTCAAACTCTGTCATGATATCCCCACGAAGTCCATAGCATCTTTTTCCTTTGATTATCATTGCTACACACATACGTATGCATGTATGTGAATGTACAAACACATACAAATACAATATAGATATAAATATCGGCAGAGTCTGTTTGTTGCTTGTGTGTATAGTTTGAAATGTCCACTCGTGTTGGAGCAGAGCTGGTGGTGCTGCTCTGGATGGTGTGGGACCTTTAAGAGGCGGAGCAGTTGCTGGAGGAAGTGGGTTGCTAGGGGTGAGCTCTGGGTTTTTATAGCCTGGCCTTACTTGCTGCTTATTGTCTGCTTCCTGACAATGGGACCAGTCAGCCCTCCTGCTCCTGCTGACCTGCCTTCCCGACCATGCTTACTGCTCTAGACATGTTTACTGCTCTAGAGGCAGTGGGTTCTGGGAGAGTGGAGCCCATAAATGAGGTGGACCAAAGTCTCATGCAATAGCCAACTTTATTCAGAGCATCGGACAGTTTATACAATCACAGGGGCAAGCTTTGAGGGCAGTCAGGCTGCATGTGGCAGAAACGCGATTCTCAATAGAGGCATATAAACAAATAACACTGCGGGTTGTAATGAATAATCTGAAGTAAACTCACTTCTATGTGCTACACCTGGGAGGGGCACAAAAGCGCATTCCAAGAACAATTCTGTGTTTTAAGAAACTGAGATCACAAGACTCTTGTCTTGGCTTCTTGGAGTTTTCTCACAAGCACTCAGAAGTCTCCTCACAGGACTCCATTCTTGGATTGTGTTCCAACACTGGTAGAATGATGCCCCCGAACTGTGAGCCAGAATAGACCTCTTCTTCCTTAAGTGGCTTTGTCGGGTGTTTTGTCTCAGCAACAAGGCAAGTAACTCATGCAACCCCACTCCCAGGACATCTGACTGGGGTGGGGCCTGAACCATGGCACCTTTCTCTAACAGTTGCTGGATATATTTACAGAGGTCCACATCACTCCTCCATGACCAGAGAGTTAGGTGGCCAGTCAGAGCAGGATTTCAGAGCGTTATTGAATCTTTTGACCACCTTTTTATCTCAAAAGATTCTCCTTCTAACTTGTGTTCCTCATGCTTCAGACTTCCTGGTTCATACATTCACTTGACAAACAGTCATTAAGTGCCTACCATATATCAGCTGTCAGGTTAATGGCAGTGAGAAAAACATGTATTTTCCTTTAAACTTGGGCTCCACAGAAAGGGACTATGGGCCTAGAGGCCTTTCTTGATTTGGGCCATTGAGTCTCCATCAGTGTGTGAAGCCCTTGGGGCTTAGATCCATGAGTCGTTCATCTTCGGAGTGTGACACTTCCAGCTACAGGGCATGCTGGGTAAATGTTTGATGAACTAAACAGAAGATGCAAAGGTTACTGGAATCAGAAACATTTTAGAAGAGCCCTTATTTCAATCAGGAGATTCTCAATTAAAAAAAAATACTTCTAACATCTCAGTGTGCTTTATTTCCTGAGCTTGAGATCAAACTCAGCACTTCAAGACGCTGGGCAAGGGGTCTACCATTGCATCCCACCCCAGCTCCCTCTTTATCCAAGTTTGGATAAGATTAAAAACAGAAGATAATTGGCTCCCTGACTTTGTGAGATTGTTGACTGTAAGCACATTCGCTAACCTTATATTCTGTGACCACAGTATCTGACAGAAACAACTTGGTGGACCAGGATTTATTCAGGCTTATAGTTTCTGTCACAGAGGGTAAGGCAGGGCAGGGCAGCTCCATTCATGTCAGTGAGCTTGTGTGGAGGATGCTGTTCAAATCACAGCAGACCAGGGAACATAAGACAAGAAACTGGAATTAGTATCTGCCAAATGTCTGACCCCATGACCTGCTTTAGGCTCCATCCTAAAGGTTCCAGAGCCTCCAACAAAGCAGCACTGGATGGAGAAGGAGCATTCAAGCCATAGCCCGGAGGAGAGCACTTTGGATGCTAATTATAAGGCTGGGATTTTAAACTGGGAGGACTTGGGAGATGGCTTGGTCAGTAAAATGCTTGACTTGCAAGCAGGAAGACCTGGATTCAGATCCCCAGTACCCACAGCCAAAAATAAAAACAAAAACAAAAACAAAAACAAAAACAACCTGATCATGGCAGTACACACCAGTAATCCCAGCACCAGAGATATAGAGACAGGAGGATTGTGAGGACTTTTTGGCTACCCAGTATCGCAAATCAGTGAGCTCTCAGTTCAGTGAAAAACCTTGTCTCAAAAAGATAAAGTGGAGAAAAAAACACAGGCACACACACACACACACACACACACACACATTTTAAACTGACAGTTAATAGTTATTGTGCATGACTAGTGTTTTAAAGTATATGTACACAGTGAGCTGGTTAAACATGGCTGAATAAAGCTGTCAGAGACAAAGGCTTTGGCCTTGGCATATTCTGCTAGATGAAGGATCCCAGGACCTCTCAGCATGCATTCCTTTGATTCCTTTCTGCCAGATATCAGATTATCTAGGGCCCTGACTCTTAGGCTTGGCTTGATTAGCAACACAAAGGGTTCTGGCTTCACAGCAGGCATTCCTTTTACCCCTCCCCAGCCTACTGTTCCCAGGTAGGGATTAGACCTTCAGCTCAGGGACAACTATGGCATATAATTATGTATATGATGTCTGGTTGCATTGTGAATTTCCCCTCCCTCTGCCATTTCCTGCCCCAAAGTGTTTAAAACTATGTAACATTAAAGATTAAACGGAGCTTGATCGGGTCTCGTCTTGCTCCTACGCATCTCTCTGTCTCCTGCTTCTTTCCCCCCCAACAGTTTCTCTCTACAGCACGGAGCACCCGCTGATGGGAACTTTGAACCTAGTCAATAGCCTGTCCTGGAAGAGCTATCTGGGACATGGCGGGTAGCGAGCTCTTTGCAAAAGCAACACAGGTCACATGGTCATCATTTGCATTATGGGAGCCTTCATCTACTCAGCGTTCACTTGACACATTTCATCATTAATTACCGTTTCTGTACTATGCAGTAAATAGATGTCTTGAACTTATTCCCCCTAACTGTAACGTCCTGTCTTCCAACCAACATTAGCTTTATATCACAGAAACCTTGAACAAGCTACTATCTGGTAAAACTGAGAGTTCAAACCCCAGAGCATACACTCTATCTGCATCTCTCCCTGGTTCCCAGCCCAGTTTGTCTCATCTTAGCTTCGTTCTTTTGACTTTTAAAATATTTTTATTTAGTTATTATTTTTGAAAGAGGGTCTTGCTACGTAGCCTAGGCTGGCCTTATACTTGAGATCCTTCTTCCTCAGCTTCTTAAGTCACCATGCCTGACTTGGCTTCATTCTTAGCCCAGGACCTCTCGTGGGACAGGCATGGGGTGGTAATGCCTGTAGGTTCATGCCCTCTGCTTTAGCAATCCAGCAATGGTCACATGCCACTCCCAGGGAAGTCCCCAATGGTCTCATTTTTCATCCATGAGCCAATGATAGCCAGTGAAGAGGACTCTGTGAGTAGCTAGCCTGTTACATCCCTTCCTGACTGCAGTTCCCAGGGTAGACCACTCTTGCTCTCAGAACATGTGTGATGGCTAAAATGACCAACTTAATGGCTCTGGAATCACCTAGGAAAGAGCTCATTTGGCACACCTGTGAGAGGTTATCTAGATCTGGTGAATTGGGGTAGGAAAGCCTACCTTAACGTTGAGGGGCACCATCCCATGGGTGAGAATCCTGAACTAAACAAAAAGAGAAAGCAAGCTAAGTGCCAGCATTCATCCCACTTGGAGTCTCACTACAGATACAACCCCTGATAGCCAGAACATAGGAGGGCGTGTGCATCCCACGGTCTCCTGGCAGAGCACGCTACACACCGCTGTCTCCTGGGCACTTCCTGTCTTTCTGTTCCTTCATCCTTACCTAGAGAGATTTGTCCTCACTTGAAACTTCATGAAGGCCGGGCGGTGGTGGCGCACGCCTTTAATCCCAGCACTTGGGAGGCAGAGGCAGGCGGATTTCTGAGTTCGAGGCCAGCCTGGTCTACAGAGTGAGTTCCAGGACAGCCAGGGCTACACAGAGAAACCCTGTCTCGAAAAAAAAAAAAAAAAAAAGAAACTTCATGAAGTATGTCAAGACCCACAGATCCAGGGAGAAGGAATGTCTTCAAGGCGGGAGAAAGGCGTAGCTTTTCCTGGAAAGACTACTTCTATCTAGCACAGACCAATGAGTGTATTAAGGCTACATTAGCAGTGGTCAGGAACATGGATGATTCAAGCAGCTGTATTACAGAGAAGCCCATCCCAGTGCATCACTGGGGCTCCCTGTACAAACTCACTTGCAGTTCCGTGGAAGAGTGTCCTCTCCCCTGGCGACTGTTACCAATTCCATAATCGAAGAGTTCTGTAAGTGTCCTAGTGCCCTGAATCCTTTAAGTTGTGTGTGCTTTGTGAGCTGCCTCCTTCTCCTTTCAGGAAAGAGTGTCTCAATTGGAAGGAGACAGCTACTCATCAGGCAGCCACCGCCTTTTCTGTTCTCCCCATCCCACCCCCAGGAAAGTAAAACCTTTTCCAGAGACAAGATGCCCGGGTAGACTTCCCTTTTAAGTATCACTGCTGTTTCTGCAGACTGCTATTCCCCGGCTACAAGGGAGGTAAGGAAATCTAGTTCTGACAAGTCAACTACAATGCCACAACCAGCTTGGGCCAGTTTTAGTTTCCAGGACTTCCGTATCTTTACACACCAGCACATCCCCCTTGGAGCCCAGTTGCTCTGAGCCCTACAGCATCATCCAGGCTCTTCATTTAACAGCAGACTATAGAGCATTTGATCATTCTTTCCAAGCCCACCCCTTGCTGGCATTCCTAAAGTACCGAGTCACTCTTGAGGCTTCCAGAATGCAGGGATTGCACAGGACGGCCACCTCTAGGGGCTCTACAAATCAGTGTGGCTGTATCTCTAGTGTAGCCTCGGGCATCATTCCAACACTGTCCTGTGGTGGAATGCCCTCCTGAGCCAGGTCCCAAACAGAAAGCAGTTTTCAGAGCCCTTTCCTGGCTGGCTGGGTAGCTGGCCGGATGGACGGATGGATGGATGCGTGCATGCATGCGTGCGTGCATGGAGCATGACTGCCCATCTACTCCACCAGAGCCAGCCTGAGTCTCCCTATCTGTCTCCCCTCCTCACACCCCAGGCTGTCACTTGGCTTTCCTTAAAGCCTCCCCCTTGCCCATGAAGCCCTCAAATTGTCTCTTTGGGTCCTTGGACAGCAGCTAGCACTAGCCCTCCCTCCTAGTCACCTCCTTGTGCTGAACCTTGAATTGATACAGTGGGTGTGACCCTCAGGAAATTGCTCATTATTTGCCATTAGTGCCTCTGAGTGCGTGCCTTCCCATTATCCCATATCGTTCTATATTCATAGTCCTTCCTTCTCTCACTCCTCCCTCCCTCTTCCCTTCCTCCTTTCTTCTCTCTCTCCTGGGAACTGGTTGAACCAGAGTACAACCTGCTCATCTGCCTCTGGCGGAGCAGCTGCAGGAGCTGAGACGTGCTGAGCTGCGAGCAGAGCAGCAGAGCCAAGGCTTGGGAGGCTAGGCTGGCGCGCTGCGCTGAGGGGCGCTGCTGAGGGAGAGCATTGGACCGGCCGCCTCCCCGAGGCCCATGCGGGGGCAATACAGCCCGCGGCTCGCTCATGAGGCCACCGCGGTTCGGGGGGAAGACCCAAGGCATCCCGCTGGGACTGCTCGCGTTCTGGGTGGCTGCCGCCCGCTGTCTGCAGAGTAAGTGCCTGATTGGGAGACCTCGCAGGTGGGAGCGACATGGCGGGTAGGAACAACATCGCTGATAGGGGCGACCCTTATGGTGCTGTCGGGAGGCCACGATGATGCGGGCTAGGGTCATTTCACCGCTTCCAGGTTGGCGGGGCGCTGCTGGAGAGTCCTAGGCCGAGCCAAGGCTCCCTCGGTGCCCTGGGCCGCTGTGGCTGCTCCTATCAAAGCAGGAAGCCGTCCTGGAGATAACTCACTCCCTGCTGGGCCCTGGCCTCCTGGGCAGCAATTTTTATTTTCTTTCTGGAAATAACCAGGCTGCAAACCCCAGGGCACTCACCGTAGATCCTCTGTGGGTTTCCTGTGTCCTATGGATCTCGCTTAACACGCAGCAGACTTTCAGGTAACCTGGGGCTCAGGAAGAGAGGTCCTGGGGTTCACTGGAGCATGAGACCAGAGAGGCCAGCAGTAGAAGCCCTGGAGTGGTGATTTGGAATGTGGCACATTGCTCATCATCTATAGACACGAGAGATTATAGTGCAATTTTATTCTTGTTCAAGGGCTATCATGATTACCATTACTGTCTTACGGATCAGTCAATGGAGGTTTAGAGAAGACTCAAACAGCTTCTAGGTCTTTTCCTGGAGACTAGCCTTTGCATTTGCAAGACTCAGTAAGACTGGGATGAGGTGGGGGGCTGTGGCTTCTGCGGTTGGGGAGCCCCTGGTTAGTCCATCAGGTAGGAATCTTGGCAATGACCTTTCCCATTGTTTCCCAAGCCCCAAGCACAAGTTTCTAGTCACCATTTTCGTTCGTGGTATATCTGTCTGTCCGTGATGTTCAGGGGGTAATATCCAGAGCCTGTCTTCTCCCGGCAGGAAGCAGGTCACAGTGGGTACAGGGAATACTGTGGTTAACAGTTTTTCCTTTGAAGTGGCCTTTGCAGGAGGTAGGTGCTGCCTTCTGGGAACACTTAGAACTCAGATTTGGGAAACCAGAAGACTGTATGCAAAGGAAACCACACTTTCCTGGTCCTAGCAGTTGGATAGCAGCCACCGTGCCAGTGTGACAGAGGGAATACAGGATGTTCCAGACACATAAACCTGAAGAGCGGGTGAAAGTTTGTGTCACCTGCTGACAGTCTCCTGCTGTAAGCTTCAGGAGGCTCAGCACTGTCCGTTCTGATCAGCCACTAGTGTTTGCCCCTTTCGAACCAGGTGCAGCTCTTCTCAGATGATGAGTGGGTGTGAACCTGCCTGGATGGGGCCTGTGCTAACCCTAGCAATGTGGGGAAGCCTCTCCTCTTCTCACCAATTCCCTGCATCCTCTGCCTCCTTAGCTTCCGATAAAAGTTTCAGCCCAGGGCTGGAGTATAGCTCAGTGACAGCTCTTTTCTAACATGAACAAGGCCCCATGCTTGGCACCTAACACTGTTAACAAGAAACAATAGATGTAAACGAAGGAAGAAAATGAGAGTAAGAAGCTTCATTCCAAAAAAGTCTGTGTTACCACATGCCCCCAAACACAAAATTCCTGTATTTGGAAACCTTTGCTTTGGTGGTGTTAGGGACTAAATATCTCTCCCAATGCATTGGTTGAAACCTCTGATGTGGTGGTCATTATTCCCCACTGTGGTGAGACTAGTGTCCTTATCAAAGAGAAATCACGGGCAGCGGTGGCGCACGCCTTTAATCCCAGCACTTGGGAGGCAGAGACAGGCGGATTTCTGAGTTCAAGGCCAGCCTGGTCTACAGAGTGAGTTCCAGGACAGCCTGGGCTATACAGAGAAACCCTGTCTCGAAAAACAACAACAAAAAAAGTTGAATAACTAAACAAACAAAAAAGCCAGATCTTGAAGATTTGGCTGTAACCTGCCTATAGTACGAAATAATAATAATAAAGGTATATTTGGAAGAGAGTGGCAGGGTGTGGTGAACAGCCCTGATAAGTATGGGCGTGACACTAATCAGCCACTCCAATAGAAACGCTGCCAATCTGAACGGTAGGGACCAGGACAAAGTGAAGGAATAATGTGACTGTCTTAGGTCCTGCTTGACTGACTCATGGAGCTACGCAACTGTAGACAGGTTCTTCCAAACAGGGGAGTAACCAGGACTGATCAGAGATTGTCAGGGCTGCCTTGGTACAAAGGAGAGAGAAGATGACATGGTTTCAGAGTCAACTGCTCTGACAGTGGACACAGGCCACCTGAAAGAATGTCAGAGGTCACCTTAGTGTGTCAAAAGACAAACCATCCAACCGAAGAATCTAGTCTTAACAGTGTGTCTCACTGAGCTTGGAAGCCATTATTGCCTCAGCCTCCCTTCAGTTTCTTTCCAATGAAATGCTAATCTCCCAGTCCAGGGGGGTCACGTCACTGTATTTTGGGATATGTCACTTCTGTAGTTCCCAGTGCACAGCCAGACAGAGCCTTGCTTCAGGATGACTCATCCCTGGCTTCTCACCCACGTCTGTCGTAGAGGACTTTAAACTAAGACTTCAAAGTTACCTTTAGAGTTGGTTCCAGAATGGGTTCAGATTTTTAAGGCTACTGAGATAAAAGAAATGTGGTTTTTATGTAGAATGGATATGAGTTTGGGAGACCAGAAATAGAAGATGTAGATTGAATGTATGCCCACAAACTTAGAAAAGATGAACATCTACCTTCTCTCTGTTATGTTGGGATAGCAAGATGGTGACAGCCCGAAGGCCAACATGAGAGACCTCCCTCATCAAGAACCACAGGTGCACTGGACCTGGGTTTTCCTCCTGGGAAGTAAAAGAGAAGGAAAGTGCAATTGTGCTACTAAGATGGGGATCTGTCCTGAGACTTACATTATCAGCTGCTCTCAGTATGATGAGAACATCTTACAGGATGCCCACAGGAACCAAGGTGTCTCTGATGTCACCAGGAGATATGCTATCATGGGTCACAGTCATATGTGTGGTCCATTCTTATGTGCTATGTGCCTGTGTTTACATAGATACTGAACTGCTAAGTTCACGGCTTGAAAATGACTTTCTCTTTACTGATTCCCTAGCCTGCTAGATATCAGTCAGCGCTCTGGACACAGGGGACACAGTGCTGACAAAAAGGATCAGACAGGCAGCAACAAGCACATAGCATGTCTTGTCCACATGTCCATGTCTTGTCCACATGTCCAGCCAGTCGAGAATGCATGCTGGTCTTTCTGCCTGCTGAGGAAAGCCACAGGGGATAGTTCAAGCCTGCCTCTTGCTGACCCAGAGAAGCCCTTCGGTGAAGATTCCCCAGATGGCAGAGAGAAGTCTCTGAGGTTCAGTGCCAGTCCCAGCCTTGTAAGCCCTGAGTTCACAGGGCCAGGACAGTGAGGAAGGGGACTCAGTGCTTCCCCTGCAACTTGCTTACGAAGACAGGTGCAAAAACAAACAAACAAACCTCTGGGGGACTAGAATGACTGACTCATGGTGGTAAGCAGTCCTGGCTGCTCTTGCAGAGGTTTAGTTGCCAGCACTCCCATGGTGGCTCAGAATCACCTGTAACTCCAGTTCTAGAGAATCTAATGGCCTCTTCTGACCTCCATGGGCACCAGGTTGCACATGGGGTGCATATACATACATGAAGACAAAACACTCATACACACAGAATACAATAAAGCAAATAAGTAATTTTTCAAAAGAAAGACAGGTGCCTATGCCCTACTCCACACCAGTAAAACCAGCATTGCCAAGGGCAGGGACCAGGCTGTGTGGTTCTGCCTTTGAGTTTCTCTCCTGGACAATGTCCATCAGTCTGGTCCTAGGGGAAGAACTGGCCAAGAAGTACTCAGGTGTCCCCTCCTTTCGTTTCTCAGAACACCCGCCATTGTGTCTTGGAGTCTCGATTGTTGTGTGGTTTGAGCCACACAGACTTATAGACTTTTGCTACGGGGTTTAGGGTAGGAAATGGGTCTATCTTGCTTTGGTCTCACTTGTCCTGGAAGTTCTTCAACACTTACTGCCACTGGCCATCAAGAGCTGGAAGTTCTGAGGGACCCCCTGGGAAAATCTAACCCAGGAGAGTGAGTTACATCACTAGCACTGAGCATTGAGATTGGGGCTCAGTTTGGAGTGGGAAGGATTGTTTTAATGAGGAAGCCTTGAAGGCTAAGTAGGTAGGCAGAGAAAGCCTGAGCTGCAGGAATCATGAGGAGCCTTCCGGTGCTAGGCCAGTGACTAGGAGATCATTCCTTAGTTATACTAGACTTTATGATCCTCTATGTCAGTCTTCTGTTGCCTACAGGACCGCGTGGTACTTTCCCAGCTCAGTAAATCCATCATGCAGAAAAGCCACTTGCCAATTACACTTCTCTCAGAGTGCATGTTGTCATTAAGCAGCAATGCCCATATGTTCCTTTCTTGATGCTGGTTTCGAGCCAAGTTCAGGGAGCCTCAGACCTGCCAAGCACCAGCGCAGTTCTCAGGGAGTCCACCCCCAATTCATCTTCTGCTCAACACTTTTCCAGTTAAGAAAACGGAGCTTTGGATGGTCATGGATCTTGGGTGGAAGTTGTTGGGACTAGTGCTAGAGAAGGAGGGAGAGATAGCCCCTTGGTGCTGGGACCTGACAGGAAACCGCCCTCCTCTACAGACAACCCAATGCTAAGAAGACCTCTGCCCTAGGCTTAAGCCAAGGCCTGGAAGCAGAACCCCACCATTCCCTCTCTGTTCCCCTTCATTCAGCCTTGGACACTCTTTGTAGTGAGATTTCAGAGATGTTCTTGAGCTAGAATTTTTCTCCTTTGTGTTAGAGGAGTTAGACACAGGATGGAGGCTTGAGATGAAGGTGCTAAGAGAAATTATCCTTCAGGGTATAAGGTATATTAGGGGAGATATTGAATGGCACAGATAGAGTGCCAGGCCTCTAAAACCAGAGCTTCAGTTTCACACTGGACAAAAGGAGCTGTCAGAATTACAGGTTTGGGGCCTGGGGTGAGGCAGTCCCATACATAATGGTTGATGAGTGGCCCCACAGTATGCGCATGTGGCTGGGTTGCCTTTGATTCCCACTCAACAGAGGAAAGGGGGATGGTCTGCAAGGCATGCAGGCATTTCCTGTCAGCTCCCCACACCTGCGCCTGGAAAAAGGCTCCAGCGGGTGTGGTAACAACTCCTGATATAGCAGGTCAAAGTTCAATTCAGTTCAGCAGCCTCTGTGAACTGGCTTGGCAGACTGAACAGGTCACACTTAAGACAGTCCTTGAAGAGAGAAAATGGCCCTGAGACCAGGGAGTGGGTGAGTTGAGCTGAGTTAAGGCCCACTGGGGACCGGCCCATAGTGCGGGGTGATTGGAGGTGAGGGTGAAGAGGAATCGTGGGAGACAGAGGTGGAAAAGAAAGTTAGAGCCAGCACTGAGGCCTTCCAGGGTCAAGGTGATTTGCGCTTGGGGAACTAAACACCTCAGGACTGCTGGAGACAAAAGCCAGAGAGGCTTACATTCAGCCTCCTGCCCACCTCCCACAGTCGCACCACTTACGCAAGGCGTTCAGAATGGAACTCAAAGTTGAGGTGTGGGAGGTTATAAAGAACCCTGCGCCGGGCCTCTCCCAGCTTCAGTTGGTTGCTGGCAGTCTCCAGTGTTCCTTGGCTTGTGCACCATATCTCTGCCTCCACCTACCTGCACATGATGCTGTCTCTCAGCAGGTCCATTGTGTCCAGGCCACTTGAGCGCACTCGGATGGCCTCGTTTGGATTTGATGGCCTCTGTAAATGCACAGTCTCTAAAGATCACATACTAAGACAGGCTAGGATGCCATCGTATCTCTGGGGGACACTATTTAAACTTTAACAAGCAGATAAGAAGGATGGAACTCTGAGTAGGGCACAAGTCTTGGGAAGCTTTTCCAGTGTAGCCTGTGACTCCCACCAGACCTTGTCGGGTCTGCAGTCACTCACTGCTCCACCTCTTCAAACTACTTCTGATGGAGGCTAGGAACATACTTTTTTTTAATGCACCAGAGGATGAACTTAACACCCATGCCACGTGAGTGTTGTGGATAGAATTAGAGCAGCCCTGGATGAAAGGCAAAGGAGGCCCCGTGCCCCTGGAATTAATTGTTCCTGGTAGTCCAGTTCTCTTCCCTACAAGGTGGTTTTCTTTGACTCATTGACTGCCAGGCCATAAAGATCACTAATTACCAATGTGGAAGTAGCAGCTGAGAGTGCTGAGGGGATTTGTAGAGTCACCCCACTAGGGTGTACCAGCCAAAACAGCTGGATACTTCAGCAAAATGTAGTATACAAGAACTAGCTGCCAAAGTGGGAAGGTGCTAGAGACCAAGCTAAAAGCACTGAACAGTGTAGGCTCCTACAAGATAGTGGGACCTGCGAACCCATAGGTGGGATGTAGGGGTTTATAGGCTAAGCTTCCTACTGGCACCCTTGTAGGTAGGTAGACGATACAGATGTTCAAGGCCATTTAGGGATTTGAAGGACAGAAGGATACGGAGTTCAAAGCTATATAGTGATTTCAAGGACAACCTGGACCACTGAGAGCCTGTCTCAAAAAGCAGGGGTGCAGAAAGGAGGCCGAAGGCAAATGGGAACATATGGGCTTTCTCAAAAAAAGAAGAGAAGCAAACTATGGAACTGAAATGTCAGTCAAGAAATAACCTAGGTGTCAGGAGCAGACTGATGTGCTTAGCTGTCTGAATAGACTTGTTCCTCTGTAAGGTTTCCTGTAAAAAGTATCTTTTATTTGCCTGCTCTAATTGTCATCTTGGAAGCCCACTGCTTCTGTCTGCTAACCTAGGCCTAGTCCTGGAAGCTTCTAACCTCCCTTCAATCTAATCTAGGCCTAGAATATTTGCAACCTTTGAGACTTGCTACTAAATAAGCTCACTCTTTCTAGTTCTTCCTGAACTCTCGCTGGCTGATTCAACTCAGCTCCTCTCCGAAATGACTGATTCAATCTGGCTTCTCTCGGCTTCTCCTGAATTGTTCTTCTTGGCCCCAAACTAATTCTGGCAATTTGTTCTAATCTTCTGGCTCCTTCACATTGTCTGGACAGTTCTGTCTTCACCTGTGTACAGCTTGTTTTCTGTTTGCAACCTGTCTCTGACAGCTGTCCTGAAAGACCTCCGAGCTGGGGAGACCCTCGCTCAAGTCTCGGGATGGTGCGACCCCCCCAAGAACTCACGAAAGACCGTCCTTGCTGCAATCACATGAGGTTTATTGGGGGCCAGTGCACTGGGGTCATGCTCATAACCCACGCAGGGGCAGAGGAGTCCGACCCCGAGCAGCTGAAGTCAGGGGTATTTAAAGGAAAAAACCACAAAGGGGTGGGGAACGGAAGGAATTTGCTTTATGGGGAAGTACAGAATGTTCTAAGTTAGTCACGAGTCAGTTGCACAAACATTTCTAGTTCCTGAAACATTGTGCCTCTGGCCCTGGGGCCAGGCCAAGGTCACCCGTTTCTTAGGAGAAAGAATGTCCTTGGGTAGGGTTTGATCAAGCAGGCAATTTCAGGCCTATTTCTGTTTCTGGCTCCAAGTGTGCTAGGGGTCTAACTTTCCTCATAAGGGGGTCAGGTCTTACAGTCCCAGTAAAACTGCTGTAAATATAATGGGGCAAGGGGATTCCTGGCAGGCCTATGCCAATGTATGCCCCGAGTACTTAGGCCATGCAATAGAGCTGCTATAAAGGGTTTTGTGGGGGAAGGGAGAGGCATGAGGACTTGGAGAAGGGGTAGAGGCAAACAGATGGGAGCAGAGTCAGAGTCATGAGGATAGAGAAGGTGGGGGGACCACAGAGAAGGGCAGAAAGGGAGAGGGAGATAATGCACAGAACAGAAAAACAGAGATAGGGAGGGAGGGAGAGAGAGAGAGAGAGAGAGAGAGAGAGAGAGAGAGAGAGAGAGAGAGAGAGAAGGGAGAGAGAGAGAGAGAGAAGGGAGAGAGGGGGGAGAGAGACAGACAGAGAGACAGAGAGCAAGTTGGGGTGGTGGGTAGTCCTTTTATATGCAGCTCATACTTAGTGGTAGTGGCAGGTAATGATGTAAGCCATTGCTAAGTCCCTGGGAGGAGCCCAGCGAAATTGCCAACAAAACCTGCCTCCTTTTTCTTTCTTTCTCTCTGTACTGCTCTCTTAAGTAGCTTCCCTTTTCCTCTCTCTTCTCGTGAGAGTTGGGCATATCCTCGACCGTCAAATCTTTCTCTGATTCATCACTTTGTCTGCCCCTCAGTTAGATGTCACTTTCAAACATGGGTGCTTCCTTCTACAAACTAACTTTACCGTCATTGTTTGAGATTAAAGGTGTGCGCTAAGGGCTGAGGCACACCACAACTAGAAACAGGTTTTCTTAGTAAATAACACAATCTCAGTTTTCACAGTGTGATCACATATTCTGTAACAGCTTCAAACATATGCCAGTGTGAACAGATGGGCAGAATGAGATTGTAACTAAGATGGCTGCAGTCATGTCAAGCTAGAACTTCTACTGGGGTCTTCTGCACTGTGTATAATCCCCATCTTCCACAGCTGGCATTTGATCCCTTTTCCCCCTCCCTTTGCTCCAACTGGCAGATTCCTTCACTCCCTGTTCCTGTTCCTGTGAATAAGGCATGCCCTGACAGAAGAGGACCCGGAAACTGACCTCTTCTGTAAGGCTGATGTGTGACCTTGTCAGGGTCAGGAACAGAAGTTTGCTTGTTTTCTTTGTTTTAAAAACTATGGGGATTTTGCTGGGCATGGTGGTGAGTTCCAGGCTAGTTGGGGCAGCATAATGAAACCCTAGCTCAAAGGTGGGGGCGTGGAGTGGAGATTTCTCCTGGTATATTTGCTGCAGTCTGAGGTGCATAGCACAGTGTCTTCCTACTGGCATCCTCATTGGCAGGACTTCCTGCACCCTGCCTACCACTTACACTTTACTTCTTGGAGCACAGAGTCCTGGGCTGGGCAATTGCAGCTTTGCTTTGATTCCTCCTAACACACCAGACCTGTGAAGTGACGATAGCCCTTACATCAATCACCATTACAGATGAGGAACAGAGGCCTAGTCTGTGGATTAGCCATGACTTGGCCCAAATCACAGCAGTAACAAAGAGTAGGCTGGTATTGGAACCGACTTCTGCTGACTCATCTCCTTTAAAGGCTTTTATTCCCTGGGCTTGTCTCCATGTATGGCTGCCATCTGCAAGAAAGCAGGGTTCTGGGCTCTGTGGAACTCACACTTAGCAGCAGGGGCACGCAGGCTTGTATTCACATAGGGCTCATTGCTTATTTCAGTCATAGCAAGGGAGGCAAATTGGATGCTGAGGTTCAGCCGTAGGGGCCTGAGCTCCATTTTTTCCCCAGCTTGGCCTAGTCCCACATTCTGCACTGAATACCTGCAGGCCAGCTGCATAACCCATTAAGAGGAGGCCACTGCTCAGTAATCCTATCCATGTGCCAGTGTGCTGCAGGATTCTTGGGGTGCAACATAGACCAAGCAGACTAAACTATCATCTAAAGGGAAAGGGCTGTTCAGTAGTCACACAGTAAAGACATACAGGCTGAGAGGTGTGGTGATGGAAAGGAGCCTTGGGAGAAGCACAGTGCTGGGATAGGCTTTCCAACCCGGCTTCCACCTGTTTACTATCAACAGTAATGCTGAGTATAACTTCTGTACACACCCTGCCAATTTAATGTTATCAAAGTTCTTTATCTTTGCCAGTCTGATAACGGCCAGAGTCACTGAACTTCTCCCCTTCGGTTTCCTTGAACTGTGATGTGGGTCTGGTGCCCACAGATGCGGTTCATAGGCAGTGAAAGTTTGCTATCTTAGAGTGGTTTTTCTTATTGGGATACAAATTTTGAACTTTGTTGAAGAGGGCAGCCTGGTAACCTGCACAGAAGCCTATCTCTGTCCAGAGTGTTTGGGTGACTTCCCAAGGCCATGAATCAGCAACATGGTGGGGAA
This sequence comes from Uromys caudimaculatus, assembly GCA_028551405.1. Classification (NCBI taxonomy): domain Eukaryota; kingdom Metazoa; phylum Chordata; class Mammalia; order Rodentia; family Muridae; genus Uromys; species Uromys caudimaculatus. Next base: position 98,538,580 of record CM052706.1, on the reverse strand, counting down.
TCCTGAAGGGTGAGCTGAATTTTAGTTTCTTAGTAACCAGATACCAATGGACACTCACAAGAGGACTAGGTACCCCTTAAACGATGTGAGCATGTCAGCCATTAGCATGATTCTTGGCAGCTACAATGGCCAGCCAGTATTTGGTTGCCTTCATCCAAAGGTGTCTTCTAAATTCTAGCCTTGCCTGGGTGACAGAAACTGGCCAGGACATGAGTATTTTAGTTGCTGCTTAAACCCATGTCATTTTTGGTCTCCTCGAATTGTCAACAATTGTGCAAGCAGGGCCTGCATGCAGCCATTTGTCATCTTCAGAGCCCATGGGCTCCAACAGGCACAGTGCCAGGCCCTGTGCTGGGCACTAGAATGTTCAAAATGAGAATCTCCAAGGCTACTGATAGGCTAGTGGTCTCCCAGCACACTCATCTGTCCGTCTGTCCATGACCTCAACAAACACAGCTGTACAGAGTGCAAATGTGCCCCTGCTCTCTATATATATACAGCAATCACTGCTTATATCTGAGGTCAGAGGCACAGGAAATGCAGATAAAGAGATGGTGGATAAGATAGTCACAAACTAGGCAGAGCTACAAGGAAACCCTACCTTCCCCAGTGACTGACTGAACTGTGTGGGTGAGTTGTTGATTCTCATTTGAAAAGTTGGAAAAAATATCAGGTTTCTCAGCCTTTTGGTTAAGACCAAGTGGGAAAGAAAGGACAAAGCTGGGTGAGGTAGCACAGGTTAATAAATCCCATGCAGAAGGATCGAGAGTTTGAGGCCAGCCTGCACAGTATAAAACTATTCCTCAAAAAATAAAATAATAAATAATTTAAAATGATTTCATGTAAAAGCTTGGCATGGTTGTACAAACCTGTACTCCTAGCACTTAGAGGGAGAAAGAAAGAGATCACTGCAAGTTCAAAGCCAGATGTATAAAGCAAATTCCAGGCTAGCCAGAGCCACATGGCAGAACCCTACCTCGCATAGCAAGTGACTAGATAGCTAGATTGATTGATGATAGATGGATAGATAGATTGACAGATGAGTAGACAACTGATAAATAGATTGGGACATGATCAATGGATGATAGTAGATTATAGATGATAGATTACAGATAGATAACAGAGGATAGAAGGATAATAGACAGACAGACAGACAGATAAACTAGATGATAGATGATAAATAGATTGAGAGATGATAGATGATAAATTGATAGATATATGGATGACAGGTAACAGGTAGGTGAATGATAGATTACCAATAGACGGATGATGGATGATTATAGGTAGAAGACTGATAGGTTATAGGTAGAGGTTATATAAATGAGGATAGTAGATAAACAGATGATAGATGAATAAAAATAAATATAAATAGATGATAATAAATAATAATTTGTGATAGATGATAGTTACATATATATATACATGCTTAGAGACTAGATAGATAATTAATAGGTAGATAGATAAATATATAGGTACATAGACATACAGATGGACAGACAGCTTGTAAAGTGCATAGGAAGCCTAGATTCTAAGCTGGTAAGAGAGCTCAGCAGGTAGAAACACTTTGTGCAAGCTAGAGGAACTGAGTTTGATGCCCAGAACCAACCAATCAACTCCCAGGAGGCTTCTCTGACCTACACACACATATACACATTCTCTCTCTCCCTCTCTCTCTGACCTAACACACATATTCTCTCTCTCTCTCTCTCTCTCTCTCTCTCTCTCTCTCTCTCTCTCTCTCTCTCTCTCTCTCTCACACACACACACACACACACACACACACACACACACACACACACACACATACATACACTCACACACTCACATGCACACAAATAAACCCTTAATTCTGTCCCTACCTCCCACACACTGGTTGTTGGATGAGCCTGATCTTCCCAACCACCAAGCCACAGCTTTCCTGGGAAAAAGCTGACACTTCTCACAGCTCCTCATATATTCATTGACTCAACAGACATTGATGGTTCAGCCACCGAGTACCCCAAATTGTGCTGAGTACAGGTGTCCGGCCCTCCAAAGCTGGCCTGCAATTTGACCTCAGTTTTCTTATTTATTCCAGGAACCTAAACTCTGCCCTGTGTTCTTTGTTAAAGGGTAACTAACTGCATCCCCCTGGCCTGAGAGAATGGCCAGCAGTCATGAGTGGTCCTTAGCGAGCTGAAGCGCTCCTACCCTGAACAACTTCCGGGCTTTGCATTGCTATTCTAGGTTGGGGTGAAGGGCAGCTTCCTGAAGGAGCCTTGAGACCTAGCAGAGGCAGCTTTCAGCAGTACAGTGTCCTTTGAGGAAAAGTCCTGGCAGAGGCTGCAAGCTGAGCTCTTTGAATTCCCATCTGAAAGGGAGGTTGGCCAGGAACCTCCCTTTATACTTTATACTTGGAGAGGCTGAACTCCACCTGAGCATAGCACCAGGCCAGGCTTCTGTCCCAAAGGTGGCCATGTGGCCACCACAAGTGGTGGCGTATGAGATTCAAGAAGCCCAATAGCTCTAGGTGGCTTCCTTAATTCTGCATTTCAGAGCGCTCCCCACTGACTGGTGAGGGCTCCTCACCAGTCTGGCTTGGTGCCACAATCATCCATGTCTCTCATTCTTTGGCTCTGAAACACAGGGGTCCTTGTTAAAATGTAATCGCTTCAAAAAAAGTGCTGAAAGACAACTTAAAGCACATTTAACAGACCCGAAGAAGCTCCCATTTGGGCCAAACGTAAGCTAAGTTGTAGGACATTTGACATGAGAACAGAGTATGACAGAGTCAATCTAAAGAAATAAATCCACATGTCTACAGGGACACTAAGAAGAATACACTCACCCCTCTTGAATTTCAGACAAGGGCTCCCTTAGCTAAGCTCCCTAAGTAGCTCTGACTGACCCAGGACTCGTGCTGTAGCTCAGGCTGGCCTGAAATTTCCCATGTTTTTGCCTCACTTTGCTAAATTCTGGGAATATAGGCCACTGTGTTCATCTCGACATACACTCTTTTTGTACTGTACTGGGGCTGGGGGGACATGCACACCACATTGCATTAGGAGGTCAGACTTTTCTGTCTTGTTAGAGACAGGTCTTCTTGAGAAATAGCTTTCGTTTGTTGGTTGGTTGGTTTTTACAGAATAGTACCAGGCAATAAATTTAGAAGGAAGGTAGAATTGACTACCACGGGTTTACAGCTGTAGCCAAGTATGAAGTAGCTAACGGAGGTGAGGTGCAGCTGTGAATGACAAAACCCCCAAATGCACCAATGTGTTGCCCAACCATGTGGTCTCTAGAGAAAAGAGTGACATGCCAGTCACAACCCAGGTGCTCTATCCAACTTAACTCCCCCAGCCACCGGACAGACTTCTAATATTTGTTTTCTGGGTTGGTGCAAAATACACCAACAGTGGCTTTACCTTGTTTCCAAACAAATCTAGAGTAAAACTTTTAAAAATATTGTCATGAAAGTCTCACACCATTTCGGGGGGGGGCGGGGGGGGAAGCTTTGTTGGATTAAAGAGGATAACAAGGCATAAGGACCAAATGCAGAGAGTGGATTCCATGTGGGAACACAATTCTGTGTCTGCAGATACACTGGACACCAGGAAGTAGCAGTATCCATGGGGCCAGAGAGATGGCTCCGTGGGTAGAGGTGCTTGCTTCCAACACTGACAGTCTGTTTGATCCTCAGGACTTACAGGGTGGAAGGAGAGAACTGACTCCCACAGGTTGTCCTCTGACCTCTATGCATGCGCTGTAGCACACATTGCATACACACACAGCCACATCTGTAAATACATTAACAGGGACTAAGAAAATGGTGTTATCCCAAAGCTAAGTCGGGGGTGGAAGGAGGGGTGCATGCGTCTGAGAACATCTGCTCTCGGGCAAAGCCTCGGGGCGCCTGTAATGTACTTTTTATGGTTCAGTCCTTAGGACAGCTCTGCTCTTCAGATGCCAATCAGAAGCCCAGGTTGGGGCTGTAGAGATGGTGCATCTGCCAAGGTCAGAGGTTCAGTTGTTAAGAAGTAGCTCACATCCGTAACTCCAGCTTCAAGGGATCTGACACCCGTTTGCGGCCTCTGCAGTACCATGTGTACATGGCGCATAGACATCTATGCAGACAGCGTACACACACAAAGCAAGGACAAATAAATCTGTTTTTAAAAAGTCCCAGGTTGTCCCCCATGCTTTCAATTGCCTGGCCCACTCTTTGTGCAAAACTCCTCTGCTAGGACAGCTCATAAAATACGTAGAAACCCTTTCTTCACATTTGCCCACTCATGAGGAGCTTACAGAGGCTGCAGGTGGGCACCCGACGAGGACAGACATGGGAAAGGGAGTGTGGGAGGGCTCCAGAACTTTTGCCCTTTCTGGGTGAGCGACCCTGTGGGCATCTGTGTGTTTAGCTCTCCAGAGCGCTCAGAACCATTCTCCATGTGGGCACGGATGACTGCACAGACCACTGGGGGGCAGCTTACCTCTCAGCCCCCTCCCCTCCCTGGAGGCTGGAAGAGGCCCTCACAGCTCTAGTGTTCCAAGCACTCCTTGCCTTTCTTGGTGACTAGTCCTATACCTGAAACTATCTAGGAGTTGCTGGCCACCAGCTGTATCATCTGTATACAAAGAGGCTCCCCATCATGCCCATGGCTCTGGAGGGTTTTAGGAGCTGAGTGACAGGACGTGGTGGCAGAAATCAGATATATATTCATTTTTGCATGATAATATTAGAGGAGAGAGTATATGCACTCCTGTTTCTTGGCAGAATTGCTCTAGAAAGCCATTATTACCATTTTAAGATTTTTTTTTTACTGTGTTTATTTATTTTGTGTAGAAAAAGTACGCATGCTCCATGAACAACTTGAAGGAATCAGTTCTCCCCCACCACGTGGGTCTCAGGGACAGCGCTCAGACCATCGGGGTTGGTGACAAGTTCCTTAACCCACTGATTCAGTGACCCTCCTACCCATTCTTTTAAGTGTGAAATCCCTTGTATTGTTTTCGTTACTCAACCACCCTAGGAAATGGGTACAAGGAAACTGTTGTCAGTGGCAGGGGACAAGAGAAAGGGTCTGTCTGGAAAAACTACGCGTTGGGTTACCTACAACCGACAGCGTGGATCGGGGCAACCGGGCACCAGAAGATGAGAGAGCTAAACAGGAAAGAAAGGTGGGAACTAAAAGTCCTCGTTAGAGTTTCCGCTGCTGTCATAGGTGGCTTAGGAAGGAAAGGGCTTCTTTCACTCACGTCCACATCACAGGCCATCTCTGAAGGAAGCCAGGGCGGAAGCTCAAGGCAGGGAGCTGGAGGCAGGAGCTGAGTCAGAGGGGAACCCTGCTTACCAGCAAGCCCACAGCTTGCTCAGCCTGCTTTCTTATACACTCCAGAGCCCTTCCAGAGGTGACACCACCAACAGTGGACTGGGCCTTCTCCCATATTGATTATTAATCAAGAAAATGCACTACAAGCTTGCCCATACTCTCATATGATGGGGGGGGGGTTCCTCAATTGAGGTTCACTCTTCCCAAATGACTGAGCTTGTGTCAAGTTGATGTCCAACTAGGCAGCACACCAGGCTTGCAACCTGCCCCGTTCACTCCCCTCCCATCTCTAGCCTCCCTGTATGTGGGAGGCACCTGTCACATTCTGTCCCCTCCACTGCCAGTCACTGGCCTCCTAGTTGGGCCATGATATACATGTTTGAGCTTTGAAGTCAGTTGCCCATGTGTAAACTTCAGTCCTGCAGGGTGACCCTGGGCAGGTGTTTTAGTCATGATGAGCCAGAGGCTTAACCACTGGTGATGGATTATGGGAGACTTCAGCATGGGGCCTGGTGCACGGTGTGCACTGTGCAACACAGCACCTATTTAGTACTTGTGAAATGCACCTGTTCACCAAGGCACTGCTATTCCCTTACACACTCAGCAGAAATCTCTGCTTTCTCCAACCCCACAGCCACACCTAGTTGGTCATTTTGCTCAGGCCCAGGTAGTTCCTAACACATGTCCGAAATTACCTGTCCTTTTAAATTTTGTCTCTTTTTCAGTAACCACCTGGCGACCTCTCGTTTCCGCTCTTACCCATTAGCCCCCAGGCTGGTCTCCATGCAGATAATAGCATCATGGCTGGGCTTAAGGTATCCTACAGTTCCCACAATGCCTGAGTTCCTGCCACTGTCAGTCTGGACTCCCACCCAGTTCTCTAGCTTTTCATCCTAAGCCCTGCCCAGTGTCTCTTGCCTTCCAGTCCTGGCCACTCTCAAACACACCCTGCTCACCCTCAGACAGAGACACCAGACCTCCTTTCACCTCTGCCAAAAATGTCTACCTTGTATTTACGTCTCTTGCTTGTCCATGGGGTCTGAGTTCAAATGTGATTTCTCAGGGAAGTCTTCCCAAATCATTGTGTATCCCCTCCATTGCTCACAGTTATCATCAGTGCACTGGCCACCACCTGACATCAGGCTGCTCTGTTTATTGGTCCCTAGTGTTCCGCTCCTCGCCGAATATAGAACAGAGCTGGGGAGCTGTGCCTGCTCGCCTGGCGTGTGATCACTATAGGAGCTCAGTCCATGCTCATGAAGAAACTGACTAGAGGTTCATATATGTGCCCTACAGGTCAGGGTGTGTCACTGTACATTCCACAGTCGGCCATCAACGCCACTGTCCAAGAAGATATCCTGCTGTCAGTGGACTACACCTGCCACGGCGTGCCCACTATTGAGTGGAGGTACACACCTAACTGGGGTGTGCAGAAGATCGTGGAGTGGAAACCAGGGACCGCAGCCAATGTCTCCGAAAGCCACATAGACAGAGTGTGCACCTTCGACAATGGCTCCATCCAGCTTTTCAATGTGGGCGTGAGGGATTCTGGCTACTACATCATCACTGTCACAGAGCACCCGGGGAGCAGCCAGTCCGGCACCATCTTGCTGCATGTGTCTGGTAAGACAGCCCCAGGGCTCCTGAGCTACAGACACAGGTGGGCCACATTGTAGTATTAAGAGAGATGTTGCCTTCCCTCCTGTTCCCACCCAGAGATCCGCTATGAAGACCTCCACTTCGTTGCCGTCTTCTTTGCTCTGCTTGCTGCTGTGGCTGTGGTGCTAATCAGCCTCATGTGGGTTTGCAATCAGTGTGCATATAAATTCCAAAGGAAGAGGAGGTACAAACTCAAAGGTAATACTCTGGGCCAGGTGGTGATCCCTTCATGCTTTTGAGGCCCTGTTTCCTTATTCACACTAAGAAACCACTGTGTGGCAGATTTTCAACTTCTTGTTGAGTGTGTGCATGTATACGTGTGTGTAAGTCAGAGGTCAGTATTAGGCGTCTTCCTCAAGCACACTCCACCAATGATTTTTGAAGCAGAATTTCTCTCTGACCTGGAGGTCACTGATGGGCTAGACTGGCCGGCCAATAATCCCTGGAATCTGCCCATTTCCATCCACGCCCTGAACACCGGGATTCTAGATGTGTGCCCCAGAGTTCTTACGTGGGTGCTGGGGCTCTGAATTCAGGTCTTTATCATCATGCATTTAACCAAAAGGAGCTGCCCTTGACTTGTCTTTTGCTTCGCAGAAAGCACCACTGAGGAGATTGAGATGAAAGATGTTGAGTGTTAGCCAAGACTGTGCCCAATTACATTGCTACCTCAAGAGAAAAACAGTATTTTCCAGTCGAAGGAACAAACCGAGCCAATCTTTGCCGCAGCTTCCGCACCCCTTTTTGATGAGACATCTGGAAGATAAGAAAAGCTGACTGTGGATCTGGAGGTGATGGCTTACTTATATAAGCCAGTTCTAGGACTTGCCTGTAGATCAAAGAAACGGCTGAGACTTCAACCAGGAACTTTCCTTGGTTGCAGCCTCAGGGCCATGCTGATCCTTAACACAGCCACCACTTACAACACAGGCTGCGGTCCACACTGGTCTGCAGAGGGGCTGATGTGCAGCTAGCACTGGAGCATGCATTCTGTGCCTTTGAGCTCCTGTGCAAACTGTGGCATCCTCCTCCTCCCCATCTTACATCCCATAAACGTGAGCAAGCCTGGGGCTCTGAGACAGTCTGATGATGTGGAGCAAACTGTACCTCATGGGGAGCAGCTGAGTGCACAAAGGGACCAGCTTTGGACGCAGGGAGCAGAAGACATCGATCTCATCCTCCCTCATACAAAATTGAGTAACCTAAACTTGGGTTACTATGAGAAAAACATGGCTTAAGTTGACCGGGGGGAAGCTGGGTGGGCAGTTCAACAGTAAAATCTGTAAAGCTTCATCCAGCTTCATCCTATTGGATCTCCAGTCAGATCCTGGGCAGAGGAGCACGTGGGATTCACCTACCTCACATGGCATCAGGAGAAGCCAGTATTAGCCTAGATCTCTCCAAAGGAATAAGAAAAGCATGCGAATCCTTGAAGCTAGTTGAGAAAATGCAATATTGCATAGCAAGGGTTAAAATGCCCTGGGATGGGGCTGGAGAGAAGGCTCAGCACCTCCGAGCACTTGCTGTTCTTGCAGAGGACCCTGATTCAATTCCACACACCCACATGGTAGTCCATAACCTTCTGTAACTCCAGTTCCGGGGAATGGTTCCCTCTTCTGTCCCCCATGGGCACTGCATGCACACAGTGCACGCATATATGTGAAGGCAAAACATTTATATACGTGAAATAAAATTTAAAAAATAAATCTAAGCAGGTTTGTCTTTTCAGTAACCTGGGTTACCAGGGCTCCAGCCGAGCTTGAGGGTTGGGTCTCTGATGGCCTTGGCTTGCAGACTCTCAGACTGGTGTCAGGTCTACTGAAAGGGTCTGCTTCCCTGCTTCCAGTTGCCAAGCCCTAGCTGCAAGCATCCACTTCCTTCTCGCTTCTGATACAGAGCTGCAGCTCCCAACTACCACTCCAACTATGATGGAAGCTGAGGTCAGCGGTGGTGTGCAGGGCCTTGGCTGCAGATTCATGCATGAGAAGGTAAAGTGTACTAGAATATTCCTTTTTTTCCCTTTCAGGTCCCCAGTGACCATCTTTTTTACTTCCCACTTAGCAGGTAAGGAATTGTTGCTAAATTCCTTTTCTTGGGAGGCAAAAACATTGGCTACCTCTCCTCCTCAGGCCCCAGCAACAAACCAAGGTGCACCAACCTGTTGTGTTGTAGACAGACCATTTTAACATGTGTGCTTCCAGAATTTTCTCTTAACCATGGCGCTTTTTAAAAAATTTATTTTATGTGTAGCTGTCTCCAGACACACCAGAAGAGGGCATCAGATCCTACTGGAGATGGCTGTGAGCCACCATGTGGCTGCTGGGAATTGAACTCAGGACCTCTGGAAGAACAGTCAGCGCTCTTAACCACTGAGCCATCTCTCCAGCCCCCACTTCCAGAATTTTAACTAATTCTAGTTCCTTGCTCCCTCTAGAAAGGGTGGAAACTGAGAGACTGCCATACCACATACGTCAGTGGTGCACACCTTGCTTTGTAGAACATACTGGTGTCAATTGGGTCTTCTGAGAGCATGAGCTGAGAAGCTAAGAGGTGTACGTCGTGCTCATATCAGTTTTCTGGTATTAAAGAACTGAAATAAACCTGTGGCTTGAGACCTATGACAGTAGCTGCCTGAGACAATCTCAGGCATAACCGGAAGCAATAGCACATGAGGAACAGATACAGTGAGGTAAGTTACCAGATGTCTTGGCCAGAACAAGAATGTAGACACGGCCCAAGGAGGACACCATTCAGAATGGCTGAAGAAATGTAACCATGGGCAAATGGCAGGTGGAGTGGTACAGAATGACTAGAGAACCAAATGTCATCCATGGGGTGGTGTCTTAGGGTTTTATTGCTGTGAAGAGACACCATGACCATGGCAACTCCTACAAAGCAAAACATTTAATTGGGACTGGCTTACAGTCTCAGGTTTAGTCTACTGTCATCATGGCATATAACATGGCAGCATATAGGCAGACATGCTAGACATGGATCTCAGGGTTCTATGCCTTGATCCGAAGGTAGCAAGGAGAAACTGTGTGCCACGCCAGGTGTACCTGGAGCATACGAGACCTCAAGGTCTACCCCCACAGTGACTCACTTCCTCCAGCAAGGCCACACCCCCTAATAGTGCCACCTCCTATAGGTAGGTCTATTGGGGCCCATTACATTCAGAGAACTTGACCTTCAGGAACATGTCTCAGATGCAGTTGCCTTGAGTGGCACCAGGGCAGGGAAGGCTCTTTCCTCCAGCTGCCATGTGTCAGATTTGGCTGATTGTGCTGTTTCCTGGCATCAGACGCCTCTAGAGTTAACTGAGAAACTACTGTTACCACGACTACATCAAGTTTCACTCAGAAGAGAGGTCAATATGTGTACCTCTGCATGTGACCCCCATCTCAGCTGCCAATCCTTAAGGACAGCTGGAGTCATGATTTCTCTTGCCTTTCAAGAATCTCTAATTGCAAAAATAATGCTTCTTGGAAAGTCAAAAGATACACAAGTTCCCAATACAGTGAAAGTTCTCTGTCCTCAAGCTCACTTCTCAGAGGGCACAGTATCTTTCTAGACACACATACATCAACATGTCTATACACTGCAGTACACATGCCAACAATCATACCCACCCACCCCTTTCCGCTCTGGAATTCTGGAGCTTGAATCTGAGCACTCATGCATGCTAGGCAAGCATTCTCCCACCGGGCTACATCCCAGCCCATGGACTCCACCATACACATGACCTGTCTGCTTTTCCTGATGTGTCTAGGCATTACCTCACTTCATGTCTGTCCCTGTTAAATTTCATTCTTTCCCCCTTGTAAAACATAATCCATAGCATGAATACATTTTGTTTACTAAAACCCTTTTTCTTTCTTTTTTTTTTTTTTTAACTTTGAGACAAGGTTCTCCCTACGTAGCCCAGGTGGACGGAACTTGTACAGACCAGGCTGAACTTGAACTCTTGACCCTCCCGTCTTCAATCCCTAGTCCTAGGATCGCAGGCATGAGCCATCACACTTGGCACATCTCCTTTATATCTCAGCTTGTCAAATCTCACGTGGAATGCAGTCAGCTCTATGGAGGTTTCCATACCAAAAACAGTGACCATTATAACAGGAAGAGAGACTGTATTATGGTACATTTTTGGTTTCCTCTGCTTTTTGACGAAGCTCTTAACCTGTTCATGTTGAGCCAGGTGAGGAAGAAGATGGCTATAAAGGCACTTCATGTCCCACACACCCCAAGTGCTAGGGAAGACTACTGCTGTGAGTGATCTTGGCGAACTTCAAGGACAGGGCCCGGTGTGGTCAGTGAATCTGTGTTGTAAGATGGTCTTAGGTGATTTTTAAAGAAACGGCAGGAGTGGCTGATTTGAGACACAGCCAGCTCATATGGGCTATGAGAAATTTACAAAATACTTGGAGATTTTTAAACACAAAGTTTATGTTAACATTAAAGATGGAATTAAAAAAAAAAAAAAGCAAATTCAAGCCCTTAAGTTAGTAATATTTTCAGGTTAGCTGTATAAAAAATGTACTATTTTACATCTCCCCATCCTGCATACTATAACTGTACATACATTTTTCCATTCCAAAGTACTCGTCACTTATAAAGTGAGAGGATTCAAGCTGCTAGGTAAACACGGAACTTTTAAACAGGGCTCCCGTGAAGGGCTGGAGCACCAGTGCACGAGTCTGCGCTCAGTCCTTATATGGAAGACATCTCTCCCTTGTGCTTATAACTGATCTGCAAACACGCAAGTCAGTATTTCTGGAACTTGTTCTGGAGAAAATCACAGCAGACAGGGGCTCAGGGCAGACATAAGCAGCTCCATTTTATAAACGAAGTTCCGGCCCTCCATCTTGTTCCACTGAACCTCCTTGAATGGTCCACGGAGATGACTCCACTTGCTGTCTTGTAAAACATCACTTTTTGGAAGGTCTTTGCACTGGTTACGCGGAAACTGAACCATAATCTTGCTGCCACTCTCAGGTCCATTACGAACTATTGAGGAAACCAACATCAGTAAATTCACTTTGCAACTTAGAAAATGACGGAAAACCCTGCCCGATAGCTTAGATGATCTCATAAACAAGTGTTTCTAGAGCAAGTCATGAGAGGTACACACCCCTAACCCTGCACCTGGGAGGTGCAGTCTGCAGGGTCTGGAGTTCAAGGCTGGTTCTGACTAGATAGTAAGACCAAGGGCAGTGTTTCAGTTTCCAAATACTAAATTTACTTATTACTTTATGCACATATATGTGTGTATGTATAAATGCATGTGTGTATGTATGCACATGTGAAAGTCAGAAGACAACTAATAACGGACAGAAGTTCTGACAACCATGTGGGGCTTGGGATCAGATTCAGGTCATCAGGGTTGGTGGCAAGGGCCGTTCCTGCTAAAGCATCTTGTCAGACCTCCACATGCTGAAGTTCTCCACACACCCACACTCTAAGGTGATCTAAATATTTTTAAACTATTATTTGCCCTGTAAAAATTAGGCACCATGTGCCAGATGTGGTAACCTGTGCCTGCAAGCCAAACCCTCAGAAGCTGAGACGGGACTGAAGCTGGCCTGGCCACAAAGTGAGTTCAACACCAGCCAGTGTTACACAGTTTGAGGCCAACCTAAACTGTAAACATGACCTGGTCTCCCCCAGAAAGAAAAGAATAAGCAAAAGGAAGAAGCCTTGGTTTTGATAAAGTTTTAACTGATGCAGGTAAAATGTAAAAAATGGCTTTTTGAACTTTGCAATATTTTTAGTTATAAGAATAGAATGTTCGCTTAGTAAGTTCTCACACTCTTCCCTCTCTCCCCGCCCCTCCCCACTCACACACACATATATACCAATACACATAACAGCAGTATAAACATGTTAGCTCATTATAGAGATAGATGGCTCCTATGCACATTCAATTATATTGAAGGAGAATGCTAAATGTTACCTCCCATTGGAGCAGTGCAAAGTACCTGAAATAGCATAGTCACCACTTGGCGAGGCCACTGTGATGGCGGAGGCATTGCCAATACTCTCTATGGGCCCAAGCCCCACATGATTACTGAAGCTGAGGACCTGCCAGCCCATAACCTTGGCAAGCTGCTGAACCGCGTGCACCTGGTGCTGTGACATCTGTGAATGAGAAGACGGGACTGAATCACAGGCACACTTGGGAGAGCTGATGTAACCGTAAGCTTGTTGGGGTTCTCAACCTGTGACAGGACTACTGGAGAGGAGGGAGACCCCACCTCCACTGCAGAAGCTGCAGCTGCCTAGTGCTGTCTGCGTCTACCAGCAGCTTGAGTGTGACTCAGGCCCTAAGCCTGCCCGCTGCCCTTTCCCGTCTGGATCAATGGATATGGAGTAACACCAGAAGATGCAGTGCTCCAGGCGTCTTCCATCTGCCCTTCAAACAGTCTCACCCTACTCTCTGCTGGGGGGACTTCACAGCAGCTTACCATGTTCTCTGGCTTCAGGTAGAGGAACCATCAACGCTGGGGCTACCCACTGTGGCCAGCAGAATATTAAGGAACACAGGGGGTCAGGTCTTGTCTCCTGGTACTTGTTCCTGTGAGACTGGCTGGGTCAGCTGGAGCTCACAACAAACACCTGCTCATCTGGTCAAGTGGCTTATTCTACATTACAGCCCTCAAGGCCAGAAGACCTCAGGCAAGCACTTAATGACTGCTGGGTCTCCCACACCCACACGGTCAGCTGACCCTTAGTAAACAGCATCCCGCTTGCTCGTCACTCTCACCCTGGTGGAATGCACTCTGCCACCAGCAGTAAAGGCAGCAGCACCAGGGTAGCAGCACTACCACTACCGGCTTCTCTGGTCCCTGTCCACTTGCAGACCTTGGTCTCTAGACATGCCATTCTCTCCGAGACACTCCAACACATCTGTGTGTACACTTCAGCTAACCAAACCCACTTAGGATGTAACTAATGGGGGCTGAGTCAGCTGTGTCCCTCACAGATGCACCTGATTACCTGGCATCAAAGAGGCAAATCCTCTATGAGAGTACCGCACCTGGAGGAAAGTATTAGCACATTTTTTCTTAATTTGTGTGAATAATCATTATTTTATATTAGCATAAAACCCCTCCCTTTTCTACCACAATTCATCACTTTACTAGCTAATCCCAACTCTAAGGTGGCAAACGGCTGCTCTTCTTGCACTCCAGTGTCACCAAACAAGTCTGTGGCACGGGGACAGGAGCCAGCACTTTCCAGTGTCCTCACACAGGAGCAATCCTTTCCAGGGCTGAGGACTAAAACCATTGCACTTGCTATGTATAATGGCTGGGTGTGTACACAGGGTGATGGCGGCTGCGGTTTGCATCTGCCTTCCTCTGTGCTTTCCTTGGGCTAATCCTTCCCCCTTCCTGGAGAGGGTCTATACCCTACTTGTGCAAATACAACCAGGACACATTATGAACTGTGTACTGAAAGTAAGTGACTTCCTTCTGTAACCATTACAGCTACTGCTTGCTCAGTTTTTTCCTAAAGCAATTAATGAAACTAGGGACTTTAGGCCTGAGGTGTGGTCAGGAATGTGCTGCACACCTGCAATCCCAGTAACCAGGAGGCAGGAGGCAGAAGCAGGACTACTGGGCTACACAACCCATTCCAGGCTATGCTGAGCTACACTGAGACTTATCTCAAAGATATAAACAAAAACTCCAACCAAAGCACGGTGTGCAACATACCTGAGACAGAAGGAAGTCCTGTAGCTCCTGCTCCTGATGAGACAATGTGATCACCCGCCCATCTCTGTGCACAACACGGACCTGCTCAACACCAATGTTCAACTGTAGTTGGATAGACCTGCAGACACACACTCTAGTCGGTACAATCCCAAGGAACTTTACATCATGTTAACAGCACGCACAAAGATGCAACAGCTCTGAAGACCTAAAGCAACTTTTATGTTACAGGTGAGGATGGTTTCTTAGCATCCACTGAATGAAATCCAAGGCAGACTTCCTCAGATTGCACCAGGCACCTGCTCCACAGTAGGCTAGTCAGGTGACTGTCTTCCCTTGGAGTTGTCACAGCAGGACATGCACACAGAAGCATCCCCCAACTCCCAAATGGCAAGATATGTGGGCCTGGCCCTGATTTAAAATGTAGGTAAGAGCTCTTGCATCCAAGCCCGTGGACCTGAGTTCAATCCCAGGTACCTAATTGTGGAAGGAGAGAACCAGCTTCTACAGACTGTCCTCTACACCTCTGCACAGGTACCATGGTGTGCATGCACACCAACCCCCAGATAAGGAAATAAATGCAAACCACACACGCTTAGTTCCTTTCCGTCACACTTTTACCTCCTGCATCTGATCTCATGCTCGTTTACTCACTAAAACTGGCACTCTGAACATCAGTATTGCATAGATCTGCCCCTCCTTCACAAGGGAGTGACTTTGTATGTCACAGTGCTTTGCTCGTGGTGGCCAGTTTGCTCTGTCTTAAATAAAGCATCTAAGCACTTGCAGAATCTGGAGAGGCAGGGCTGGGACTCTCAGAACAACAGGTGCAGCTGTGCCTTTTTACTGCAGGGTTTTGTTTTTGCTTTGTTTTGTTTTTTCAATTTATATGAGTACTATGTAGCTATCTTCAGACACACCAGAAGAGGGCATCAGATCCCATTACAGATGGTTGTGAGCTGGGAATTGAACTCAGGACCTCTGGAAGAGCAGTCAGTGCTCTTAACCTCTGACCATCTCTCCAGCCCTTTACTGCAGTTTTTAAAGACAGGATCTTGTTTTGTAAAGCCCAGTCTGGTCTTAACCTCACTGCGCTCCTCCTGCCTCCACCTCCCAAGCTCTGGGATTAGAGGTATGTACTAGCACACCCAGCTTTACTATAAAATGCCAAGCAAGTATTCTAAGCCGTATACCTTGCTAAGCATCTGACTAAGAATGCTGGGACAAGGACAATGCTGCTATTCCACAGACACACAATGGTCAACCTGGTTAGAGGCACAAACATCAACTAAACGATCAGAACCAAGGACACCACCAGGTCAGGAGAGAACTACAAACTCAGCCCACCCTCAGCAGACTAGGCTGAGTGCAGGCTTGGATGGTCATCACACTCCTGACACAACACACTTGCACAGCCTCTAGGCAGGAACTGACCCAGGCTTGGCGAGTATCTCAGCCAGTGAGGTAGCTTCCTGCTCAATGTGGGGATCCTAGGCATGTTCCACTCACAGCTCACAAGCTGCCACGTGGCCAATGAAAGCTGTGAATACAGCCCAACACAAAACTCTAAACATGAGGTTTTATGTCTCCTAGAAGATTTGTGCAGGTGCCCTTGGAGGTCAGAAGAGAATAAAATTCCCTGGAGCTGGAGTTACAGGCAGCTGTGAGCCACCTGATTTGGTTGCTAGGAAGAGTCCTCTGGAAGAAAATTTTAAACCACTTAGCCATCTCTCCAGCCCCTTACCTCTTGTGTTTGCAAACATGTTATAGGTGATATAATTTATAGATATTCAGGGCCCACAACAAATAAAAAACCCCGAGGCTTATACAGTCCCTTGGAGAAGGATACAAACAGCTGTCTGTGTGACTTACTGGTGACACTTACTTGCAGATCTGTTCATAACCCTGAGATGTGATTAAAACTTTTACACTAGACTCATACACATCATTGATGTTTGACCAGTGGGCCTGGATCTGAGGGTCCTCAATGCGACTTGCCAAGCTGTCAATGGTTGCAGCAGTTCTTTAAAAGAAAATTTAAAAATCATCATAAAATGAAAGGATTTAAATTATATATCAGTTTTACAAAAATTTGAAAATTATCTAATCTGGCCTACTTTCCGACTATACTACCATTTGAAAGGTGGAGGTTCTAGAGCTGAGTTGGTTCTGGGAGCCCTTACACACCCACTGCTGTGCCGGTCATAGCTCTGCACCACAACACAACTCAAACCACCTTGTTCACCTTGTCCTGCTCATGAAGGCTTATTCGACACAGGTAAGATATTCCCAGGTACTCATCTGATATGCACGCAGATATTAGTGATCTTCAGTAACTTGGGAGATACCCACACCTGGATTAAATCATAATTAAGGCAAACTAGAGACTTGAGCACAATCCAAACATCAGCCATCAATAAAGTCGCAATGCTCGCTACACATAAGCATCTAAACCTGTGCATGTAGTCACGAACTTTATTTTCTATTCTCCCTAACAGCCCTGTGAGTTTGGCAGGCATTGGCCCTTATTTTTTGGTTGGGCTAATTTATTTTGCCTTGAAACAATCTATCCCTCTATAGTCCCAGCTTGGCCTAGAACTAACGCTCTACATAGCAAGTTCTAGGAGGGCCAGGGCTACTTAGAAATACCCCGACTCAAGAAACAAAACAATAACAACAAACCAAAACCCAAAGCTTCGTGACCCTCAGGTGTGGACCCTCAGGTGTGGCAGCATATACACAAAGTGTCTTCTCACTATACATTTCGCACTAAAGTCCATTAGTTCTATAAATGGGTGTGGGTGTCAGTGTGCGTGGGGTTACTACATTTTAAAGCTTTTCTACTTCTGAGATCTACTTACTGTTTAAGATCAGTAACGGTTCTAAAGACACTTCTTTCTGTGTCACATATTTCAAAGACTTTAACTTTCCAGTCAATGAGAACATTTAAGGTAACAATATGTTCCCATTAACAGCGTTTACCACGGAAGTCCATAAAGGAAAGCAGAACCTCACCGATACAATACTGCAGTGCTTCTAAGACACTTCTGCACAAGTTACTTACTTTATCCCAAGACTAGGCTTTTATATATACCCACAGTGAGCAGGGAAAACTTGAGGACCTTGCAGTGTAAGCCCACGCTCAAACCCATCTCCCACGCTAGATCTCCCTTTCTTCCACTGCATCACAGTACTCTAAAACATCTTTCTCATTTTCTTTCCTAAAAGCTGAAGGACCCAAGTTTCTATTCCTGCTGGAACGGTAAGCCAATATTCTAACAAACCATTGTAAAGAATGGACTCTGCCCCTAGGAGAAGGCAGGTCCTTGTCTCTTTCCTGAAAGCGTAATCAAGTAGGGCAAATCAGGGTCCTAGCTAGTAATCACTCATAGGAAGGCAGGTTCACCTTAGAATCTTCACCCTGGTAGGAGCTACTACAAACTCTGAGCTTTGGCTAGGTCTGCCGTCTTCTTGAGGCTTGACGCAGACAGATGTAACAAGTTCTTTCTTCTATCTCTTTCCCCTGGTGCTGGCAAGAGCCCAGGTGGGCTTTTTGCTTCCTAGCAAGCATTTCGGGCTTCCTTGCTCTTTTTCTAAAGCCCCAACCTCTCACTGCCTAAACTCAAGCTAAACAGCTGTGTTCCCTCTTTTTTCTTTATCCTTCTTCCTTCCAGGCAGCTGGGAGATTCATAGCCTGCCTGCCCTGGGCTTTCCCTTTTAAACTCTACTAAACGGTTTCAATCGTAAGAGGGGACCCTGATTTCCATGTACCACACTAGATGGCATTGCTGGGACCCCTCAAGATTTCTGGTAATACTTTCAAGCTGTTTAACACTTTTAAAATTATTTACTTATTTTTGTGTGTACTAGTGTTTTGCCTGCATGTATGTCTGTGTAAAGGCGTCAGATCCTCTGGAACTGGAGTTACAGACAGTTGTGGACTGTCATGTGGGTACGGGGAATTGATCCAAGGTCTTCTGGAAGAGCAACCAGTGTTCTTAACCATTGAGTCATCTCGCCAGCCCTCCTGCCATTTAATATTTTAATCCACAGAGAAATAAACCTATTCTGGTACCTCTAGATAGCATCAGCATGACAAGTGGAAAGAAGCCATTGAAAACAAGATATCCATGAGCAGTATCACCTGCTAAATGATAACACTACAGAACCTGCATGGCAAGATTACTAAGCAAAACAGACCGCCTCACAGGATCAGTGCTGAGAGAGAGCAGCTATTAACACAGCAAGATGTGCTTCCATACCAGCCATTCTTCAAAACCTGCGTGAGAAAAGGGCAGCGCACATCGGAGCTGCAGCACACACCTCTACAAGCAAAGGCAGTTAGAGACAAGTATATCTGACTTCAAGGCCAGGGCTACTAAAACAAAAAGGATGGGCACTTTTGGGCTAACATAGCCTTGGGTTGGTAGCTTTAGCTGAGCAAACTAAATGACCTAAGCCTCTACCAGCTCAGTAAGAAAAAAAAGGCTTTCATGTTATTTGTCCCAAGTAACAATTAAGTCAACATGGGGGTAAGGGCCTCAAGGATGGGCTGCCAAACAAAACACAAAACACAAAGCGAAGAGAAAAGTCGTTTTCCTGGCTATCAACCAGCTGTCTGTACTGGTTCTGGATAGTGTTAAAAACAGAGCACTCAGCTAGACAGCAGGATCTGCACCCCCAACACATACCCCCCATCCGCCCCCGCCCCCTCCAGTGGACAAGACCTAGTCTGCCACCATAATTTTTCTCTTAGCCACTTTCTGCTAACATGTGCCCAAAATTAACATAAAGAAAAAGGACTCAATTTCACAGAAAAACAGTAGTGTTCCTCATCCTTACCTGCTCCTTAGAAAAATATGCTTTGCTTGTTTGATTATTTTCTCTAGGAGTCCTTCTGTGGACTGTATTGAATTAATTTCATTTTTATCAAAAGCTTGAGGACCTGAGAGTCTCATTCTCTTGTGGCCAAAGGGAGCACTTGCTGGGTGTGGCATCACGATGGAACTCAAGGTCTGTTTATGAAACTGACAAAAAATAAAACCACTTTTAATAACCAACACCCATGTAATAAACATGGCAAAAATGTTTAATCAAAGCTCGGTTCAAATTATTTTTGTAAATAATGTAAGTAATAAGTAAAAAGTAATCATGCCAGATGTAACAGCAATGCCTTTAATTTTGGTACTCGGGAGGCAGACACCAGCCTGGTCTACATAGGTGCTGCTAGTTAGCCAGGACTACATAGTGAGATCCTGTCCCCACATCATCGCCATCACATTCACCTTGATCCATGTGCATGAGTCAAGTCTATAAGGATGTGGGCTCCTTTGAACTGTTAATTTTTATTTTCAAAGTTTAAATTACAAAGCATTCTTCATTAAGTCTCATCTCATCTCATGATCAGGTAGTTAATCAACTGTCCTAGACTGCCTGGCAGAACCCCAAGAAACATGTAATAGTGGGATTGAACTGAAGCCTCCACCATGCTAAGCAAGTGTTCAACCCTGAGGGAAGTCCTCAGTCTAAACCTAAAACACTGGCCTGTATGCTATTACGATCAACAGAACGCCATCTTGGGAATTGGGAGCTAGGGTGGGGGTCATGGGAGGCTGGAATATACACTTCTACGGAGTCTCAAAACAGTGCTGTACAGCCCAGGCTTGCCCACCAGAGCCACCGTTCTCGGTACAGTGGCATGTGCTTCCCATGGTAATTCCAGAACTTGCTGTGTATCCCTAGAGCTACAAGATATTCTGGGTGCAAGAACCGTGTACTGATTATGCCTGAATCTCCGGCACACAGCAGGCTCTTTCAGACCAGGAAGGGGGCACCACTGCTGCACAATACTGAGCCTCAGTGGAAGGCTTGTTCACTGCTCAGCTGTGCTCACACTGCAGAGCCTCACTGGAGTTGGTACCTCTCTGATCAGCAGGTGCAGGTTATGCTCCAGGACGTAGAGGTGATTCTCCTGACCAGGCTTCTCTGTGGCAGATTTCTGGGACTTCTTATCATCTGAGGAGTGGCACAGAGAAATGGACAACTGCAAGCCTGTGTAGAGAGGCAGGACAGATGCAGATAAGCCAAGAACTGGACACCAAGACCAATCTCACAAGGGACAATCACAGCGAATTCTCAAGAATCTGAAGTGGACATCAGGCCTCATGTGAGCACCTCTACTCCCATGACCTTTACTTAACATGATAAAGTCTCACAGGCTTGGACAACGGTAATATTCCACAGACTATACTGTGGCTCTGATCCTGAGCTGGAACTGAAGAAGACTGGGGACAACTCTCAATGCTTGGTTTTACAAACACAGAATCTTAAAAACCAGTTTTTCTAGTTATATATCAACAAGAAGTTGGGACCTAGTTTTGCCAGGCTCTCTTCCCTGCTCCTAAAAGCACAGGGCTGAGCTGTTCACGTCTAGCCCTAAACTAGCAAGTGTACAGTCACTGACAACTGACTTCTAGGTTAAGCTTGACTGCTTCTGAACAAATATTTCATTTCTACAAATTAGGAATATTCTTTTTTTTTTTTTTAAGTTGGCACCACATGTAGAAAAGGCAAGTATCCTTGAGAGAATGCCACTTGACAGCACTGCTGCTGTCTGAAGCCACAGCACCACAGTTTTTAACATAAGCCAGAAAGCCCAAGACACCACCCTCAGGTCACAGAACAGCGTGGGCAGCACTGCTGGCTTTACTGGCTGCCATGATGCACAGCAGAGCCTCTTCCTGAGGCCACTCTTACAGCACACTCACACCATCGAGTCCTGCTTGCAGCCTCAGCAGGCTGGCGGCTCTTACTTGGAAAGGGCTGAGAGATGATCTGGTTTTTCACCACAATGTGAGGGATCTGAGACTTAATCTGAACAGCTTCCCGAGAGAGCTGTGCAAAAATTTCCTTACAAAGAAGAACATTTTGTGCTGCTTCTAATTTTGTCTGCCAGTGTGGGGAACCTGAAAGACAGAAGGCATGTGTACAAAGCCATGTCCAGCCAGATCATGTATACAGCTGCACGAACAATGACCTCACTTCATAATCAAAGCTTCAGAGAATACTGCTAGAACCTCTGTTCAAACACAAAGTCTCACTTTAAAAAATTCCACAAGTTCACAGATGAAACAAACAAGCTTTTGGCCATTTTCACCTGTCTCTCTCTTACCCCTTCCCTTTCCTACTCAAACTCTTCTTCCAAAGCCTCCTTCCTGCGTGCACGTGTGCATGTGCATGTCAGAGTTTGTGGCTGCTCGTATGAGCATGAGGTTACTTACAGGACTATAGGCACTTTAGAGGGCCAGAGGTCCTAGTGAACACAGATTAGCACTGGAAAATCATGAAAAGTTAAACATGTGGGTTTATGTCTTCAAAGAAGACATTTACCTGTCTTCCTTCTGGAATGCTAGGAAAGGATGTCGTTTACAACCTGGCGATCCTATGCTACCTATAGAGCCAGGCTCCACCCATATACTCTAGAATACTGCTTTGTTTATCCCAGACTCTTTCCCCCTAAACCCTGAACATCCTTATGAGATGTCACTTGTGCTTTACAACAGCCTGAATGACTTCTGGGTTATCTTAGGGCCAGGCCAATGCTGACACCTTCAGGCATTATGTTTACCTCAGTCAAGCTCCCTAGACCCTAAATCCTGGGCACTGTTCTGAGTCAACAGAACCCGTCTTTATGGAAGAAGCCATATGTAGTTTGTAAAGAATTTTAACGTAAATATGTCTGAAGCTTTGTTGTACACATGGCACTAACTGTCATCAAAAAACTTTTTTTCCAAAATTGTGCTGTACTTTAAATATGGTTAAAATAAACTGCCTGGTGTCAGACTCTAAAAGTTTGAACCAGTGATGTCAAGCTCAACAGAATTTCAGTCTTATCTCATTTGTATAATTTTGATGCTGGCTGTAATGCCTGCTGGGACTCCTGTCTGCACCCCCTTGCCTAGAAACCATTAGCAGCTCACAGTCCCTCAGTAAGGGTGAGGCCTCATGAGCCCCTTGACCACCCACAATGGAAGATGGGGCCCAGTCAGGTACAAGTCTGCAGCAGGTAACCACAGCATGAGTGCATGGGTGGACGGCTGTGCCACGCCCAGAAGACAGTGCTTCAGAGCAGTCCTCTCCAACCGCTGTAATCTTAGTGTCTTCACTTCCCCGGTACTCCGAGCCTTGGAGGAGTTGAACATCTTCTTTTACACAGAGACACCTAGTATACTTCAACCCACAAAAATATACAGCTATACACTAGTGCTTTATTTTTAGTAAGAAGTACGTTTCCAGAAGCAAGCATGGCACTTCATGCCTCTAATTCCAGCATGCAGAAGGCTGAGGCAGAAGGATTATGAGTTTAAAGTCAAAGATTGTCTCAAAAAACCAAACACGGATGGCAACTCTTGGAGAAACCCACACCCACACTCTGGGGTTTCTTTCTTTCTCAGCATCCTCCTTCTCTTAACCCTCACTGCTTAGGACGTCTTCAATAACCACCGACTTACTATTGTTCTCACACCAAAGGTCTCTTTTCCTCTCTCTTTACATTTGGCTTACTGAGCATGGGAGTGTAGAATGGAGTGTAGAAACCATGACATACCTGGCTTGGATTTGGGCAAAGGTCTCTTAAAAAGGTTAACTGTGCCAAGATCGCCAATGTCTGGAGCCTGTTTCTGAATAGAAACCTAGACAACATGAAAAATGTTAGCAAAGTAGCTTCAGGGTAATTGCCAAGAAATAACTTGAAAAACTCTAATCAGTACCTTGATATATGCAGACCCCTCCAAATCACTAGGAATCTGGACATCCAGAGGACAGTAATCTTCTGGTATCTTTTTATCCAAGTCAATGTCTGTATTCTTTATCACTTCAAAGGTACCATGATGGGGAAAGAGAGAGCCTAATTGGGTATTAAAGATTAAAATAATTAACATAACAAATTAATTTAACACAAATTATCAAGTATAACACTTTACCCCCACATCACTAAAACATGAATTCTTTCCACTGGAAAACTGCATGCTGAGAGGAAGGCACCTCGAGGCCAAGGTGTGAGGGTCAAGAGTTCAAAACCAACAATGCCTACATGAGACCCTATCTTGAAAATCCCCAGACAGACCAGTCTTACTGTAGTAGCTACATTGAAGAGAAAGTTCAAAGACAGCATATTTAATAAGGTTTATAGTCCAGTGGAAGATGGCCAAACAGTCCTGTTGGGTGAGCCAAACTAGAAAAGGAAGTAGAAGAGAGATGGAAACAAGTGAATCTACTGTTTGAAGCTAGCCTGGTCTACATAGGGAAACCCAGGCCAAGGAGAGCTACACAATGAGATCTTGTCTACAAATAAAACCAACAGGTGATGTACACCTGTATCTGTCTTAAAGACATCACTGTAACCTGACCTCTACAGACCACACACTATTCTCTTGGAGTTTTGATAAAATGAATTCAGCATCGGAAAGACAAACCAACAGTGCTCACATTACTATTTTCAGCCAGCTCCTCTACTTTGATGTGCAGCACCTCTATGCAGGTCAGAAGTCTAAGTAACGGTTACATTATTAGTGGATGGTTTAGTGCAATGCCTGTCTAACAAGAAAAGACATTCAGGATTTTCTTGCAATTCAAGAGTACAACTAAATTTTTCCATAATCTCAAGGGATCAGCTCAAAGAGCAATTAAGTATTTGCCCATAATTATTTTGGGGAAAGAAGTTACAATGTCTAAAACCAGAAAGTGGGACTCATATCAGTGCTGGGGTACTGACCCCAGATTGTGTTTTAGTAACAGCCTGACTTTGGTACAAGGAACCTTCAACATCTCTCCTACTGTCCCGGCAGGACTGCCTGGCCGTCTCCCACTGGATTCCAAACCTTAAATATGCTGCTACAGTAAGACTGGTCTGTCTGGGGATTTTCAAGATAGGGTCTCACGTAGGCAAAGTTGGCCTTGAACTCTTGACCTTCCCGCCTCAGCCTCCAAGAGTTAGGACTCCAGGTATGTGACACTGAGTTCTGCCAAGAATGGTCTTGGCTTATGGGTAAAGACATTACATATCACTGTCCAACAGGGAGCTGAAATGGTCCCGGCAGGAGGTTAGGAGACATTACACAAAGCAGTTTCTATGGTCAGATATGTACCTGCACTTCTGTAGCTCAGGTCACCCAGGATCTTGTCGCCCACCTTCCTCAGTTTCCAGTGTTGCCGTAGTCTCAAGAGCTCGGAATTGAAGTCTCGCTGGAGCTTGTTTTCCTGGTTCTCAGCCACTGACTTGGTCAGTCTTTCTGCCCCCTTCAGTAGGATTTGAGCTGCTCCAGCAAGGGACTTCTTCTTAGAGATCAGCTGCAGCGTCTGTGGACTCTACAAAAATACCGTAGCATGTTTTCTATCAAAAGTGAGTTCCAAAGATAAATCACGCCGGCAGTGGTGGGACACGCCTTTAATCCCAGCACTTGGGAGGCAGAAGCAGGTGGATTTCTGAGTTCAAGGCCAGCCTGGTCTACAGAGTGAGTTCCAGGACAGCCAGGGCTACACAGAGAAACCCTGTCTCGGGAAAAAAAAAAAAAAGTGAGTTCCAAAGTATTTTAGATATGTTTAAAACTACATATTTTCTCAAGCAGGAAATGATTTACTTGGAAGAAAAGTTGTGATTAAGCACATACACAGACACCCACAGACACAGACACACAGACACAGACACAGACACACACACACGAAGGAAGAGGGATGACAGTTGGCAAGGGGCTTGCCATGCAAGCATGAGTTCTGCTGAGTTCCATCCCTAGCACCCACATTCAACCCAGTGCAGCAACATGCACCTGGCACCCCAGTCCCAGGGAAGGACAAATTCTGGAGACTTGCTGGCCAGTCAGTCTGGTCCACTGGTGAATTTTACCTTCAGAAAGAAAAACTGACTCAAAAATATAAAAATTCAGAGAGAACTGAGAATGATACCAAAGGTAACCTCTGACCTCTACATCCTTTCATGCACGCACGCACACACACACACACACACACACACACACACACGCACGCACACAAATACATACACAAAAACATAATGAATGTAGAAGAAAAAGAAGCAGATGGTGAAGTAACTAACATACCAAGACTTTGGAAAGAATTTTCCCTTACAAACTTTTTTTAAATTACAAATGTAACCTGTTTCTTGGCAAGCTTACAAAGTGACCTTAAGCCAAATCACCATAGTGGCCCAGAAACAAGAACTCAGCAATCCACCACCTGGGGCAAACTGGCCGGGGGCCTGTCCTTGGCATCCCAGCTCCCACCCTGTGCATGCCTTTCTGTGGCACCTATACTTCATGTTCAATTCCAACCCCCGCCTAGATGTAACCTGTGCCAGAAACCAGCATCTACATAGCACACATCAACACCCAGCTTACAACTGACATAAGACCAAGTAGGTAGCTCCAGGACTTCTGAAACTGTGACTGGTGTCACCCACAGCACTGCATTAACTACAGCACTGCCAGAAGCTGTTGACAAGTGACTGCAGACTGTGTGTACAACCACCACCTTTGAGTAGCTACACTGCCAAATGACAAGTCTAACAAGTGCAAGGTTTCTGACAGCAGAGTGTGTCCAAAAACAAAAGATTTTGCGTGAGTAAACTTTCACGAAAAGGCCCTAGCCTTCTACAGCCATACTACTCTGAATTCCCACCACCTCATCTGACCTCACAGGCTAGCTAAATTGTCAGGTCTGGTTAGAACGTGATGGAGAGAGGCCACATTCATGCTCTACCTACATAAGGAGCCTGATGCAAAGGGACTCCTCATCTGGGAAGCGCTCGGTCCTACATCTTCGCCAGGACTTATTTTTTCTCTTTCCCAATACTAATGATATGTTATTGTGTGCACACGTGTGTCTGAGCACCTGAAGCGGTCAGAGGGGTGTTAGAGCTCCTGCAGCTGGAGCTACAGGCAGGTTTAAGCTGCCTGATGTGAAACAAAGAATCAGACTCAGGCCATCTGCAACAACATGTGTTCTTAATCATTGAGCCACTGCTCTGGCTCTAGTAAAAGGGATCAAAATGCACACCACCAAATACTGGTCCTGGGACTTAAAGATGGTCAGTTAGCGGCACATTACCTGTTTGGGGGGAAGCGCGTCCTGAGAGACGGGGTCCAGGGTCATGAACTTTTTGTCCCTGACAATACTGAGGACATCATAGAGAACACACATCTCTGTGAGGGCACTTCTCAAATTGTTTCTCACCGAGTCCCAAGGCCAGAGAGAAGGCTGGAATTTTACCAACCCTGAAAAACAGAAAGGAAAAACAGAAACACAAGTGTACTGGTTACAATGAATACAAGACAGAAGAAGGCTCATTCAGAGTGAGTTTAAAAGTGTGAAAAGGAGAAATGAGTTCTCCTCTAAACTGCCCCTCCGTCACCTCCTTCTCATACCCTGTCTTGAATTGTTAACATTTAATATTTTCACGGCAAAACAAATGCCAGTCTAATCCTCACAGGCCAAAGCTGTCATTATATCTCAGGTAGGCACTGGAATCTTTATGAACCTAGGGCTTCATTCATCCCAGATAAGCACCGAACTACATCCCCAGCCCCATGTAAGCCTTTACTATAACCCGCTTCCTTCCAACATTCAGAACTTGAATAACTGGAGCGAATTCCTGAACTGCAAAACAGCAGGCAAAGCCCCAGGTGGCCTACAACACCAGCATTGCTATTGGCTGCACGAGTATATCTTCCTTTTAATCAATTTTTAATACATGCTCACTCTACAGAGTTCATGATAAAAGATCAGGGAGTGAAAGTCAAAAGTTTTCTTTTAATCTCAGGCCTGACTCTCCTCCCTCCTGAGACATAACCATTATTAACAGTTGGGGTGAACCCTTCCAAAGCTTTTCCTGGTGATCTGACATACTGTTGCTTGCCCTTCCTTTCAGTTGCTATGTCCTAGAGAATATAGGACCTACTCATTCTTTCACACACCTCAAGACTTTTGGAAGCCCAGAGGCATGCCATTTAAGCCTGTCATTTAATAGACAGGTCAAATGCTCCTAATGATCTCAATACACACTTATGCTCTCTATAGTTCTTTCTGTAGATGAGGGATTTCATGGATCAAATGCGATACACATTTAAAATTTTGCATTTAAAACTACTGAGTTGATCTGCCTTTCCAACACAAGATAATAACAATGTTGGTTATTTTTGTTTTTTTTTTAAATCTATTTATTTATTTAATGTATGTGAGTACATTGTCGCTTTCTTCAGACACACCAGAAAGAAAAGGGCATCCGATCCCTTTCATGGTTGTGAGCCACCATGTGGTTACTGGGAATTGAACTCAGGACCTCTGGAAGAGCAGTCAGTGCTCTTAACCCCTGAGCCATCTCTCCAATTCCCAATGTTTTAACTTTCTGCCAATTTATGAAAACCAAATTTAAATTTTTATTTATTATTGAGATGTTGTCTCACTATTAGCTCATGCTTTTCATAAATCTAACTGCCTCTGCTTGGCCAATTGCCACACTAGACCCGAACATCCCCACTTAAACTGACTCTGTCACATCAGTAAATCCAGAACTGTGGTTTCAAACTTTTTGTTTCTTTGATAATAAGGAGAATCCAAAATCAAGTCTGGTTGCTTCTCCAAATTCCCCTCTTTCAGTTTTGTTTCCTTGTAATTCATTCGCCTCAAAGTTTCAGTAGTCATCTTTAAGTATCACCTGTTTCCACCCAAAATCATCCCCCAAAGCTTTCAGCTGTTTAAAAAAAAAGCGAATGCCAGGCTGTACACGACCCCGAGTCCCGACTAAGACGGCCTTCCCACTGCTGTCACTACTTCTCATTACAAGTGGGGGCTGCTAGACTCAAGGCCACCCACCACAAAACACACTTTACCCCCTAGGAGAGACCCTGGGGCAGAACCAGCAAGGAGGGCAAAGCCTCACCCTCCTCGTCGTCCTGGTCGGCCCCCGCGCCTCCCCAGTCCGGCGCGTCACCATCAGGCCCCGCCGCCTCCTCCTCCTCAGAGCCGGAGCCCTGGCTGAAGTCGATGCGCTGCGCCAGGCGCGCCAGGTTCTGCGACATAGACAGCGGCTGCAGGTATGTCTCGGTGCCATCAAGGCCCACCTCCTGCACCTGCTTCTCGCAGGCCGACTCGATGCTGATGCGCACAGCTCGCACGCCCGACATGCTAGCGGCGGCCTGCGGGCGACTCGCCGGAGACTCAGAAACGAGCACCAACACAGAAGTCTTGGAGACCAAGCTCCCCCAAATGCCCGACGCGGCGACCGGGGCGAATGCCAAGCACCCAGTGCTGCCCCACAATCCTCCGCGCAGCGTCTCGCGGAACACTATGAGCAGGCGCGGAGGGCCAGCTGCCCGGACAGTTCCGGTATGATGCACGCGAGAGCGGGAAACTTCCGGCTGACGGAGGCTCAGCCGCAGCGGCGAAAGCGGAGTGGACTGGTTTTATGTAGAAAAGCTGGGTGTTGTAATTTTTTGTTGTTGTTGTTTGTTTGTTTAATTGGTTGCTTCGTTTTGAAATAGATTATTTCTTGTTGACCTAATTAATTTGTTGATTGGTTATTGAGACACGCAACTTCTTTGTTAGTTGATTAGTTATTTGATTTTTGAGACACGCAACTTCTTTGTTAGTTGATTAGTTATTTGATTTTTGAGACACGCAGCGTACTCACCACTCCCGTTGATTCAGTCTGGGACCCAGTCCATGGGATGCATCCACTCACTTTCCGGGTAGGTTTTCACTTCCTAGTTAAACCTGTCTGGGAACATACTCCCAGAGGTATATCTCCTCTTGGTGATTTTACATTCAGTGAAGTTAACGATGAAGACGTATGTACAAGTAAGGGCTTTACATTTATGTAAGCACTCACAAAGACAATGTGGACGGTAGTTTAACTGTATAATTCACAGCTGTTGGAGTCTCTCTATTAATGGAGCTGCCTCCAGCAAAAAGACTGAATCAAACAGCTAGCAGCACTACCATCCAGACTGCACCAGCTGTCTTAAACACTCCAAGAACACTCGGATATGCCTACACAAAAGATTGCAACTGATTGTCCTGGCCCAGTAGGCACAGCTTGGGCTAGGACTTTGTGCAGACCACTGTGACTGGTGGCCTAATGACAAAATGGAGAGCTATGCTGTCTCTCCAGACCTGCAGCCACCTTCACACGGCATTCTCTCACAGTCACAGACATGTACACACACAGATAAAAGACACCTGTCTTTAGCCAAACAAATGGCTGTGACTGGCCCAAATACCCCTTCTTGGGCAAGAGGCCACCAAGAGGCACTCTCCTCATGGTGTTAGGATGTCAGGTCCAGCAATGCCTTTTACTAAGTGGCCTTTCCCCTACTTACTTTCTTTTTCTTTTTCTTTTCTTTTTTTTTTTTTTTGGTTTTTCGAGACAGAGTTTCTCTGTGTAGCCCTGGCTGTCCTGGAACTCACTCTGTAGACTAGGCTGGCCTCGAACTCAGAAATCCACCTGCCTCTGCCTCCCAAGTGCTGGGATTAAAGGCATGCGCCACCACTGCCCTGCTCCCTACTTAACTTTCAATATGCAGGCTGCACCAGAAAAAGCAAGGAATGTTAGATGGTTGGCAACAGTGCCCCACAGCTTAATACGTACGAAACCCCCTACTTCTGTCCAATTATTTCATTTTTTGTTTGTTTGTTTTAAGAGTTTCTCTGTGTAGCCCTGTACTGTAGGCTGTCTTGGAACTCACTCTGTAGACCAGGCTGGCCTTACGACTTTGAGCCTAATCTTGGGCTCCTGAACAACCTTGCCTTGTCTAGAAATCATTTGTCAAGTCCTTGGGCCCTTGCTTCCCACTATGAAGTGTAGATGGAGGCCTTAGCCTAGCTGTCTGACAGCTGAAGAAGCTGTAGTCTGCAGAAGCCTCTGACTTACTATTGACAATGTCCATAGGCCTGCATCCCACTGGTAGTGCTGGTACAGCCACTAAAGCCTTGGATATCCTATTTGCTGGAGGAGATGCCTCCTGAGTGACCCTAGTTGGGCCCAGTGTTTAGAGTCTGAACAGCCCCCCCAGGTGCCCTGGCTCTCAAACACTCCTAGCAGAGACAGTAAGTACCCCAAGTAGTTGTGACCATGGCACTGATAGCTGAAGAAGATACTGAAAAGTCCCTAAGAGTGGTCAGGGCACGAAGAAAAAGGGAGATGGAGACATTAGAGAGTGTCATTTACAATGTCGCCACCCATATACACTGTCACCACTCAGTGCTGTCTGACATTGAGGGAAACAGAAGCTGCTGGAGACCAACATCTAACAAGCTTGCCTCCCCAGGATTTCCATCCAGGCAGAGCAGAGAGCACTTAGCCAGTTGAACACTGAAGAGTATCAGTTCTTCCACTCGGCAGTACAGTCTTTGCAGGTAAAAGTGTGTTTATGTGTGTCTTTCCATCCCCACATGCACGTGTAGGTGCCACGGAAGTCAGAAGAGGGCACTGGCATCCCAGGAGCCGTGTTACAGTCAGTTGTGAGCTGCCTCATGTGGGAGGGAGGGAATAGACTCAGGTCCTCTGGAAGAGCAAGCAGCAAGCACCACGGAGCCATCTTTCCAGCTCCTGGTTCTTCTGATGTTTGACTGCAGGCAACCTTTAAACCTACATTTGACAAGTCAAGAGCACCCGAATGCTCCCATGTGGGAAAGTCAAAGCTCATACAAGAACTTATTTCTTTTTAAGGTGTTTTTTTTTTGTTTTTTTGTTTTTTTTTTGGCTTTTCGAGACAGGGTTTCTCTATGTAGCCCTGGCTGTGGTGGAACTGGCTCTGTAGACCAGGCTGGCCTCGAACTCAGAAATCCACCTGCCTCTGCCTCCCAAGTGCTGGGATTAAAGGCGTGTGCCACCACTGCCCGTCTCTTTTTAAGTTTTTAAGAGTACACACCAGAAGAGGGCATCGGATCCTATTGCAAATAGGACATGGTTGTGAGCTACCATGTAGTTGCTGGGAATTGAACTCTGGACCTCTGGAAGAGCAGTCAGTGTTCTTAATCACTGAGCCATCTCTCCGTCCATATGGGAACCATTAAAGCCAGTCTTTCCTTATTCTCTCAGGCCATTTTTTTTTTCCCCCCAGACAGGTCTAGTAGCTCTCCTGATCTCTCTAGAAACTTTCCTTACATCAGGATTAATACCTTGTAGGTATGTGATTTCATTAGTTTTGATATTTGAATCAAATTAAGGAAGTGAATCCATCTTCTCAGTGTGGGACTCCACGAGGAAATAGAATTCTTTTTATGTACCACTCCTGCTGTATTTTTCTTCACATATTAATATTTGTTTGGTTTCTCTAACTAAACATATCCCAGAATCTAGTGATGTATTTGGCATCATCATCCACCCAACCAACAAATATTTACTGTATTCTTACTTTGGCACTGTGCTATAATGGTGTTAATACCTCACTCAGCTCCAGAGTACAGGGTAAGTGAAATAAGAAAATACTGGCACTAGGCTGGGGTGATAAGTGGATCAAGTCTTGCACAAGTGTGAAGATTGGAGCTTGGATCCCCAGAACCCACATAAAAAGCCAGGTGGGTGTGGCAGCTCATATGTAATCCCAGTACTCAAGGAGGTAAAGATAGGATCGCACGAACTAACTAGCCTACCTGAGTCAGCAAGCCTCAGTATTTAGGGTAGAGAGAAATCAAAGATACTGGGCATAACTTCTGGCTTCCATATGCACATGCACTCATGTTGTGGACATGCAAACATGTAGCACATACACACATTTAAAAAATAATAATATTGTTTTTGTTGAGATAAGATATTAAAAGAAGCCAGGCAGTGGTGGCGCACGCCTTTAATCCCAGCACTTGGGAGGCAGAGGCAGGTGGATTTCTGAGTTGGAGGCCAGCCTGGTCTACAGAGTGAGTTCCAGGACAGCCAGGGCTACACAGAGAAACCCTGTCTCGAAAAACCAAAAAAAAAAAAAAAAAAAAGATATTAAAAGAAACTATCAGCTGATCAGCTTGGCAGTGGTGGCACACACCTTTATTCCTAGTATCTGAGAAGCAGAGGCAGACAGATCTAGAGTTCAAGACCAATATGGTCTACAGTGTGAGTTCCAGGACAGCCAGGGCTACATAGAGAAACTCTTGTCTCAATAAACAAATAAAAGAGAAAAAAAAACAGTATTAAATGATTTTATTCAGCTTCACCTCAAAAATCATGTTTAATTAAAAATAACACAAGACATGTGCATTACAAAGTAAAGAATCAGAAAACATTTAGGCTTAGTTCTAAAGAGTTCCTAGACCCATATCTCACTGCCATTAGCAAGGTTGGAAAGTTGATTTCTGGCTGATGATCATCACAGGTTCTATAATTCAGAAGAGCAAGGAGCTTTCTAACCACCACCACCATATGCTAACCATCAGCACTCAGTAGTAGTGGAATATCTTTTGAAAAGCACAAAAATATTTTTTGAATGTAGTCATTTTGGGAAGAGGAACAAACAGTTCGGTCTCTGGATTTCCATCCCTCCTCCACCATCCTGCAGAATTCATGTTGGGTCCTGGCATGAGGTTTGGGTTTAAATAGAAGACACAAGGTATACCTAACTAAGCAGCTCAAGCTGTGGCCCTGCCCAGCACCACTGTCCAGGCTCCTGTTTACCCTGAGAGGAGACAAGTTCCTCCTCTGGCTCGCACCGGGCCTCAACCTTTTCTTTCTCCTGGCATGAAATTCCTGAGGGAATTCCAATTTCTTGTGGTTCATTGTCTCAAGAGTCTATATAGCCAAAGAAAGGGCACAAAGGTGTCTCTTTAAGACACCACACACTAAAGGAATAGTTTTATATCTCATGATGAAGAGTTGCCATGTTGCAAACTGTTACTAAGTACAAACTGTTGGATAGAGACCTAATTCAGGAAGAGCCTATTTAATCAATGTTACTAACATCGGTGGAAGGCCGCTACAGACTTCTGAGTGTGGGCAGTGTACTGTGAAAACATAGCACACTGATTTCCAAGCTTTTAAAACTCAGTGCAAAGGTTCCACACTATTGTGTCTAATACTCAGAATAATCCTTTAGTCTTTGTGAGATGAACTTGAAAATTTTAGTAATGCCACCCAAATATAAGTTATCCCTAGATTGCAGGAATAATGGAAGGTCCCTGTCCATGTTCATATCTGAGGTATGAAGAGAAGGTAAACTTGGGCTATAAAGACATAATACTGGTTTATTAAAGTGAGCATATAGGAAAGTGAGCATCTCCATTAGTTATCTATGTTCCCAATACTCTCCTTCACATAATGATGCTAAATAATCTGAGTGTCATATGTCCACATCCTTGCCTTTCAAATGCCATAAAAAATAGTGTGTATGTAGTGAAATTACTCTTACTGGCTGTGCTGGGGATTAAGGTGGGGTTTTGGCTTGCTAGGGACTCTGGCCCTCTACTGTATTTTTGATTTACTATCAGTCACTGGGTTAGTAATTTAACCTTAGCTAACCATTTTTTCCCCCTAAGCAAGCACTGGCTGATTTAATCTCTCCCAAAGGCATGGGTCTCTTTGGGCTGATCAATACGGTAGAGGAACTGTGCAGGTGAGAGGTAGCCAAGATACTCCACAGTGTCTGGGGTGGTATCGTAGTGGTAGTGTCCACCTTCTCCATGATGACTGAAGAAATGTGTGTGCTCCAGTCGCAAATCGAGTCCCTAGGACAGCAGGCAGTCTGTTAGTATGGATCCAAATGATTTTGAATACAGTGTATTTAAGAGGAAGGAGAGAAACCTTTTGTTACTTTTTCTTTTCTTTTCTTTTTTTAAAAAGATTTATTTATTTATTTTATGTGAATACACTGTAGCTGTCTTCAGACACACCAGAAGAGGGCATTGGATCCCATTACAGATGGTTGTGAGCCACCATGTGGTTGCTGGGACTTGAACTCAGGACCTCTAGAAGAACAATCAGTGCTCTTAACTGCTGAGCCATCTCCCCAGCCCTTGATACTTTTTCTCAAAGTTTTTTTTTCTTTAATTTCTTTAAGACAGGAACTTACTGTGGCTGAGACTAGCTTTGAACTCCCAGTCTTTCTACTGTATCTTCTGAGTGACAGATCACAGGCATCTACCCCTAAACCTGCAATTAAATTTTTTGTAGTGCTGGTCCTTTCCTCCAAGGCCTCATGCATGGCAGGCATCGGTTCTATCACTGAGCTCCATCTGCAGCTGAGCAGTTTTTAGGTGAGCAATGAAGTCACACTAAGGAAAGGCAAGGGCGCAGGAGGGCGCAGTCAGTGCAATCACTAGAGTACACTGGCCCTCTTTTTCTTTTCCTTCTTCAAGGCAGATATGAGCACCTTCCTGCATGTCCTTCCAGGAAGACTTTCACCACTTTTATTCAAACTGCAGCTTTCTTCACTGTTCTGCATGTTGCTTATTCAAAAATTACCAGTGTAGGGGCTGGAGAGATGCTTCAGTAGTTACCACACTGGCTGAATCACCAGGGGACCCACGTGCAGTTCTCAGCCCCGACATAGCAGCTCACAACCATCTGTAACTCCAGTTCCAGGGAGTATGACACCCTCTCTGGCCTCTATGGGCACCTGGCACACACATGGTACACAGTCATACATGTAAGCAAAACATCCATACTTAAAAAAGAAGCACAACTTAATCTTTTTTTTTTTTTTTTTTTTTTTTTTTTTTTGGTTTTTCGAGACAGGGTTTCTCTGTGTAGCCCTGGCTGTCCTGGAACTCACTCTGTAGACCAGGCTGGCCTCGAACTCAGAAATCCGCCTGCCTCTGCCTTCCAAGTGCTGGGATTAAAGGCGTGCGCCACCACCGCCCGGCCCTTAGTAGCCTTTTAACTGATCACTGTGCACCCTTGTAAGTAAAAATAAGATTTTAGACAGCAGTCACTAGCTAAAAAGGCCCAACAGTCAGGACTTTGGCAGACATTCTTTGAATTAGCCCTGAGCACTTTTTTCCTGGCATGTAGCATTAAGATAGGATGAACACCAGACAGGATGGCAAGAGACCTGAATCTTATGCTGCTTTATTTTTATTTATGTATTTATGTATTTATTTATGTATTTATTTTTGAGACAGGGTCTCACTGGGTAGCCCAGGATGGCCTGATCTCACAGAGATCCTACAGAATGCTGGAATTAAGGCATGTTCCAACACACCCAGCTCTTTTATTATGTAGCAGCACAACTTCTGTGTTATTTAAAATGTCTACTCTTTTACTTTCTTGAAAGTAAAGTCTGCTCTGCCAAACACTCTGTGTAGAAAGCTACATACCCCTCATCTTTCAGGATAATGCCCATAAACTGGACATGGGGGCAATGCCTGTAACCTCAGCACTGAAGAGGAAAATGTAGGCAGAAGGATCAGAAGTTCAAGGTCATCCTTGGCTGCAAAGGGAGTTGGTGGCCTGGATTGATGCATAAGGTCAAGGAAAAAAAGCCAGGCATGCTATCACATGTCCTTAGTCCCACCACTTGAGAGGCAGAGGCAGGTGGCATGGGCTACACAGTGAGTTCTGGGATAGCCAATTACATTGTCTCAAGCCCTGGGACAAAGGGCTGAGATGCCTATTTAACATATGAAGGCAGACCTGGCTGCCAGGTTCTTGTAGAGTCTCTCAGTCCTAACCTGTTACAGGGGATGGTTGCCATACCCTCCCTCTACCCTGAACTCTGCAGCCCAGGGGCTGGGCTGCCCTTCCTCCAGAGGCTCTGTCCTATCTAATCCAGCCATTCTGGTAACTGCCCTGTTTTTAACTTTTGCCCTCCTGGCTGCTGCACCTGGTTCCTCTCTCTCCTGCCCACCCCCACCTCCTCCTCACATGGTTCAGGGTCATGTCCACTTTGGACTCTCCCAGATGTCCCTGCCTCTGGCTATGCTCTAGCTTTTGTGTACAGTAAATCTCCTCCTCCACTAGACTCATTGTATATCCTCATGCTTCAGTAACAGAACCCTAAATTACCTAATTCTAAACCAACATGAGGCTGGCAAGGTGGGTCAGCTGGTAAAAAGTGCTTGCTGCCAAGCCAAACAACCTGCGTTTGAACTGTGTACTCACATAGTAGGACAGAACTGACTCTCACACGGGTGTTCTCTGATCTCCACCCATTTGCTATAGCATGTGACACACACACACACACACACACACACACACACACACACACACACACACACACACACACACACAGAGTAAATAAATAGTAAAAGAGCGAGTATCCCACCAAGCATTTTCACTGTGTATAAGAGGAAGAGGAAAGACTCACCGGGTCTTTGGAAACAAAAACTGGTAGACAAACCAAGGGAGCCTTCATCTCATAGAAGTGTAGCCATTTATTGACAGCTTCATCGGAGTCCAGTGGGCAGGAAGAAAACTCTGCAGGCTACAATAAATTGTTAAACAGGAAGACACTGAATATTAATGAAAAATAAAAATGAGAATAAAAGCTCTGCTCTTACTTGTTATGTTTTATACTTTTTGCTGAGTGCATGTTGGTATCAGTCACATTTGGCCGTTTTTAAAGGGCTAGCCGCCCACCAATCTGCAGTCTAAAGCGTACTCCTAATCCATGAAATAAGGCATGGCTGGTTTTCTTTTACTTCTCCCAGGTATTCAGTCTTGCTGTACATGCTCTCCATTTTATGTGTGATTTAATTTAATTCATTTTGTGATATTGGGAATTGAACCTGGGTACTTGTACACTTTAGGCAAGTACTGTACCACTGAGCCATAGCCCCAGCCCCTCCCCATTCTAAACGATTTTCCTCATACAGTTCTGGGGATGAGAACCAGGGCCGCCTGCCTCCTAGGTAAGCACTCCACCACCGATCTGCTCGGCTTTCCAATCCTTTTGCCGTAATCTTTAGGTTTTCCTCAGTGCTAGGATCAACCCCAGGGCCTTGCTCAACTGGCCAAGCCTCTCCTCTGAGCTCCTCTGAGCTCCAGCTCCCGTTCCTCGGCATTTATACCTCATAACTGCCTCCAGGACAGCAAGTGGGTGGGGCAGGGAAGCACGCCTGGAGAGGTGGGCAGAGGCATCAAAGAGAATAAAGAACTTTTTTGTAATAAGCTTAAACAAGGAGGTGAGAGAACATATATAGGAAACTATAAAAATTGCTGAAAGAAATCAGAGTGGGGCCAGTTATTTGGTTCACCAGGTAAAAGTGCTAGCCACAAAAGCATGGTGGCCTGAATTTGATCCCTGAAGCTTACAACAGAAGAGAACCAACTTAAAAAAAAAAAAGATTATTGATGTGCGCATGTGTGATGGGTGGGTTGCCAATACTGGAGGTCAGAGGGTAACTCCATAGTCTGTTCTCTTTCTACCTGTAAGAGGGATCCGGGCATTAAACTCTAGGCCTCCAGAGCAGGCAACTCTCAGGCTGAGGACAGACTGGAAAGTCGTCCTCTCACCTCCACACGTGTGCTCCTGCGCTTACACACGCACCACATCTAATAATACAGCACAGAAATCAGAAGGGAAAAGTACACTGCATTTAGGGAAGGTAGAGGCGACAGAAGATTTGATGTCAGGGCCCCTGAAGGCTAGCTAAGGACTCGGCCCTGTGATGAGGGTGTCTTAGCATTACAGTCCTTGCCTCCTGAGTGTAAGGCCTTGGCTTCTATCTTATTCTAGAACCACCCCCCAACCCTCGAAAGCAAAAACCAATAACAATACTCATCGTTGCTTGGGATATGGCTCTGTGGTAAAATGACTATTTGTGAGGCCCTGGGTTTGATCACCAACATGGCAAAGGGCAAAGCAGAGAAAATCAATGTAATTGCTATTTAAATGTTGGTCTCACTATGTAATTCTGGCTGGCCTGGAACTCACAGAGATCTGACTGCTTCTGCCTCCCATGTCCTAGGATTAAAGGCATGTACCTCCATACCAAGCTGCTACTTAAATCTTACTGATTTCTTCTTTTTTTTTAAAGTAGAAAAATGCACCTAAAATTGTCTGTGAAATATTGAAAACAACTCTGAAAAGAAGCCAGAAGTCTTCACATCTTATCTTCTAAATGTACAGGTCTACTGCAATTGGCGGTGCCAGCTGCACAGACAGACATGTTTTAACTGTTACTTCCCATTGCGGTGAGAAACCACAGCCAAAGGCAACTTGGTAGGAAAGGGGTTATTTTATCTTACAGCTTACAGTCCGGCGTGAAGGGAAGTTAGGGCAGGAACTGAAGCAGAGACCATGGAGGGGTGCTCGTTAATGGCTTGTTCTCCATAGCTTGCTAGGCATGCTTTTTTATACCACACTGGCCATAACAAGCTGGGCCCTCCCACATCAATCATTAATTTAGAAAATACTCCACAGAATTGTCCCCAAGTCAATCTAATGGGGGCAGTTCCTCAATTGTGGTTCTCTCTTCCCAGGTGACTAACCTATGTCAAATTGATAAAAACCTAACCAGAATGCACGTAGACCAATGTTACAGAATAGAGAGTCCAGAAACAAAGCATCACATGGGGTGAGGGGGCAAATGATTTTTTCTTTAAAAATGTATTTATTTTTATGTCTTTTTATGTTTTGCCTCCATGTATGTGTATACCATGTGCTTGCCTGGTGCCCATGGATCTCAGGCTAAAAGTTATGAGCCACTATGGGGAGAATTGAACTCAGGTCCTCTGAAAGAACAGCCAGTTCTCTTAATCCCCAAGTCATTTCCCCTGCCTGGGTGAATGATTTTTCAACAAAAGTACTGGTGCCAGTCAAAGGGAAAATTGGGCACGCACATGAACAGAGATGGATGAAGGTAGACTCTGCATAATATATAAACGTTACCTTCAGTGGGAAAAAGATAGAAAGGCAGCTAAAATCTACAGAAAATGTATAAAAACACGGGAAATTTTCTGACATTGGGATTGGTTATGGTTTATTGGGCCATATGAAAAGTAAAAACTTGTACCATGAATGGTGGTTTATATCTGTAATGTCAGCACTTAGCAGGCTGAGGCAAAAGGCCTGTCAATCCAAGACAGTGTGGACTGTGTAGTAAGTTTGAGGCTAGCCTGATGGGTGGGAAACTATCTGCTTTGTGCAGGTGGCAGTCTGTGCTTACCATGATGTGGGCTTTTACTCTCCCCCTCTGCACAATGAAGGTGCCTCCCATGCCCACGGGCTTGTCACCATAGTGCTGCTCCAGAGTCTGCCTCATGCAGCTCACAAAGTTAAGTTCTCCTGTTCTTCTCTTGGCTTGCACTTCAATGACCTGCAGAAGGTGAAATGGTGCACATAACTGCATAACCTATACAATTCTATGTAGATGACTACCTAAACATACCATTATAAAATTATTCACCTATGGTAATGGGGGTGAAGACAAGGTCTCACTTCCTGTAAAATTCTGGACGAGTTTTCCCTTTGTTCTTGGTACTTTTACACCTCTATCTCATTTCTCAAGGCTCTCTCCTTTCAAGATCTAAGTCCTCACAGGATAACACTGAGATCAAGCAGGCATGCATTCTCCGAGTTGGCTTCTTGTTTTTGTCACCAACACTTCTAGCTCAATGCAGGTTATTCTGAAACAAACAACTAGTCACCACACGTAGGTAGGTGTGATCTTATTGCTTTATGCAAGTGATAAATATCCTAGATTTGTATCTTGTTACCTTTTACTCAGAAAAGTAGAGCAACTGGATGCTCTGTTTACTAAGTAAATATTCTTAACTTTGGGTTTTAAAAAAGACTTTGTCTTTCCCTGTACTTTTCTAAACTAAGTAGGTCATATAAAAACTTGGGCATTGGCACATCTGATTTTCTTGGGAGAACTATATTGGGGACAATAAAAGCTCATATTTAGCTACCTGAGAAGATGTAAAGAATGCTGTGTTCTTATGGACATAATCACCTTGCCAGGTTGGCCCTCACTGGCAAAAAGATTAGCCAGTAGTGCACATCCAAAATCATGATATTTTTGGCTGTATTTCTCTAGCAGGCACTCTCCATCTGCAGGATTTTGATGAGCAAAGTAACTTCCATTCACAGGTTGGCTGTGTTCAGTTGCTGTTTGAACAATTGGCATGAACTGGAAAGAAAAAAAATCAATGCTAGTGCATTAATTAATAATTTTTTTTCTCCCAGACTTTAGGAGATTTTTATCCCAGGTCTTTCCCAATATATTCATATATTGTAGTGGTGTTGGAGAGCACCCAGGCCTTTGTTCATGCTAGCACAAGGCTCTCCCACTGGCTTACGTTCCCTGCCAAATTCAAATTGTACTCAGACAACAACATGACCACTGCCTAGTGCACTTCAGCAGCAGATTAACCTGTCTGTGGGATGTAGTGGTTGGGGGAAGGGGCTTTGTGCCCCGGCTGTCTGCTTCCCAGCTGCAGTAAGGTAAGCAGCTGAGTCCCACCATGCCTTCCTCACTGTGCTATCTCTGCAAAGGTCCAAACCCCTGGGAAGTCAACCCCAGATGGAAACTTCTGAAACCGTGACTCCAAGAGTGTCTCCGTTCAATTGTCTGTCGCTGTTATTTTGTCACAGCTGTGGAAATTCAACAAACGTTTTGTAAAATGCTTTTCTGATTTCCTTTTAGATTCATTTATTTTACGTGTGTAAGTGCTTTGCCTACACATATGTGTGGCATACCTGGTCCTCACAGAGGCCAGAAGGTGGCATTGGGTCCCTGGAACTAGAGTTATAGGCAGCTGTGAGCTGCCATATGGGTGCTGGGAACTGAACCTGGGTCCTCAGGAAGAGCAGCCACTTAACCTCTGAACCACCTCTTCAGCCCACTTTATAAAACGTTTACAGTCTTTAAGAGACAGCCTCTTGCCGTGTATCCCAGGAAGCTGCTGTGAAGACTATCTGGCATGGAACTCACAAAGTTAAGTATAATCCTCTTGCCTGAACTCTGGGATTACTGTGTCTACGATGCTATGTGACAAAATGTCTATTTATTTATTTATAGAATAGGATCTCATTCTATGGTCCTGGCTGGCTGTATAGACCAGACTAACCTTAGATTGATGGTAATCCTTCTCAACCTCTCAAACATTAGGATTACAGGTATGAGCCATCATGAATGGCTCAAAATGTCTAATCATAGATTTTAACTTTTTTTCCATCTTGCACACTGGGAAAATTCTATTACTGCTTCTGCAAGAGAAGTTGTATAACTTCTGAACAACGCCCTATCTGATGAAGTTATAAGGGAATGTCAGTCATCATCATGAGATCTAGACAGCGGCATCTTACTGTCATACTGCATACAGAGCACACACTGTTTAGTATAAATGGAACAAGGCGCATTGTAACACACCATATGTAGCATGCATGATTGGCTCTAGTACTAGCCTTTACTTTTAAGTAGCCGCTGGTCCACTCTGATGGTTACTTACTATGTTTTTGTTGTTGTTTTTGTTTTTCAAGATAGGTTTTCTCTGTTTAACAGCCCTGGTTGACCTGGAACTTAGTTCATGGACCAGGCTAGCCTTGAACTCATAGAAATCTGCTTGCCTCTGCCTCCCAAATTCAGGGATTAAAAGCATGTACCACCATGCCTGGCTACTATCTGGGTTTTTTGTTTGTTTGTTTCTTTTGTTTTTGTCTTTTTAAAGATTTATTTATTTATTTTATGTATTTGAGTGCACTGTCACTCTCTTCAGATACACCGGAAGAGGGCATCGGATCCCATTACAGATGGTTGTGAGCCACCATGTGCTTGGTGGGAATTGAACTCAGGACCTCTGGAGAGAAGTCAGTGACCAGGCTGGCCTCGAACTCAGAAATCCGCCTGCCTCTGCCTCCCAAGTGCTGGGATTAAAGGCGTGCGCCACCACTGCCCAGCCCGCTGAGCCATTTTCTCAGCCTTACTATCTGGTTTTTATCATGGAGTTCTCCCCATTGTTCCTCTTGTGAATCCAAAGCTGCCTTTCTGTGACAGCAAGGATTTACAGAGCAGTGAGGGATCCTATGATAATGTAAGCCACTTGGCAGCTCACACCTTTGATCCCAGCACTCGGGAGGCAGAGACAGGTGGGGCTCTGTGAATTTAAGGCCAGCCTGGTCTACAGAGTGAGTTCCAGGACAGCCAGGGCTACACAGAGAAACCCTGTCTACAACAACAACAAGAACAACAACAAAAAAAAGTCATGAGGCCTCCAGTGGACATGGCAATCCAGAACTAAATAGGCAGAGAAAGACGACTGTGATGAAGTTAGCCTGTGTTACATAGCCAGATTCTGCTTCAAGAAACAAGGACACACATAACACGCACACACACATACACACATAATAACACACTACACACAAATACATAATATATACAGCACACATACACACATAATACATATAACACACATAATACACTACACACATAGCGCACTACACAAAATTCACACATATATATATAACACATGCAATACACACAGACATAATAAACATACACACACACAATATATACATACACATAACAAACGCAATACATACAGACATATGTATACACCACATACACACACTACACACATAATATGTACACACACCACACACATACACACAAAACACACACACTACACACATAATAATGCACACATCACACACACTACACACATACATAATACACTACACACATAGTACACACATAACACAGTACACACATAAATAAAACACATAAATAATACACATAATACACACATAATAACATACTGCACACACTATACACATACACACAACACACACACTTACATACACAATACACACATAATATACATTACACACTACACACACATGCACTACACACAACACACATACACATAGTACATACAACACATACATGCATAATACGTACTTATAATACATACATAACACATACTACATACATACACACATACATAATACACATACTACACACATACACATAATACTTCTAAACTACACACTATACACATACAAACATATATACACAATACACATACACATATAACCTACACACTGCACACATAATACATAAATACACACTATACACATAATATACATACAAATACACACA
This sequence comes from Uromys caudimaculatus, assembly GCA_028551405.1. Lineage (NCBI taxonomy): Eukaryota > Metazoa > Chordata > Mammalia > Rodentia > Muridae > Uromys > Uromys caudimaculatus. The sequence goes on along the minus strand of CM052706.1, from coordinate 98,494,866 downwards.
CTACACACACAACACACACTACACATACATAATATACACACTACATACATATTTAATATATACATGCTACACACATATATAATACATACACACTACAAACATACATAATACACATACTACACACATACATACATACATAGAGAATATACACACCACACACACACACAGACACACACACACACACACACACACACACACACACCACACACCACACACACACATCCCTTTTGGTTTAACCTATTTCTAAATACTCTGAGAGTAAAATGGCACTTCATTAGCACTGGACCAGTTGGAGTGTCCACTTGGGTCTAAATCTGAAGAGACATCAACAACTTACATTTCATTCATAAAGAAGGTGGTTTTGGTTTTCGCTTTTCCCTTGAGACAGGTTTCCCACTGTAACCCAGACTGACTTGGAACTCACTGTGTGGCCCATGATGTCCTTGAACTTGCACAATCCTCCTGCCTCAGCCTCCTAAGTGCTAGAACCACATGTAGGAGCCACCACTCCCAGCTAAAAGTAGATTTTTAACAGGCCAGTAGAAAGGTTATGAATAACTCAAATGTCAAATGAACAAAATAAAATAATACTCTATACACACCGACCTCAGAGTTGAACCCAAGCGTCTGAAATGGACCTGCCCCCGCTCCAAGGATAAAAGCTCCAGGCAGCTTTATTTCTTTCGCAATTTCATTTAGGTCATAAACCTATAAGAAGGAAAAGATTATTGAAGCTGCACCATATGAATTTCCTGATTTATGTTTTACACAGACCACCGGCTTCCTCGCCTGTCACACTCGCTGCTGTGGGTCAACCCAGTTTCTACAGTCTGAATACAGAGAATAAAAGCATACTTACTTTTTTTTTGTTTACAAGAGGCAATAAGTAAGGCACACCTCCTACTTCTGCAATTCTAGTTTGCCCACAGATGCCTGAAAAACACAAGCCATCTTAAGGGCAGGCAAACACATCATTCAAGTATAAAATTCGAGAAAACACTAATTTATTAGGAACACATGTAAGAGAATCTCAGTTGGAACTAGCAGAGATGAAGGATGCAAGTGGTCCCTGCTCGGTTCTGCCACCACCGTCGTCACTCCTGAGCATGGCTCAGAGGCCAGTGGCACACCAACAACTGCTTTCTAAGAGGACAGGGCCAACTTGGGGTAGAGTTTCTAGAACTCATTTGCCTAGTCCCTTAAAAATCCCCCCAGGTGGCATTTTCATTTAAAAAAATTTGTTCTTTTTTGGCATAAGTTGTATTTTTAATTTTTTTCTAATTTACTTATTTCCATCTTATGTGCATTGGTGTTTTGCCTGCATGTATGTCTGTGTGAAAGTTTCAGATCTTGGAGTCACAGACAGTTGTGAGCTGCCATGTGGGTGCTGAGATTTGAACCTGGGTCCTATGGAAGAACAATCAGTGCCCTCGACTGCTAATGCCATCTCTCCAGCCCCATATTTTAAAATTTTTATAACATTTTACTTTGGTAGAAGTTGTTCTTTAGACTCATGCTGAAAATTTTTTATAAGTTTATATAAATAAGTTTATACAAAAAACAAGAAATGATAGATAACCTTTGGATACTAGCAAGTTTCTATGTGTGTATTTCTGTAATTGTGCAGGTATTCTGTTCTTTGTTTTGTGCTAGGGATTGAACTTAGGGGTAAAAACATACTGTACTATAAGTGTCGTTCTCCCAACCCCTGTTATCTCCTTACGGTTTAAAATCAATGTTAAACTATTAAAATTTTAACTAAATAAATTGTACATTGTACTTGACTTACATTTTAGTTGATTGATTTATTGTATATGTATTTGTATACGAGTGTGGTGCGTGTATGATATATTCAAATATGTTTATGTGCATATACTGCGCATATATACCACAAGTAGTAGCCAGAGAAAGATACTGGGTGACCTGCTCCATCACTCTCCCCCTTATTCCTTGAGGGTCTTTCCTTGAACTTGAAGCAAGCCCCAGCAATCTTCCATGTCTGCCTGAGTGCCGGGTTACAGACAGACATGGCTACTTCCAGGTTTTTATGTGGGTGTTGTGAACTCAAGTCCTCATGCGTAAGCAGCAAGAGCTGTTACCCACTGAGCCATCGCCCCAGCCCTTCTGCTTACATTTTTCTTTATGAGGTTCATTTCTTTTGGATGTGTGCGGTAGTAGGGGGTGTATGTGTGGAGTGTGGGGGTCTTCCCCTTCCCCTTCCCCACGTGGATTCTTGGGACTGAACTCGGTTCACCAGGTGTGACAGCAAGGGCCTTTCCCCAATGAACCATCTTGCCAGCCCCGTTACTTACAGTTTTAGTATTAGAACAATGCAGTGAAGAAGTTTGGGAGAAGGCACTTTTTAAAGCAGAGTAGAATCTCTTTTACTTGAGAAGTCTTGCAAGGTTATCATTAAGTGAGGTCCATTTAATTACCCTGCTGTTATGCAGAGGATGCAAAAAAGTCTTACAAGTGCCTTTTGTTTTTGGGGAGGAGCTTAAGAGGCACAGAAATTATCCACAGGCTATGCCTTGAGTGACAAGATGCTGGTGGCTGGAGGAGCTACTACAGAACTCATAGCTGTCCAGGGAACAGGGAAGGCGGAAGCCCTAGGAAGAAATTGCTACGCATAACTGGAGATTTTAGAGATCGAGGTGAGACAGGGATTTCAAAGGTGCCAGGTCCTGGTTTAAAGTACAAGATTAGATGAAAAGAGTTGGAAAGATCCTACAAAGCAGGTGGATGCAAGGGGAAAAGATCCTGCAAAACATGGGGTGTTTTCTAGATAGAGAGAGGCAGCTTGAGAAACAAGGAAGAAAGAGCAATGTACTCTCAAAATGAAAACCAGAAACCACAGACGGTTACAAAAGGGAGGGAAAAAAAGAGGTGATCTTAATTTGTTGTTGAACTGTGGTTGGAAAGATGGCTCAGCAGTCAAGAACACTGGCCTACTCTTCCAGAAGACCTGAGTTCAGTTCCCAGCACCCACGGCCATCTGTAACTCCAGACGGATCTGATGTCTTCTTCCGGCCTCCACAGGCACCAAGCATGCACAAGGTGCACAGTCATACATACATACAAAGTACCCAGGGCATATCAAATAAATGCTTCCAAAATGGCTTCTAAGAGTTGGAAGGTATTGAGAGAGACTACAGTCAAAGACTGGAAGACCTGGAAGACTCCCCACAACACTCAACTGAACTGTTTAGTGTATCTAAGGCCTGGGGACACTATGGGGCTTAGCCCAAGTAATGGAATGAATAGACACTAGGACCTGTGTCTAAGAATTCCAAACAGATTACTTTGTAACAAGCTATGTCAATTAACACAAAAGAAACAGAGAAATGCACTGTGCTCTAAGCTCCAATTCCTCGTGGCCACAGGGCATAACCAGGAGGTTAGACTTGAACCCCGCCAGCACTTGGTCTTGATCATGACTCACACGGAGTTTACTTGGCCTCAGTCAAGCTCCAGTTTTTCACAGTAAGCTGGAGCTAGCGTCTTGGAGTGCTGCTGCCACGTATATCTGACCCAGATGTCTGTCACCCTGAGGCTGTTTTACTCAAACAGTATTCATTTCCTTCCCTTATTACTTCAAACTTGGCAAATTTCTTGAAGGGATCTAAGCATTTAATAGATGAATCAAATATAAGGCCTAGAAAGAGGCTTACTTAATTTTCAATCATGTATATGATGTGTGTATGTTTGGGGCTAGGTGCTCAGGAGTGCAGATTCCTTCAGAGGCTACAAGAGGCCTTGGGTCCTCTGGGGCTGGGGTTACAGGCAGCTGTGAGCCACTCGATGTGGGCACTAGGAACCAAACTTGAGTTCCCTAAAAGAGCAGCAAATGCTTTTAACTGCTGAGCCATCTCTCCAGCCCCCAAATATAGGCCTCTTAAGATATTTTGTGAGCTTGAGTAAACACATACAACAAAAATTAAAGGTAGTTTTTACAAGTCACTTGAGGAATTAAAAGCAAAATTCTTGCCCTTTTAAAACTTAGCCTACTGAGTATGTTGCATAAGCAAGCCACTAGGGGTCATAAACACACCTGAAACACAGCTTCTCCCCACAAGGGCCCACAATGAAATCTGACCCAAAGAAACTAGGCAATTGGAGCCTGGAAGTTGTAAGAACAGCTTTTATCCATAGAGGAAAATAATACTGGCTTCCAAAAACAGTGTATGACTGAAAACCAAACCTTTTTTTTTTTTTTTAAACTACGAACCTTTTACAGGAAAGGTAAATGGCTCCTTTGTTAAATCTGGGCAGTCAACCACAGAGACCTGGACATCAGCAAAGTTGTCCTTTAGCCCCTTCTGCAAAACTAATACAAGACACACAAAGGAGATAGTTAACATTAGGCGAAAAGATTGGCCACCATATACTAAATCTTCCTTCAAAGTTTCTTTGTCACACTCACAACCTTAACTTGCATTATAAAAAGGGAGAGGGACCCAGGACTTACGTGCAAAGCACATAGTCTACCACTGACCTGCACCACTGACCCAGGAATGCTCTTTTTTAAAAAAATTTTTTTTTTAAAAGTTTACTTTTTATTTAACCTGTGAGTGCTCTGCTGCATGTGCACCTGCATGCAGATCCCATCACAGGTGGCTGTGAGCCACCATGTGGGTGCCGGGAATTGAACTCAGGACCTCTGGAAGAACAACCAGTGCTCTTAACCACTGAGCCATCTCCCCAGCCCCGGAATAATCTTACTGATGAATAAAATTCGACTTTGATGTACTCAGAAGACATACTGTACTCTCTGACACATAAATACCCACACTCACTAACTTTGGGGTGCTGATTTGACGAAAAATGGCCCCCATGTTTGAAAGCTTAGTCACCAGGGAATGGAAGAGTAGAACAGGGATTGGAAGGTGTGGCCTTGTTGGAGGAGGTGTGGCTTTATTGAAGAAGGATGTCCCTGGGTGTGGGCTTTGAGGTTTCTCTCTCTCAGCCTGTGCATCTGGATGTAAAACTCTTGGCTCTTGCCAGCACCATACCTGCCCACGTCCATCTGTGATGGTCATGGACTAACCGTCTAAAACTATAAGCAAGCCCAGTTAAATGCCCCCTTCATAGGAGCTGTCTTGGTGTTTTCACTAAGCCCTGGGTCCATCACTCTTTTTTGCTTTTGTTTCTGTTTTTTTGGTTTTTCGAGACAGGGTTTCTCTGTGTAGCCCTGGCTGTCCTGGAACTCACTCTGTAGACCAGGCTGGCCTCGAACTCAGAAATCCACCTGCCTCTGCCTCGCGAGTGCTGGGATTAAAGGCGTGCACCACCACTGCCTGGCTTTTTTTGGTTTTTCGAGACAGGGTTTCTCTGTATAGCCCTGGCTGTCCTGGAACTCACTCTGTAGACCAGGCTGGCCTTGAACTCAGAAATCTGCCTGCCTCTGCCTCCCGAGTGCTGGGATTAAAGGCGTGCGCCACCACTGCCCAGTTCATCGCTCTTTTTGATAATGTAAGTTCAGGTTGTAAGTGTAACAAAGAGACTTTGAAGGAAGGTTTATCATGTGTTGACGTGGTGTCTCTTCACAGCAACTAATAGATTCGGGAAAGAAGCAGACTGCACACAGGTGAGAGCTATCTTCCCTTGCAGGAATTTCAAAACACCTAATGAAAGGAACCCCATGCCACAGATTCAGTGGTGATTACAGACAAATCATAGTGCAAACCAAAGAAGCCAGACACAAGAGCAGAGACTACATGACCCTACTTTAAGTGTTTCAAAGGCAGGTGTCTAAGGTGATCTCTGGGGATAGAGAGGCTGACTGGAAGGTCCACGAGGGAGCCCACTAAGGTGATGAATATATATTTGATGGCAAGTGACATGCGCTCACATACGTGCACGTGGTCACACTCTGCAACCACTATACTGTAGGTGCATTGTGCTGTAACACAAGTGTAGAAAAGCATAGTGTCTTAATACTTCAGAGCCTTTCTTTTCTAGAACTTTATTTTATTTCGTTTTTTTTGAGACAGGTTATCTTCCTATGTAGCCCTGGCTGTCCTGGAACTCATTACACAGACCAGGCTAGTCCCAAATTCATAGAGATCTTCACATGCACACATACACACATGCATGCATGCACACAGCTTAATGCATGCTAAGGTGCACGTGGAGGTTAGATGACAACTTGTGGGAGTTGGCCCTCTTCCTTCGCTATGTTGGTCCCAGGGATGGGACTCAGTTATGCTTGTGCTGCAAGCACCTTTACCCACTGAGCCATCGCGTCAGCCCCATGAGGATTATATTTTTTAAGGATCAAAAAGAATAAGAAGCAAGCAATTAAAAAAGCAAAAAGCAGGGCTGGAGAGATGGTGCAGTGGTTAAAAGCATTGGCTTCTCTTCCAGAGGAGCCAGGTTCAATCCTCAGCACCCATTGAAGGCTGGTAACTCTGTAACTCCAGTTCCTAATGATCCAGCCTGGCTCCGGTCTCTGCAAGCATGGGGCATGCATGTGATACACAGACACACATGCAGGGAAAAAAGCAAAAAGCAAGTACATGTCTGATCCAGTCTCTTTGCGACCATGTTAACTCTCAGACAGCACACTATGAAGAGGGATGGCTCTAGAGACTGAAGTCCCAGAACGGAGCCTAAGACATCACAGCTTTGCGTGCGGACCTTCCGGGATTCAGTTGGTGCATTTGTCTATCTTTTTTCTTCTCTAGTTTGCATTGGGGAACTTTCTTACATTCTTGTTTGAACAACGTAAAAAAAAAGAAAGGAAAAAGCTGAGCATGGTGGCGCACGCCTTTAGTTCCAGCACTCTAGAGGCAGAGGCAGGGGCAGGGGGATCTTTGAGTTCAAGGCCAGCCTGGTCTAGAGAGTGAGTTCCAGGGCAGCCAGGGCTATACAGAGAAACCCCATCTCAAAAAACAAAAAACAAACAAACAAGAATTCATACAGAGAAATTTAAGTAAGTGAACTGACAATCAGTGAATCAATATGCAAAGTATATTTGAGACTATGATCAATACTCAAGAATAGACTAAATATTTTATTTTTATATTAATCTATTTTTAATTTGTATGAGTGTTATGCCCATATATATGTCTGTGCACCACCTGTGTGTCTGGTGCTGAAGGAGGCCAGAAAAGGGCACAGAATCATCTAGAACTAACAATTCCAGACAGTTGTGAGTCACCATGTGAGTTCTGGGGACAGATATCAGGTCGTCTGAGTTCAGCCAGTGCTCTTAACCAATGACCCATCTCTCCAGCCCCGCAGACAGTATTTAAAGAATATTATTATTGCCAGTATTATACAACTCTCTGGGTTCCTCTGCTAATTTTCATTGCATAAAGGTGGTAGCAACAAGATCACTATAAATAATGATATGGTGGTTCCTTCTGGGAGAATAATTTATATCAATATAAATAGTTATATGGTGGTTATTCCTGGGAGAATAAGCAGAGAAGGAACCAACATTAGGGCTGGAAAAAATGAATTTTGAATTTATCTATAATAATATCTTTAAAATGTATAACTCCATGCATATGTGTTAGTATATAGAAAGAAAGGACTGCCGGGCAGTGGTGGCGCACGCCTTTAATCCCAGCACTTGGGAGGCAGAGGCAGGTGGATTTCTGAGTTCGAGGCCAGCCTGGTCTACAGAGTGAGTTCCAGGACAGCCAGGGTTACACAGAGAAACCCTGTCTCGGAAAAAAAAAAAAAAAAAAGAATTGTCTTTTTAATTAATTAATTTATTCACCTTGCATTCCAACATCAGCCCCCTTTCCTCCCAGTCCCACTCTTGAACCTCCTCCCCTCCCATTCTCTTCTGAGAAGGGTTATTCCCCCCCACATACACAAATCAGTCACTGCAGGACAAGGCACATCCTTGCTCACAGGGGCCAGACAAGGCGGCCCAAGCAGGGGAATGGACCCAACAAGGGACAAGGCAGGCAACAAATTCAGGGAGAGCAGACAGCCCCTACTCCAGGTGTTGGGGCCCCAATGAAGACTGAGTTCCACATCTGCTACATATGTTGGGACGGGACTGGCTTTTAAGGTATTATGTGCAGTGTCATATGATGCTAAGGATCTTGATATTAAAAAACTTCTGAGGGCTGGAGAGATGGCTCAGCGGTTAAGAGCGCTGACTGCTCTTCCAGAGGTTCTGTGTTCAATTCCCAGCAACCACATGGTGGCTCACAACCATCTGTAGTGGGATCCGATGCACTCTTCTGGTGTGTCTGAAGCGAGCAATAGTGTACTAATATATCTATAAAATAAATAAATAAATCTTTAAACAACCTATTTTCTTAAGATCAAGATGGGATAATAATTATAAATGTTTATAAATAACGTAGCCTAAAAACATATATAAGTTCGTTTTTTTTCTTTTTTGAGACATAGAAATTTGGATTTTTTAAAAAATAAGAATAATACTGAACAGATACTGAGGCAGAAATTTCTGTATCAAAAGTATAATTTCAATAAGATCTAGAGAGGTAATTAGCTACATATATACCTCAGAGATCTTTTGGTTTTGTTTCCTGGAACAATCCTTAAATACCCAAGGCTAGCCAGGCCTAGTGTCACACACCTTTAATTCCAATACTCAGGAGGAAGAGGCAGGAGGGTCTCTGTCAGTTTGAGGCCAGCCTGGTCTACAGAGTGAGTTCCAGGACAGCCAGGGCTACACAGAGAAACCTGTCTCAGAAAAATCAAAACAAACAAATTAAAACACCGATCACTCAAAGCTAACATCATTTTTACCTTCAGCAAGCTCCTCCAGACTTGGCATGTGAAAAGAAAACTCAGTGCAAGTCATTGTCTTTCCTCTCGGCAAGGCTGCTCAGACACAGCAGCTGTTGGCTGACTACCCTGAGAGCTCACAGGGCACCAGCAAGAACAGTCCCTGCTCTGGAAATGAACGGTAGAGCTTAGTTACTTGGTGAGGGCAAAGGCCATTGAGGTTCCATATCCTCAGAGTTCACTTATGTAAGGAGGACAAAGTGCCCCAAGGCTGCACTCAGAGCTCAAACAACTTCCTGTCTGTGCCACGTGAGTAGGAGCTGAGGGACTTCTGCCCTACAGACTGATCTCTCCCTCTTCCTCCTTTGATCTTTTTCTGTTCCCTCCCTCCCTCCCTCCTTTCCCTTCTTCCTTCCTGGCAGTGTTGTATATGGAACCCAGGGCCTTAGCTGCATCCCAGCCCAATACTGTTCTTTATACCTTTCTCCTTTCATTTCTATTTGCTTGGTACTGGGATGGAGCCAAGAGCTCAAGTATGCCAGGAAAGCACTTTCTCACAGTGCTATACTCAGCCTAAGTCTGAGCTTTTCTAACAGATGGTCTAAGAATATGGTCTCGAAACCAAAGATATGTACTAAGAATTACAAGTAATTTATTGGTTTTACAGATGTGTGCACATGTGTATGTGTATACAATCCATACGGTCCACAGTATCACAAGCGATAGATCACTTGGTTGCTACGCTATATTAGACATTTAAGCTAAAAGTTAATTGTTTTAGAGTTATTAAATTGTTTTTAATATTACATTTATTTGTGTGTGTATGGATGTGTGTGTGTGTGTGTGTGTGTGTGTTTGCTTGTGTACATGCCATAGCATACCTGTAGAGGTCACAGGACAACTTGTAGGAGTTGGTTCTCTCTTCCACCATGAGGATGCCAGGGACTGAACTTAGGCTTATTGGTAAGTACCTTCACCCACTGAGCGATCATGCTGGTCTACTATCCTTATTATTATTTTTAAACAGAGTACAAATTTTATTCTAAAAGTAGATCTCAGTAATAACAAAATACCAAAATCTGGCATTATAATAGTAAAATAGGATAACAGGAGTTTGTTTTGGTTTTTTTCCCCCGAAGCTAAAAAATTATGTTGCCAAATCTCATTTGTTTACATTTGAATTATTCCTTTTATCCATCATTTTAATAAGAGAAAATTTTAGTCACCAATTGAAATGGAAGCCTATGAATGATTAGATTCCGAAAGTCTTTTTTTACTTTAATTTATAAATAAATATACTTACTTGGCAAGTACTTTCAACGTTCAATTTATCTGGTAACCCAATCAATTATAAGCTTATATTTCCAAAAATGCATGGCAAAAACACTTTATAGAAAATGAGCACATATATTCGTAGATCGGTTCTTACTTCCCTGTTCAGGAGACAGCCTTATAAGCCTTATAGCCCAGTGAGATGGCTAGAGGGAATTCAGGGAAAGTAAAGGAGATGGGCAGGGAGGTGACAGGCAGGGCCAATCACAGCACAGGACAGTCAATTCCCTGTGGGCATTCCTGCCTCCCAGAGCACCATGGGAGTAGCTAGCACTCCCACGTTAACGGAACTTCTGAATCGCAATGGTTCGGTTTAAAAGAGCTCACGCAGCAAATAAAAAGTGGGCCCTCAGACTGCTGCGGGTTTGTTTTGATTTGTTTTTCTCTTTAGACAGGGTATCCATTATCCTGTCTACATAATGGAATTCCTCCAACTCTCCTCCTGCCTCTGTGTCTCCAGGCTTAAAAGAAAGCCTTGACCTGTGTACTCAGACAGGAACTCCGGCCTGTTGGAGAGCACTGTGTGCTTTTAACTGCTGAGTCATTTCTACAGGTTCAGTTTCTTAGGCTCAGGAGGTTTTTTTTTTTTTGTTTTTTTGTTTTTTTTTCCGAGACAGGGTTTCTCTGTTTAGCCCTGGCTGTCCTGGCAGTGGTGGCGCACGCCTTTAATCCCAGCACTTGGGAGGCAGCGGCAGGTGGATTTCTGAGTTCAAGGTCAGCCTGGTCTACAGAGTAAGTTCCAGGCTCAGAAGTTTTTTAAAAAATGATTTCACTAAAAAAAAGTCTTTATTTTGTGTGTGTTTGTGTGCACGTGTGCACGCTTGGGTGCGTGCTGCAGCCCACATGTGGAGGTCGGAGGACAACTTGTGGAAGTCAGCTCTCTGCACGTATAAGCCATCTCTGCTCCTAAGGCATCTCTGGCCTACGATTTCTATTTTTAGCCATACTTTCAGAACACTTATATTCCATGAACGTGCCATTGCATATATTTAGCACCTTATAGTTACAGTTTTTCTTTAAGACATAGGATCCCTACACTGTTCTCACAAGCCATCCTCCTGCCTCAGCCTCCAAGGAAGCTGAAACAGAGACACTTTACCAAATGTTCATTTTAATTGTTCTTTAATTATTTAACATATATACTCTTGTGTTTCAAATGACATATAAGTAATTATTGAGATTGGGCCCCAGCTGCTATAACCACACTTGAATTACTGTAAACATATTTTTCAGTTGAGTGTCTTTAATTGTGTAGAACTAAAACATGTTAACTTTCTTTTGAAATCGTTTAAGACTGGTATATCATACACAGATAGAGCTTACACACTCTTTACCCAGATGCCCCATGGTAACAGTTTACCACACTCTATCAGGGAACCAGCGATATTTCCTAACATACGGACATGCCAAATCTGCACAGCGAACAGCATATTAATCCATTGCTGCTTGGTTTTCTTTTCTTTTTTGTTGAGATAAGGATCACCATATGGCTCAGGCTACTCTGGAATTGTGCTCTTCCTGTTTGAACCCCTCGAGTGCTGGGGTTCACTGTATGTACTACTACACCCGGTCTTAGTATAGCTCAGTATATAGTGAGGAGAATGAAAGCACTTTAGATAATTATAATTGTAGTAGAGTAATAGGAACAATAGGAACTCAAGTTAGATACACACCCCTCCCCGTTTTTGGAGACAGGGTTAGTCTGTTTAGTCGTGTCTGTTCTGGAACTCATTCTGTAGACCAGACTGGCCTCGAACTCACAGAGTACTGGGATGAAAGGCTACCACTGCCCTACAATAGCCCTAATTTTATACTCCTTACTTTCTTAAAAGATCAGTCAGTTTGTTTTACATCCCTGCCAAAATAGAGACAAAGTCTAACCATGGGAGTGTCCAGGCAGCAGGAGAGAGAGAGAGAGAGAGAGAGAGAGAGAGAGAGAGAGAGAGGGAGAGAGAGAGAGAGAGTGTGTGTGTATGTAGAGGGTGAAGTTGGAGTTAGACCCAAAGGGAATGGTTTCTACAGATAGTCAGAGCTGCTCCAGCACAGCTTCCAGCCAGATGAAGGCAAATATTTGCTTTCCTGATGTGAATGGTGGGAGCCAGTGGCTCAGAAACAAGGCAGAGATGGTGAACGAACAGGAAGATAAGTGCCAGTGCCGTGGGAGAAACAACACGGAAAGCAACAGACTGTCCGTGGTAACCATGCTGAGTGTCATTATTAAGGCCACCCTTAATATTGTCCAGAAGAGGAAACACAGAATTTACCCAAGATCATTCAGTTGTTAGTGGCAGAAACAACATTCAGAAGCAGATTCAAGCCAGGCATGGCAGTCACAGGTTCAGTTCCAGCAGAGGCAGGGTAGAGGGGTGCAGAGGCCAGAGCTTCTCTGTGAGTTTAAGGCCAGCCTGCTTTACATATCAAGTTCTAGGACCCTCAGGGCTACACAGAGAGACACATGTCAAACAATAACAACAACAATAAACTCAAAGGCAGATCTGTAAATTCAGAATGCACCCCATCCCAAGCTGAATCAGCAGTGAAGAAATAGCCCCTTCAGCGGGCAACAGGAAGACTGTGCTCAGTGATCCTGTAGCACCCAGGAGAAGGGATCATGCAGTAAACGGTGGGAGCCATTCCTCCTAGACTGGATTTCTCTTCTCTTCCAAGTATACTGCACACAGTAGATAGTCTATTAGTTTATTATGATACACCAGACTTTTATGCTATACTAGACTAGTATATCATAAATAGTACAGTCAGCATAGGACCCTATATGCATACACATCTAACGACACACATAGGTTTTTGTTTGCTTTTTTTTCTCGGCGCTGCCATGCACACTAGGCAAGCTCTCTACAGTCCACTTATATCTCGAGGCCAACAACTTTACATTTGAACTGTGTTTGTCTATGAGGACTCAAGGGATAGTGAAGCGCCAGCATGTATGCCCCCCTCATCAGACCTTGTCACCCACTGAACAGGGCGTTTGTAAGGTTCCGTTAGAACTTAGTCCTAGTGGACCTGCATGTGTGCAAGGCCACAGAGAGTCAGTGTTGCAGGATTCCACAGACTGTTGGCAGACTGCAGGGATCAAAAAGTAGAAGTAAGGCAAGTGAGTACACAGCTACAGTACACTTAGTCTGACAGGGACCTTCGCACACTGCGAGCTCAGTCACCACAACAAACCGACGCTCACCTGACCTGCAGTGTCTTCACGCTTGCAGGAATGCCTTCTTCCCACTCAGGAACACAGTTCAATCTCCTGCCTCTCTTTTCTGATAGCTCAAGGCCAAGGGAAGAGCCGGGGTACCGCCCCTCCCGGAGGACCGCCCACCACTTAGCCCACACGCATAGCCACGCCCACGGACGTCCCTCACGCGAGATTTCGTTCTTGTCCTAGTCTGGCGGCTGGGCCCGGAGCGCTCTTTTCGGCGCGGCGAAAGAGGTAAACGGTTGTGTTGTGCGCTCTGGTCGGCCGAGGCCGACCCGGCGAGGCCGCCGGGACCGCGGGGGCCGCAGGGCGGGGCTCTTTGGGCGGCTGTCTGCACGGAAACGGCACTCTGGTAGGGCTAGGAGCAGCGGAGCGGGCCAGGATCCGGCCGTCCGCAGGCCGCGCGAGACTCCGGATCGCTGTTGGGAGAGGCCGAGGTGTTGTGGGCCTTTTTGGTGTCTTGTAAGGAAGGGGTCGGGTGCTGCCTGCCCACATCTCCTACGTGCTTAAAGGGTCTTGTCAGCCGGTCCACGGCACATGTTGGACTCAGCTCACCACGTGGCCCCCAAAGCTTGCAGGCTCGGAATTTAAAAGTAGCATACAGGTGGGAGTGATACCTAGATAGGGTTCTACAGTAATTAATTATCTTGGCATTACCCACAGGTGTATCCTTGGTGCAAACGGGTCAACCTTAAATTTCAGTTTTGATGGGTTAATTTAAAACAATTCACGTAGTGGGTATTTTGCAATCTGAGGTCGTAGTCACCTGTTTTTCTTACCCCTGAAGGTTGTGATTATAGGATTTGTGTAGCCCAGGTTAACTTTGAAGTTTTTTCTCCTTTAGTACATGTGGCCGTTTTACCTGCCTCGTATTTCTATACCACGTGCACTCAGTGCTCACAGAGCTCAGGACATCGAATCTCTTAGGACTGGTTACAGCTATCTTTAAGCTGCCATGTGGGTGCTGGGAGTCGAATCTTAGTCCATTGACTTTTAACTGCTAGGCCATCGCTCCAGCCATAGGATTACAGGCCTGTGATCATTTGATCAGTAGTAATCTTTGAGCCACTATCGCCATATCCCCACTACCCAAAGTCTTGTTTCAGTGTCGAGTTCGAAGTCCAGATTGGATTTTGAAATGCTATATTATCGTGAGGCTAGGTGGTGGTTAAAGCCAAGTAGGTTGCTTTTTGGTGTAGATTTAGAGAGAAAACAGACTACGTTGGAATGTGGTCTCTTTGTTTCCACTCGAAGATTTAAAGAAAACTTACTGTGTGAATGTATGCCCTATGTGTGAGGGTACTCAAGAAGACAAAAGATCTATATCATCTCATAGAGTTGGGGTTAAGGGGAGATTGTGAGCAACCCAATGTGGGTACTGGAGACGGAACTCTGGAAGAGCAGAGGAGCTCTGCTGAGCTCACTCAAAGGCTTTAAAAGTAGATGTAAAATGTACTATCCATAGGAATTTTACAGAAATTCACTTAGTGGTAAGGAGATGTTTAACTTTTCCATTAGAATGCTTTGTATGGGAAGATGCATCATTGAAATTTATAATTGCAGAACACTGGGTAAGGCAGAGAAAAGTGATGGCTCAATCAGAAGTGAATTCTGTTGACTATGTGGCATCGGATAGTGCTGAAGATATTGGAAACCAAAGGTAAGGTAGCTTTGGGGGGTAAATTCAGTTTATTTTGAGACGGTCTCAATAGATAGAGCCATGGCTGTGCTCACCCAGATAATCCTGCCTATCTACCACCCAAGAGTTGGGATTAAAGGCGTGTTACCACACCCTGCACTTTGTATATTTGAATGATGGGAAGTTATTTGTAATGCTTGTTGTCAGGTAAAGATTTAACATTTTATATTAGCTTGACTAATACAGTGTAAATAAAACTGTATGATTGCAGATAATTACCAATCTGAACTTGTAGAAATGGAACATAGTCTATTTTTTTTCTAAGAAAACTACATTTTGGGGGCTGTTTTATTGGCCCATTTTTGTTTAGTAGGTAAATAGTGGAAGTTTCAGTGGCTAAATGGTGCTTTTGAAAGATAACATTGAAC
The DNA here is from genome assembly GCA_028551405.1 of Uromys caudimaculatus. Lineage (NCBI taxonomy): Eukaryota > Metazoa > Chordata > Mammalia > Rodentia > Muridae > Uromys > Uromys caudimaculatus. The sequence goes on along the minus strand of CM052706.1, from coordinate 98,479,538 downwards.
ACTTTAACCAACTATGTTTTGTTTAAGATATAATAGTAAGGACACAGTGGTTAACTGGTACTGAGTCCATTCTAAAATGCTGGGTATGATTTTAGGGTGTTGATCTTTGAAGAAAAGAAATGTACTTTAACATGTTTAGGTTTGTCTGTCTGTCCTGGTGCTCTTAGGTCAGTAGAGGGCGTTGGAGCTGGGAAACTGAAGAATGCATGGTTGTGAGCTGCCTGGGAGTACGGAATAACTCAGTGATGCAATTTCATTTTTGTTTTAGTGATGGCTCATCTGATAACAGCTTATTTAAAACACAGTGTGTTCCTCCACCTACACAAAAGCAAAGGCACCCTACTGTGAAATGTGCTCCTTCACCTGCAAGTGTTGAAACAGAGTCATCAAGTGACTCTTCTCTAGAACCAAGGCCTTTGACTTTAAAGGCTATTTTTGAAAGATTTAAGAAAAAGAAACGGAAAAAGAGGAAGAAGAGAAAATATAAGCCAAAATTAAGACCAAGAGGAAGACCATCTGGAACAAAGAACACTAGAAGGTCACAAATAGATGCAAAACGAATTAAAGACAAAGGAGCTGTGTTTCCATTCTTAGAATCTGAAAGTGGAAGAAAACCTTTACCTTGGAAGAAACTTTTAACATATGAGGTGAGTGTCTTTTTTTTGTTTTTGTTTTTTTTAATGTAGGTGAATACATTAGGTAAGATGGAATGGTTTGTTGCCCATTCTCAGTTGTCTAAGGGACACCTGGAACAAAAGTAACATCTATGTAAAGTGCTCCAGTCTCCATCTCACCTGCATCACTTTATCAGTGTGCACACAGATTTAAGGAGTTCTACAAGGTTCCTTATACAGAGTCTCTCATATTATTGTCTCTAAGCTACCCTGAAGCACACCATACCCAGCTTTTTTCAGTAGTAGTCAAACCTGTCATTACAAGGTCAGCAGGTATGGTATCATTTCTTAAGGTCTATTTTTAGAAGTATCCAGGAAGGGCTGGAGAATAGGGCCATAAAGGAAGCTGCCGGTCATGTGCATTGTTAGCCTAGGAGCTCTTGCTCTGAATGGTAATGCCCACAATCTAGGCAATCACTACACAAAAATAAAGCAGTCCCTCGGTTCAGGATTCCTCCTCAGGTGATTCTGAACTATGCCAAATTGACAGTTAAAGTTAACTAGGACAAGGGCTGGAGAGAAAACCCAAGTATCCAGATAGGTTAGGTTTTTCAAATGTTTGAGCTTTAAATGTTGAATGATTGCAAGTGGTCTTTGGTTGGAATGTGTGATCAGAGGATTAATGTCTGCTTTGTATTTCTTTGCATGTGCACATGCAGACATAGTAGAGCTTGCCAATTTGGGTTGGCTTCCTATTCACCTTGTTCTTAGATACTATACTGTCTTTACTACCCAAGTCTGGAATTACAATAGAACCATCATGTACATAACATTTATTTAAATGGTTTCTGTGCTTTCAAATCTGGTCCTTTTGATGAGCAGCAAGCCATTGTCCAACCCCTTGGTACAGTTTCAAGCTTGATTATAATTAGTATTTTATGTTTTAATATTTAAGGAATTGTGTGTTCTAACTTGCAGCAAGCTGTTGCAAGAGGGTTTTTTCACCACATTGAAAAACTCAAGTATGAACACCACCTTAAGGAATGCTTGAAGCAAATGCATGCTGGGGAAGATTTAGAAAAGGAAGACCTTGACAGCCGTAGACACAAGTATATGGACGATGATGGTCCACTTTCTCCTATTGCAGAGCCATTGTAAGTTGGATCTTGAAGGGTAATTTGTTCATTGGATTTGTCATTTTTAAAGCTAATTTAAAGTCTCACTACTTTGGCTAGGGTTGAACTCAGATTTACCTGCCTCTGTCTCTCAACTGCTGGGATTAAAGATGTGCCATCCATAAAATGAGCATTCTATAAAACTCTTCAATAGTAATCATAACTGTTAGCCCATTTAGGATTGTTTAATCTGAGGTGTATATGCACAGGACATCAGTTTGGGGAGGATAGTGTTTTCCTTTGACTATAGGCTTCAGTGGTATCAGAACATAAGGTAGATTTGTAACTCATCATTTAATGTTACAGAACTGAAGATGAAGCAACAAATCCTCAGTCTGAATGCGATATCAAGTTGGTTGTAAGTGGCTGATTTTTACTCTTATCTCATTTACAGAATGTAGAAGTTGTATACTATTTTGAAATTTCATTTAAACTTTTAAGAGTGAAACTACTACTAAGGATATTTGATACCAAGGATTTTTTTTTTTTTTGTGGCTCTTCCTCTTAGCCCCAAGTGTAGGTTCAACGTCTGTCCACATTTATGTTTATGACAAGGCATCATACTGCTGAGTTACAGCTCCAGCCTTGAATGTTTGTGTATAGGGTGTGTGTTTATTGCATGCAGTTATGAGTACACATTTATGGAGACCACAAACCAGTGGATTAACTTGCCAGAATGGTCTTTGCTCCTGGCTATTATTGGCTTACAAAATGTGTATCTATGCCTAGCTGCATCTTAAGACTTTCTTTTCTTTCTTTCCTTCTTTTTTTTTAAAATTTCAGTATTGTGTTTTGTTTGCAGCTAAGTATACTAGGTAGGCCAGAAGGAGGGTATAGATAGATTCCTTGGAACTGGAGTTATGCCCCATATGGTGGGTGCATGGAATTCAATCTTAGTCCTGGAAGTAAGAGAAGCCAGTGTTGTGGGTTATTTTTTATATTTTTGTTTTTTACTTAATGTGTGAGTGCTCTATCTGCATGTACACCTGATTAATGGAAGAGGGCACCAGGTCACATTATATAAATGGTTATGAGCCACCATGTGGTTGCTGGGAATTGAACACAGGACCCCTGAAAGAGCAGCCATTGCTCTTTAACTGCTGAGGCATCTCTCCAGCCCTGAAAATCCAGTGTTAACAACCACTGAGCCATCAAGGCTCTAGCTCCTGATAAAATAATATTTGACTAGTCTGTGTGCTGTCAAAAATAGTGCTGGTGTAGTGATGAATAGATTCACACCCATCAGTCAGTGGTGAGCTTATTTACTAATTTTTCTATTAAATGCAGGAACACAGTTGCTTTATAATAAGTTCAGAATTCTCAAGGAAGAGAAACTTAGAACAAGAGAAGATTAAGAAAGAATCTATATTCTCTAAAAAAGCCAAAGCCAAAGATGCCACACAGAGAGGGCACAGAAGGACCTGGAAAGGAGATGAACATGTGAATATTGAAGAAGGTAAAGAACACAATTGTGTATGCCAAGCAGATCAAGAAACATCCCTGAACCAGTCTGGGAAAGAAGATAGACTTGCTGGGGGAAAGCTAATAAATACTTAGTAAAGCTCTTTTCAAATGCTTGATTTCAGAGTAAGAAATACTATAGGGATTATTACAGCAGATGTGATTTTGATTCTGGAAGGAAAATGCTAGCAAAATCCTATGTATGTCTAGTTTCAAGAACCCCAGCCTCTTTAGAGCTTAGTCCAAACTTTTTAAAATTACTTCATATTTGTGTATTTTGCCTACATGCATATGTGTGCAGTATGCATCCTGGCACTCAAGGTCAGAAGGCATCAGGGCCTGTGGATCTCAAGTTACAAGGTGGTAATTCCGTTGTTGGGGTGATGGGGGCTGAACCACAATTCTATCTACAACAATGTTCTTTTCTGAGCTTTCTCTCTACACCCCCACAGCTTCTGGCTTGAGTCAACAAGTGCTTATCTTCCTCTAGGACTACGTTTTTGTTTATTACCACTGTCCATAATGTCACAATTGTAAAGCTGGCTGTGTCAGATATGTATAGCTTTGTTTGATAGCACTCGTGTGTTTGTTCAGCTGTTGGAGAAAGGCAGGTTGGACAGGTGCAAGAAATAAATCCTCTTTGGCAACCCAGAACTCATTGTTCAGTATGAGTATGAGGGTTTTTTTTTTTTTTTAAGTATAGAATAGAGTTTATTCAGGGCATGGGGAAAGGTAGGTAAGAGGGTAATAGAGACAGAGAAAGGCAGAAAGAGGGGGAGAATAGAGAAGTAGAAGAGTAGAGAAGTGGAGAGGCTGGCCATGACCTTGTGGAGAGAAGGGGGAAGGAAATGGGGAGATAGAGGGGGCAAGAGGCAAGGCAAGAGAGCAAGAGAGGCAAGAGCTCAGTATGAGTTTTGATACATACAAGAAGGAATATAAGAGAGCACAGAGGTGTTATTGATGAGGCTTATATATATTATCCTATAAAGGTAATGTGATAGATTAATATTTCTTTCTTTAAAGGCTTGTCTTGATTATGAAGTCAGAATTGGAAGATACCCATGATTGGATGTTTGTTTCAGCGTTGTAAGTAGCATGTCAATTTACATCTTCACAGTCCTCATCTCAGAGTTATGTTAACTTTCAGTGATGCTAATTTAATTTTATGAAAGTTAGAGTGCTCAGTAAATCCTAGAACATTAGAGTCAATAATTTTAATTGATAGGTATGTTTAGCAGAATAATACAAAAATAAACAAGGCTATGAGGTCTTATACTCAATTTACAATATTATAAACATTTCTCAAGCATGGTTTATAAATTACAAATTTGTAACATCACAAATATAATGTTTGAAAAGTACAAGTTAACTTAAATAGGTACTATTCCAAAAAAAAAAAAAAAAACAATCAGACTGCCCCTTTATTTAGGCTCTTGATAAAAATTTAGTTTTTTTCTGCTTATGCTGGTACTTAAATTATCTTTTATCTGCCTGATGTAATTGTCTCTGAGCCTTACTGTGCATCTTGGAAGCTTCTAGCTTCTGTACAATCTGATCTAGGCCTAGAATGTTTTTAGCCTCTGAGACTTATTGCTGAATAAGCTCACCCTTTCTTATTCTTACTGAACTTTTGTCTGGTTTAACTCAGCTATCTCATACTCCAAGCTGACTGATTCAGTCTGGCTTCTGCCTCAAACTACCTTGCAATCTGTTGATCTACTAGGCTCCTCACTCTTGGCTCATTCTGTATTCACCTGTGTCTAGCTTGTTCTCTCTTCACCTGTCTTTGTAAAGCTCTCCTAAAAATGCCTCCTGCCCTCTATTTCCTCCTCCTGAGAGTTGGGCATATCTTATTCTGTTAAATCTTTGTCACTTTGTCTGCCCTCAGTTAGATGTCACTTTCAAACATAGGTGCTTCCTTCTACAACCTAACTTGACCTTCATTGTTTAGGATTAAAGGTATGTGCTAAGGGTGTGTCTGTATTCCAGCTAGCATAACCATGTTGCTGGATTAAAACCCTTCTACAGTAAAAGTGAGTTTGAGAGCTCAGCACTGTAAGAATATAACCTTGAGCTTAAGCTAGTCATATGTTCTGAGATTACTTTGTGATTTTCTTAAGTTTCTATTCATAGATGTCCATTAGAAGGTGGCTGGAGAGCTTCACAGTTATTGAAATGATTGCTTTTGAGGTCTATCCCGATGGGGCTTCCCTAGTAGCCAGACATCGTTGGAAACGCCTCATATAGTAACTTGTGGTTCTACTTAACTCACAGGACTGTTTGTTAGGTCTGTGGGAAGGAACTACAAGACAGCTAACAAAGTACAAAACTGATGTGTCAATTTTGGTGTTTTTGTTTTTTTTTTTTTTTTTTAACTCCAGGCACTGGCATTTCCTTCATAAAGATTAGAATTCTGAATGTTCGGTGAGTTTTAGTGACACTAATTTTGGGGAAATATATAGCTACAGTTCAGATGATGAATTAAACTGTTCAACTGCTGAATGATCCAGACATGAACTATAATTTAATTCTGACAACTGGCTACAGCTATAAACTGCCAGAGTAAACTTTGTAGTTTATGATTTCCTTTTAAAGTTAAGTACTGTTCTCTAGGAATGGATATGAGAAGATTCTTCAGAGATGTTGGTAAGTAAAACTAGATTTCTGTTGGTTTTTAGTATAAAAAAATTATAAATCTCCAGTGGCAACACGGTAGTGTAGGTTCTCAGCAAAAACATTTTGCTGTATGTGTACAAACTACTTTCTTTCAAATGCCAGATCAAAGTGATTAGAAATGCCCATTTAATAGGGATAATTGAGTTCTTCTTAAACAATACACCATGTACTAGTCCCACACCTATACTTCTAGGAGTTGAGAGTCTGAGGTGGAAAGATCCAAGTTTGAGTACAGCCTGGGAAACAGGGAAACTTGTCCCAGAAGATCAAATTCTTGGCTGGGTAGCTGGCACAGTGAATCTACAGTTCAAAACCCTAGCAGCCAGGCAGATAACGATAGCTAAATCTGGAAGCTCTGACTTTAGTGAGAAATCCTCCGTGAATAGTTTTTGAGTGATCAGGGAAGGTAATCAACATCAGTGTGTGTGTGCATTTATGTGTACCCAAAGACAACATTAATCTTGTGATTCGAGCAGTTTTCCCATTTGTGGGGGGTTTTAGCTGAGAGGGAAGAACTGTTAAGTCTCTTGCATAAACTCAATAGCTGAAAGCCCATTTAGCCCCCTGAGGATATGAATCTGTTTCTTAACATTAAAAAATTAGCTTCCTCATTAGTACAGGGCTGAGAGGGCTTTAGGACTTTGCACTGCATGGTATCTGCACTCAGCAGTTCTTTCCTGTTGGGTGTTCAAAAGACAGTGCGATAGAAACTCACTATCTGGCATCGTTGGTTTCTTTGCTTTGTGCATGTTAAACCTGGTATTTCTAATGATACAGTTTATTTCATATGTACATATTTTTGTATGTAGATATGCTGGGGAGGGCAGAGCAACTTGTAAGTTTGATCTCAGTGTGTGTTCTGGGGAACAACTGGTCTTAAAGATGAATGAACAATTCCTTTTCTTCCTAGGGTGTCATAAATGAAGCTTACCTTAAAATGGTAAGACATTTTTCTGTTTCTAGCTCTCTTTACTTTAGTAGATACATGATGTATGAGACTCAGGAACTAAGCCTCATTGTACATAAGAATGGGCATTGTTGGTCAGTGTCCAGAACTGGTCAGTGAGGCTAAATTGAGAGACAGGTCATGCTTCCATCACAGCAGATAAATTACAGTGGTGACAATGAGACCTGTAACATTTGTTTGTCTACTATACTCGAGTGCAAAGACATGTTAATAATTCTTTCTTATGATCTTGTAGGTTTCTAAAGCTAATTAAAGAAGGATCCAGTCCCTAAAGTAAATTGAAGAAATCCTTAAATCTTCTGGTAAGATGTTAACTTTGAAACCACATGTGAGATAATACTGAAATTCACTGCCAGGTTTGAAAAACAATATGATGTTGTGATGATGGGCAAAATGTTCAACTGCTCTGAATGGGCTGAATGAAAGTAGCCTTTCTGAACATCTACATTGGGTAGCTGCGGACATGGTGACTCCTTCAACCACGGGAATACTCTTGGATTCAGGGTTGCAGTTGTGCAGTCATCTTTACCCACTCGGCCATATATGTGAGCAAGAAAGACAGTCTTGCTTCACGAAGCCCATCTGGGTATGAAGTCACAGTTATGTGCAACATTCATTTCCCCCTAGTTTAGCACTCAAAACTAACCTTGTGTAGAAAATTGTAATTCTTTGAAACACATTTCTTCCCACAGGTTGAGAACTTAGAAGTTGTCAATGACTGTGTCTTTAAACCAAGGACAGAGAAAAACGCAAGTAATAGTCATTTTAGTCATGTTACTTATTTTTATAATGGTCATTACCAAGGCTTTTAGAATGCAGTTTCTCATTTGCTGTGGACATGACCATAAAGAAAAATTCCCATTAGGTTTTCCATATGCTAGCTACTTGGTTAGCAGTTAACCTGTTGGGAACATTTGTACTAATAATGATATGTAGATGGTTCTAGAATGCTGATTACTCCCATGTTCCTATGCAGGGCTGAAAAGCACAGCTGGACAACCTTTGAGAAAGGTATGTATATAGGAGGCAGGTAGTGAAGGTCATTTCAAAGAGGGTTTGTTGGGCTGTAAAACCAAAAGCTCTTAACGCTGTGACCAAAGATTGATGTTCTTCACAGAGCAAATCCTGCACTTTTGATAGTGCTGTGTTTTTCTGAGAAGATAACATGCATTTCCCTGAATCACAACTCATCAATAATCTTATTTTGTCTTCTCTTATAGGGCTATTTTCAGGTGAAGAAGGAATCAAATCTCTTAAATAAAAGTTTATTTGAGCTGGGCAATGGTGGTGCACGCCTTTAATCCTAGTACTTGGGAGGCAGAGGCAGGTCTGCAGAGTTCCAGGACAGCCAGGGCTATACAGAGAAACACTGTCTCAAAACCAAAAAAGAAAAAAATTTATTTGAATTAATACAATACATATACACTTTTATACACGGTTTGTAGGGCCTGAAGTTTCTCTAGCTGTTTATTTTTCAATTTGTACTTTTTTGTGAGTTAAAAGCCAGCTCCTGCTCACCCTTTTGCTTGCTTTTTCTCTTCTCTTTGCTGTTTCACCTCAGCTAACTGCCTGTATAACCTATAAGAGAAATTTGTGGAATTAGGTTGGTGCATGTAGCAGAATACTAAAAGCAAGTGAATGAAAAGATACCTTAGTGCCCTTTGGTGCACAAGGGCTTGGGCAGCTTTTCTCTCTTCAGGAAGAGATACTTTATTCACACTCTTCAAGGATGAACCTGAAAAGTAGTGATCAATGGGTGCTTTTAGGTTCTTAGAGTCTTATGTTTCTACTGTAAGGTAACATACATACCTGTAGCTAGCTTCTCTTTGGATACTTTGGTTTGAGGGAGCTGTGTTTTATTTCGAATCTCTCTCTGTCTTTGGTAGGATCGTTCCATAAGTGTCTTTTTTCTTTTCATAAATGCTTCTTGTAAACTACCTGGTGTAGCTGTAATATTTGAAAAAAATTATGAATTTCACCTAAACATTATTAGTTGATAATGTCATCAAGCTGATAAGGGGTTTTACCTGAAGGTGCCACTGTGAGTTGGTCCACAGGAGGCTCTGATACAGCTCCACAAACACTGGTTTCCATTGAAGATGTAGGCAGAACTACACCTGCCTAGTTGCAAGAAAGTCATTTTGGCTTCCTTATCTTGCTTTCCTCCCACCTCTGGCTGTTTGGCCCAAGCCTGTTTTGGTGAAGGCATTTACCTGAAAAAAACTCTGTGTTTCATTGTCTTCTCTGTCTTCAAGAGTTAAGTTTGCAAGATCTGTTTCCGTGATGCTGATGTCACTAGCACTTACTAGAGTGAGATCTGGTTCTTCCATTATACCATAGCCAGTTTCAGTTTCCTGTTTAACAAAACGCTAGGTTAGCAAGGACTGGGGTAATTACTAAATATGGGCCTGCAGGGTAGGAATTTCTCAGGGCCAGAAATTGGATTTTGACTCCCCCCAGTTTCATATTCAGAAAGAAGTGAATGCAGACGTTTCAATAAAACTTACTCCTAGTAGCTATTCCTATTTATTTGACCTAGAAATTGCCTTACCATTCTCGGCTACAACCACACTACCCTCCCCTGATCATAAGGACAAATAATTAAAGCTTTCAGCCATCCTGTATATTGGGTTAAACTGTGCCTTAGTAGAATGACTCTGGAGTGGTTTCTCTATATCTAGTACCAATGTGAGTTGGTAAGCTTTCTAGCAATTCCACTACTAAAAAAATCCACAGCACTATTTCACTATCAAACTTGGTAGCCCTACTCCACATCAATTCTCAGAAGCATGAGGCAGACCTAACGAAACACAAATGTGAAAGTTAAATGAATGCTCCTTACAGTGCTATCTCCTCATCACAGAACATTAAGAACACCAATGCCACAATAGCAATACTTAACCCACATAGCCAACTATCTCCTAATTGGTGTTTGAGCAGCACTAAGAACAGCACTAAGCACCCTAATCAAGCTGAATCAGGCACACTACTGTAACCACCCACACCACCCATACATTGGGTACAACTTTCTTCATAGTAATGCCAATAATGGTTGGATACCAGAATTTTTGATGTCTACCTCCCTTATTCCTTCTAGTGCCAATAGTGGAAGCAGGAGAACAGGATGAACTGTATACTCACCCCTAGCTGGTAATTTAGCCTATGAAGGAACATCAGTAGATGGGACAATTTTCCCCTTACATTTAGCTGGTGTGTTAGCTGTTACTGCCATTATTATATAAAGCCACCACCACAACTCAATATCACTCTTTGTGATCTCTGTCCTAATAGGAGTAATAGCAGCTTCTGTACATGCTGAGCTAAACTTGATAGTGTCTGAAGAGAGGCTTTTCAGATTTGCTTGGAAGTTTTCTAATGAATTAACTTACCCAGACTGGAATAGGGCTCCGAAATGGACAGGACCCAGATTTCAATATATGCTCTGCTTGTACTAGCTGACATACATTTCTTACGGCTTTTGCAGTTTCAGTTTTAATTACGTTCTGAATGGGCTTTTCATTTTGAATACTCAATGAATTAGACCCCTGAACTGAAGTTTCCATCTCCACTGTTCCTACATGTGTGTTCATAGGTAAAACTACATTTTCAGTGAGTCTTTTTGACATTGTAGCCGATCTTCTTGACAGTTCTTCAAAACCCAGCATTTCTTTGCTTTCTAATTGTTTTACTGAGCACTCACTAGAGGTAGAGCCACAAGGCGTGCTGTGCTGCAGGTGTAACTGATCAAACAGAGTAATATCAGATGGACTGCAGGCTGGACTCAAATTCTCTGTTGAGGGCTGGAGATAGATACTTTTTTTCTTATTTTGTAATATTTCAGAATAGTTGTGGTTTTCCATGCTCTGGGAAGTATCTCTGGCTTCAATGCTATAAATACTGGGTAGATCAGCATGTTGGCTTTCCTGTGAAGAGAATTCTGGTAGAAGTTGTTGAAAAGACTGTTCAGATCCTAGAAAAAAAAAATTCACAAAGTCAATACTGGAGAGAAACATTTTAAGTAAACTGTAAATAGGTTTTATGATCTACAGAAGGAGATTTTGATGTGTATAAACATCAAATAAATCCAATGGTTAGTCATTTTCACAAAAAGCCCGTATTCTCTAATACTAAGTTCCATGGTTATTCCCATGAGGATTCTGAATAACAGAGAGCGTGTGTGTGTGTACATGTGCATACATACAGAGTTCTAGAAAGGTAAGATTATATACAGTTGGTCAGGTGGGACAAAAGGGATTTCAAGTCAAGTATATATTACATTGGTTAAATGATGAATGGAACAGAACCTCTGATGCTGAGAACCAGAGGGGACAGATGGGAGATAATCTTCATGTTTATTTAGCGCTAAATTAGTAACACACCCTCAGTTGTAGCATGAGCCAAGTTGACATCAAGTTGATTCAGCCTTGAGTTAGGAGAATGTGAGCTGGCCATCAGTGCTGTGAAACAGATTGTGCTTGTCGACAATGCCTTCACATGTTTTTCAGGTGATTCTGAGCTCTGCTGAGAACAGTAAGAAAAAAAACAATCCTATATTACCAGTCAAATCCACCATATTCCTTTGATATTATCTTTCCTTAATTACAACTTTACCATTCAGTCACAGAGCTGTGATGATTAATGAACTCCTTGCTCTGGTTTCTATAAACCTGATGACTGAGAAGTAGAACACCTCCTTTACCGAGGTGTGCTCCTTGAGGGAGTGAAGCAGTTTCTCATTCAGCTACAAATTCCACAGAAACAAGATGAGTGGTCTCTCTACCTTTTAATTACCCATCCATCAATACTCACAGCATGGAACTTTAATATACCTGGTAAAAGTCTTCTTGAGAAGCCCCAGGGGATGAGGAGTCAAAATCTAGATGTGGTTCTAAGGGTTTAAAGAGCTGACGATGCAAGTGTGGAAATATGTGTTCCAATTCTGGAAAGTCAAGGTAAGCTTAATTTTAAAAACTTCAATGACGCCCAGGAAACGAATGCTAAGAACATGCCCATTAGTGTTTAAACATTTCTAATACAGCAGGATTACTTCCATTTGCTCTCCACGCTCATAAGATACATTCAAAGTAAGTCCAATCACGACTGTTCCCCAGATAGGCTTCTATAGTTAATTAGGAATGGCAGGCCATATTAAGACTACATGGGAAAACTTAGCTCTAAGAGCTCTGAGTTCTTACTTAACTTCATCAAGTGTCTTCCTTGTTGCTGGGGCACATGTACAGTTGCTGATGTGTACTATCTTATTTAATTTCAACTTTTATGAGCGAGGTAAATTAACTTCTCTATGGTCCCACAGCAGCAAATGCTCTACATCCCCCTGAAATCCCTGCCTTAGTTTTAGTGATTAAAGATGTCCTCTTTAGGCTCTTCAAGCTGTTTTTTCATTTAAAAAATTCATTTATGAAAATTCGTTTATGTACATGTGCATGTACATGCCATGGTGTACCTGCCATAGTGCTTATATGTAGGTTAGAGGTAACCTCCAGAAGTTAGTTCTCTCCTTCCACCAATGTGGGTTCTGTGAACTGAACTCAGTCGGCTACGTCCTGGGTTGATAGCAAGTGCCTTTAATGCTGTGATGGTTTGTATATGCTCGGCCCAGGGAGTGGCACTATTAGGAGGTGTGACCGTGTTGGAGTAGGTGTGTCACTGTGGGCATGGGCTTTAAGTGCCTCACCCTAGCTGCCTGGAAGCCAGTCTTCCACTAGCAAACCTTCAGATGAAGATGTAGAACTCTCAGCTCCTTCTGTACCATGCCTGCCTGGATGCTGCCACGTTCCTGCCTTGATGATAATGGACTGAACCTCTGAACTGTAAGCCAGCCCCAATTATATGTTGTCCTTATAAGAGTTGCCTTGGTCGTGATGTCTGCTCACAGCAGAAAAACCCTAACTAAGACAGATGCCAAGACATCTTCTAATTGGCCCCTTATATTTTTCAGTTAGACAGTGCTCCCAGATAACCTGTCTCATAAATGCCCTCAATATTATGTGTAGCACAATTGATGTGCAGACCATAAGAAATATGAAGCTCAAACAATACTTTACAAAAAGGATGAAAGATTCTGAGGCCAGCCTGGTCTACAAAGTGAGTTAGTTCCAGGATAGCCAGGGCCACACACAGAAACCCTGTCTCGAAACCCTCCCCCCCCCCCCCCAAAAAAAAGATGAAAAGCGAGAAAAAGTTATACAAATATTCTTTTAAAATAATTTTACCCAGAAAGTCTATTTTGTCATGTATAAAATTTGCTTCATTTATATCCTTGTCTATGATCTGCTGAACATGTGTATGATCAGATGCACTTTCTTCCTTCGTGGGCAACGGAGAGTTATGAGCACCTACGGAGTGCTGCTGCTGATAAAGAACTTGTACTGAAGGGACCGCACAACTAAGAGGATCCATCTCTTCCTGCTTATTCGTAGATTCTTGTTCTTGATGCTCTGTCTGTTCTGAAAATGACTCTGAAATTGAATGTAATGAAAACATTTAATTAACATTTATAATACAGTAATAATGTCTGGGGACTTTCTCACAAACATAGTATGTCATAGCAATATATATATATTAACCAAGATATCTGTTCAGAGGGAAAATGTGCCAGAATGCACACTTGACTTTGTCATTTTCAGAATATTACACATGGGGCTGGAGAGATGGTTCAGTGGTTAAGAGCAGTCAGTGCTCTTCCAGAGGTCCTGAGTTCAATCCCCAGCAACCACATGGTGGCTCACAACCATCTGTGATGGGATCCGATGCCCTCTTCTGGTGTGTCTGAAGAGAGCAATGGTGTACTCATATACATAAAATAAATTAAATATTTAAAAAAATATAGTAGTCAACATTCAATAAACATTTAAAAAACAACAAAACCCAGAATATCACACAGTACTGTATTCTATTCAACACTGATATTTTCTTTGTAGACTCGATGGTTTCTACCCCAAACCTAAGCCCCTGGACACACCATGAAGAAGCAATGCTTCCTCCATTACCACACTGCAGTCCAGCCAGTGCAGCTCCTTTAATATGTTCACCAAGTCTGATAGTACCTGGATCTGTAAGGCTCAAATCTGTGATTTCATAACTTAAGAAGCTTCCAGTAGAAACAGTTACTGAAGATAATGGCTCCTGAGAAAATTCTTGTGTTTCAGTCTAAAATTTAAAAGGGAAATATTAGGTCATGATCATGATACATCTAGAAAAACCACAAATCACCTACATTGCCAGTTGTCAATTCTGAGCTCAGGTCAAGTGTAGGAACCTTCATAGTGACAATTCAGTACCGAAACCTTTTCATCATTGCTCAGAAATGACCACACACACAGACACAAACACACACACACACACACACACACACACACACACACACACACCACCCTTCCCTCTCTCACTATAGACAGACCCTAATTGTTTTAAGCTGTTTTGTAGTTTTGCTTCTCAGAACTATACAGATCATGCATCAAGTGGACCAAAAGGTCTTCTGATGCTCAGATTTGGCTATTTTCATCATTGATCCACCTCAGTGGATCTCAGAGAACAGACTTTAAGTTTTTAACAAACTAAACAAATACAAAACCAAACTGCTTAATAAATTACACCAAGTAGTATTACTGACCTCATCGTCTGGCTTTACATGTAGACCCAGGTATGTACACGCTTCTTCTTCTGAGATAGCATGACTCAATACTGCATGATCCTCAACATCAGATTTCTTGACTTTAACTAAAATGTGAATTTGAGGGTTCAAAGCAGGAGTAGGAACAATTAAGACAAAATAAATTTTAGCAACAGAGGGTGTCATTCTCTGCATTTCTATACCTCATGTTCCTCCTTAAAATTGCCTTACCTCAGGCCAAAGAAAAAAATACCAACATTTATTGTCATCTATAATACTCACTAGGGGAATACTCATTAAGAAAAGAAAGAAAGGAAGAAAAAAAAAGACAGAAAATGTAGTTGTCACTGCTAGTCAAGGGAGAAATTCTTTTAAAATATTTAAAATTGAGTCAAAAATATATATCAAAATATTAAAACTGACAATGTCCTATACTGTTGTTTCAACTATAACACAAAAAGCAGGTTCTGGAGTCAGTCCCTCTCTTATGAACCCTACAACAGAAAGTCTCTTATGTCCTATGTTAGGCCTTAACTACAACTTAGGCTAAGATGAAAAGAAATCCTTGAAAGTTAATGACTTAAAAATCAAGTTACAATGAATAAAGTGGTCTTGGAGCTTTTCCCTGTAGGCCAGCAAACAATATTACAGCTGTATATCTATGTGTACCCATTTAAAAGCAAGAAAATTAACTCTGGATGTCAGTGGTTGGTGGAATAACTGACTTAAAATTCTTCATAATGTTTATGAGTATCATATATGAGGCCCTTTCTTACAGTGCCACAGCTTTTAGAAGGTGGCTTTCCCACTATTGTAGTCACAATGTGGCCTACAAAGATGCCAACTCATCATCCCTCATCTACTCCCCATCATGGTACTCACTGCAGGTGACAGTCTGGTAGTAAAACCATTTCCTAGCACTTAGGAGACAGAGGCCTGGCCCCAGCTTGCATCAATCAAGAGAGCAGTTATGTACCACAATGATCTAAGCACTGACAGCCACCCAAGCTACTTACACTATTACACACAACCGAAGAGGCACCTTTGGTCCACATGTCCCTTGTGTGTAGCACTCCCACTTCCTACATATCTTTTACCTGCTTCAGCACTGTCATGGCTTTTGCTGCTGTCTTGGGCAGGTGGTTGGTGACAACCAAATGGGTCATGTGCCAGTGGGCTTCCCAGAAAACTTTGTTCTCTGCTTACTGAGACCCTTAATGGGTCTCGGTCTTGATAAAACTCTGCTTTTCCTGGGTAGAGAAAAAAAAAAAAAAACAACAACCCAGCTCATTAAATTTCCAGTTGCTAAAATGGCCATTTGTTTTGAGATCTATTCACTTCAGGTGCTGGAGTGTTGGCCTGCCTGTATGAATATACACTACGAGTGCAGTGTCTTGGAGGATGGAGGGGCAATGGACCCCATGGAGCTGGGGTGCAAACAGTTCCGTGCATGAGTCCTCTGGAGAGCAGTTAAGTGCTCAGCCTCCGAACCACCCCTTCAGTGATCAAACAGCCACTTTACCATGTAAAATGGCCATAGAGATAATAGGTTTTAAAAATCCAGCCAGCCTTTTAGTATAGCAAATATGCAGACTTAGAGGAAAGCTTCTAAAATATATGATGGGGAAAAATTTGGACCAATAGAAAATATGGAACCAAAACAAAAACTAATTTTTAAAGTTACTCCTATTCTGTACTCATAGAACAAAAGTAGGATGTACCAAGGTGGAGTGTTAGAGGAGCCAAAAAAAAAAAAAAAGTCTGTTAACTCTAATTAGACAATCAAATTCAGAAGCAATAAAAATTCAGAAGCAAAGAAACAGTAAAATAAAAGAATTAAGGAAAATTATCCAGAAAACAAAGAAAAAAGAAACGAGTTTTAAGATAGAAAAGAAGGAAAATCAATACAGATTAGTGTTTTCAACTTAATTATTAACCTGTGTCCCCTCTAACTGCCCTACCCATATGAAATTTCAACCAAGCTGTAGTTTGTAGATTAAAAATCACTGCAAAGCTTTCACTTGTCCCTCAATCATTTCGTTGGGGTACAAGACATTTTTATGAATGACCTCCTTTAGTCAGCCACACATCTGTAATCCCCCACTTGGAAAGCTGAGTATAGACTGAGCTACACTGCGAGCTCCAGGCCATCATGGGCTGCAATGCAAGACTCTGCCAAAGAGCCAAAAGAAGAATGCTGGGAATTACTGCAGTCATCCAAGAAAAACAAAACACGAACAAACAACAAAAGAAAAAACACAGACAAACCAGGACAGCAAGGACTGAGTGGGAAAGGAAAGTGGGCAGCTTTAAGAGTTCAAAGAGGTAAGAGACAGTGATTTATTGAATTAGGACACCAAGCCTTAAAGAGGAAGTGTAGTAATGCTGACTTTCCTTTCAGACAAAATGGCATTTTTATAATCTCAAATATGAGTCAGTTAACTACAGGAATCAGTGATAAGGAACTTCCTCATAATCATTCTAAATTAGGTAAATTGTTAATTTCCTGAATGGGAAAAAGCTTCCAAAGTTAGTGAAAAAATTCTGATTCTCATTTCATTAAACATATGTTCTCTCCTACTATGAGCAGGGCACTCATTCTTAGAGGCCTGTGTTTCCCCACCTTCAGATATTCTTTCAGTAAGAAACCAAGACACTTTATTTCATGGCTTGACCCAAACAGCTGATATTAACATTGCATTCCTATCTACTCCTACCTTTATATCCAAAAAAAAAAAAAAAAAAAAAGATTTGCTCTGATAAATTCATCAAGAAAACTATCTGGTGACTCTAAAATGTAGAGGGTGTTAATAAATTCAGGAAGGAATTTTTTTTAGGTGTTTAAACATAAAAGTAAAACATAAAATTCTAATTGCTAGTAAAACCAACATTTTAGACGTAATTATTCTATAAAAGATACAAGAAAAAGATCAAAGTCAGCCTGGTCTAAATATCAAGTTCCTATCTAGAAACAAAACAAAAAAGCTCAACCCAGATGCAGGAAAAGACTAGTAAGAATAGATAGAAGGGAAGAGAACTGAATCCCACCTTGAGGTGTTCATAGATAGCAGACATAAAAGAAAGCGTTGTGCCAGAATGTGGGACAGCAAAGACGTTGTCACAGCACACTGCCCTTCTCCATATGTGAGAAAATCTAGTTAGTTACAGTGCACACTGCCTTCCACATGTGAGACATTAGAGCTAGTTACACTGTTATATTTAAGTCAAAAATTTAAGTACTTCAATACATTCTATTTTATTATTGTGCATATATATATGTGTGAGTGTTGGTATATGCGTGCCATGGCATGTATGTAGAGGTCAGAGGACAACTTTTGGGAGTTGGTTCTCTATTCCCACCTGGGATCCAGAGACTTAACTCCAGCTGCCGGGTCTATGAACAGGAATATGCTTTTTACTTGGTAAGCCATCTTTCTGCCCTCAAATTTTTGATCATTTTTATGAAAACCAGTTTCTCTTTCTACAAGTACTCAAAGACTATCTCGTGGATACATTTTAGCATGCTGAGAAAAAGTAAAAAGCAAACAGTAAGATGTATTTTTATCACCTTGTTTACCTGGTATGGAAATTCTGCCACTTGCTGGTGACTCTACTTCCTGTATAGTACTAAGCTCATGCTGGTTTAAGTCCAAAACACATTTAACTTTGGAGACAGGTGGCTTTGAGGCTTTTCCACTCAGTTCTTTGCCCAGACTCTCACCTATCAGGTCAAGAAAAGGTTAAGAAGCAAATGAAACTTTGTGAACACACAGCAAGCTTTTCTTCTGCCAGCTAGCTGCAGGGGTGAGGTATGGTCAGAAGACAACAGGGATCATCTTACCACTGTGCTCAGCATGGACATCTGCTGAACGTGGCTGCTCACCACTAGAGCTCCCCTGACCTGAGTCTCCCCAGGTAAGGCCTTGGATGTGAGGAAACCACCCTCTAAGCTGTTCTATCTTCGGCATTTCCAAGTCATTCTCACCCATGGGATTCCTTGCCTGAAAAAATAGGTAGGGAAATGGGGATGTGGGTTAAGGGATCATGTGAATAAGCCATGAGATTTAAATCTCACTTAAGTCAGAACCTCATCTGAATGACTAATTCCATCACTATAGCAGTTTTTCCCTGCGTCTCTGTAATGGCCTACTCATGGGCTCTACAAAGTGCTTAGAAAGCACCATAAATTTATGACTTTCTGTTGCTCTATAACTATAAAGTTCCTGTAACTGTTTCCACAGTGGAATAAGCTATTTAGTAAAACCTGAACTCATATCCCCAGGTATAGCTCAGAATAAACAATCTGTTTTATGTTGACAGATCAAAACTGGGACAAACTTTTACCGAAGAACTAAAACTCCCATTGCAAAGTACAACCACGTTACAGCTGCATACCCAAGCACTAGCTTCCTCTGCACCTGTTAACACATTAGTCCTGAATGTTTCCCTTTGCCCTTTCCCCCATTACTTTCCCTTCACAACTCTAGGATTTTAACTTCTAGATTCAAGTGACTCCTGAACATCTAGGTGCTGCAGAATTGTTTGCACTAAGGAACTTAGTGGCCTAAAGTAGAATAGAGCCATTCTAAGAATAATAATAATTCTATTAATCAGCCCTTTTTATAATTTTATCTGAGAACCGACTGCAACAAAACTCATAAAGATGGATATTCTTAAATGTTTACTGTATTTTTAAAATGACCCTATAAAGTAGATACATTTGTTTTAATTTCCACACTCCCAATAACTGAGGAGGAGGTAGGTTTAGAATTAAAATGGAATCAGGTTTAAACATCTATTATGTAATGCTGAAGTTTTAAATTCAGAACATACCTGACTGACATTAAAGAAATCTTTCAAAGTCTCTCTGTGTTTTTGGATTTGCTGCTGTAAGGCTGTCTGTCTCTGCACAAGCAATTCTTCTTGTGCTTTTTGCCTAGAGTGTAGAGCTTCTCTTTGTAGATTCAGCTGCTCCTGAAGACTCATATTATCTTGCTGAGTTAAGGCAGGCTGGGAATAACTTAAAAGTCTGTCCTGCAATCCTGGGATCACAGCATCATTAGAAGGAGCTGCATGCTCCTTTTCAGATAAATACAACTCACAAATGCTTTTAGGTTTAGTTTCTGCAAAAGGTAGTGGAATGAATGGATGCTCTATTTCCTTGGACAGAAACAAAGCAGGGAGGGAATGCTCAGGAGATTCACTTTTGTTTTGGCTCCTTTGTTTATGTAAAAGCAGTTCTTTATGAAATACCATTTCTAAGTCCAACTGCTCTGTCATGTTATCCTGCAGAGGCAGGAGAGGCTGTGAAAAGCTCACATCCTCATCGTGGGACCTGAGCATCTGAGTATCATCACTTTTGGCTGGGAAAGACTGTAAGATCCCTTCAGAATTGGCAATCGGCAGTGCTACCTGGGATGAGAATAGAGAGGAGCTAATTGGTTTGGAAGATACCCTTTGCTCCAATTTATTTAACCTTTGCAAGAGCAGTTCCTCTTGTATTTCCTGGCCAGATCGAATGGCTTCCCTTTGCATATCTAACTGCTGTTGAAGAGCCTTCAAGTCATCATGATGAGATTGGATAAAATGCTCAGCAGACATCTCTTCAAATTTACATGGTCTGGGAAACACAAACCCTTCCTGGGCTTTCTCAGTAGAATGAAAGGAATTTGTTTGTGCATGAAGGTGTTCAGGATGTGCAGTCAGATTATCCTGCTGAGGTGAAGTAGTATGTGATAAACCCAATGCCCTGTCAGGCAACTCCAGCATCTCAGAATAACCTGAAGATATGGTGTCACTGTTGGTTGAACACAGTTCTTGTGCTCTTTTGGTGTCAGAAACAGGGAATGTAGCAAGTGAACGCTGCGGTATCAGAGGAGAAAATGGACCAACCTGCTCTGGGAATATTTTTTCCTTCCACTCTCTTAGTGTTTCTTCATGAGCTTCTTGTCTAGAGTGGATAATGGCTTCCCTTTGTGTAGCTAATTGTTCTTGAAGGGCCTTCAAACTGTCTTGCTGAGGCTGGATGAGTTGGGATATCTTCAAAAGTTTATGCTGCAGTTCTGGTATCTGAAGATGGCTTGATGTTACTTTACTGTCACTCTCTGTTGAGAGAGGTTGCTGTGTTATACCAGAGTCAGCAAACGGCAAGGACACACATGATGGCAGTCTTAATGAGGGTTCAAAGGACGAAAAGCTTGCCTGTTGAGAAGATGGATTTTCCCGAGTTTGAGGACTAAATTGAAAGCTCTCTTTTTCTGTGTCTACCCGTTTTTGGTGTTCCTGCAAATTATCTTGTACAGGGAATGTATGTTGTGAAAACCTAACTAGTCTTTCCTGAAATCCTGGAATCTTAAAATGGCTTAAGGGATCTGTACTCTCACTTTTGACTGATACAGACTCCTGGGATATTTCCCATTCAGGTACTTGGGACGGAGAAGATAAGGCCCCAGTTTGTTGAGAACAGAATCCTTTTTCTAATTCATTTTGTTTGTGAGCAAATTCCTGATTTTTTTCCCTAGGACCAAGCATAACCCTCTGAACATGTATCTGTTCCTGAAGTGACGTAAAATGTTCTTGTCTAGGCAGGCTGTGCTGTGGAAAGCTATGAGACTCCTCCTGAACTGCTGGGGTGATCAAATGACTGGAGAGAACGGTATTTTCTTTCTTAGATGAATACAGTTCCTGGAGTCTCTTAGGCCCAACTTCTGAAACTGCATGAGAAGAAGCATCTGAATCCTGAGTAACCACCGAGGAGAGTGAATTTACTGGCCCAGCCTTACTGTCTCCTGAATATCTTTCTTTATGTAAAAGTAATGCCTCTTGACCATGTCTAGGCTGAATCATATCCCTCTGTATAGTCAGCCGTTCTTGAGGCACCTTTGAAGTATTCTGGAGAGGTAGGGTCTGCTGTAGAAAACCTGAAGATCCATCCTGAGCTCTTGAGATTTCAGACTGGCTAGGAAGTAGCCCTTCCTTGTTTGTAGGTAAAGGCTGTTTCTGGATTTTTCTAGATTGTGTATCAGCCGATGTTAGTGAATTAAATGACTGCTGAGTCACTTGATGTGGCCAAGAAGACCCAGCCTGTTCAGAATGTACAATTTTATCCAGCTTACTCTGTGTATGTGCAAACAAGACCTCCTGGGCTTCCCGCCTAGCCTGAAGGTTATCCTTCTCAACTCTGAACTGCTCTCGGATTAATTCTAAATTAGTTTGCCATGATGAGATGGGTTGTGAAGAACCCCAGAGCCTGTCCATATTGTCTGAGGAAACAGTGGCATCACTTTTTGTTGAAGGTGTCTGGATGCTTCCTGATTCAGCAGAGGGCAGTGAAGGAAATATATTTCCAATTGGTGAAGGGAGGAACACTGGGAGACCAGTCTGTTCTTCCAGTTCTTTCTGTGTGCATAAAAGCAGCTTTTCCTGAGCCTCTTGTCTTGCCTGAAGAACTTTCTTCTGTATTTCTAACTGTTCTTGAAGAAACCTTAAGTCACCCTGCTGAGCTGTAATAGTCTCTGAGGATGGCAAAGGCTGATCATGCATTTGACTGATTACAGACTGGTTTATGGTTGTAAAGAGTTTCTGAATTGTTCCAGGTTCGAGTTTAACTGGGAGCCTAGTAAAAGGGTGTTCAGATACCAGTTGGAGAAAAGAAGATGATTCAGTTGATTTAGAAGATATATTTTCACTATCCTCTGATGATATCTTTTGGGAATCTAAACTTTGACAAATTGTTGCCCTCAGTGGTTTAGATACTTCTCCAGTATCTTGAAATGTTTGTGGCCTAACACAAGACAAAGTCCTTGAAAGTGAATGAGAATCTTTAGGGATGAACTCATAGTCTCTCTGATGTGTTTCCACCTGAGAGAATTGCCACTGATGTTCCTGTGATTCCACAGACTGCTTAGCTAACATTTCTGATACAGCTGTTTCTCCTTGCCTCTGTGGAACGTGAGCCTGTCTTGGTACCTGAATGTGAGTCTGCTCTAATGCAGGGATCTTTGAGGATTGCACAGGTTTATATTTGCTAGGACTTAGTTTCAGTCTCTGGCTTGGATCCCAATAGTCTGAGGCAGCAGCAGGTTTTTGGGATTGCTGTGGTAGCCCTGACACAACAGAATCAGGTATCAGTGATGCGGTTGACATGGATGGGCATCTTTCTTTTAATACAGTTTGGTATTCGAGTAATCGTTTCCTGGCAGTTTCAACTGTCTGTTTGTGTAACCTATCAAAAACAAATAAAAAAATACTACTAATTTGTAATAAAAACCCCCCAGATTCTCAAATTTTATACATTAAACTCTACAAACAGCAATCTAAGGCTGGCCATGTTTACTGTGAAAAAGTACTAACATTCCCACTGCCCTTGAAGAAAATGTGGCAACTTCTAAGGGAATCCCAATTAGATCCTCATATAAAACAAATAATAAATCCCAAAGATGTAGCACACTGTCTCACAGAAATCATAACTTGGTCCATACCTGTTTTGTTGTAAAAGCTGATGTTGATAGTTACGAATCATCTGCCTGTGACGGTCTTCATCAGAAATCATAGCATGTGACATTGGAGTAGGGCAAATCTAAAAATAAAAAAAAAAAATTAATTTACTGTTTTCTACAGTGCCAGGTAAATCTCAACACACACCTTACTAATAAATCTGATCACATTTACACTGGCATAGCACACAAACTGAAGAGGAAATTTGTCAGGTTGGGTGGAACATAAAAAATATTTTCTGGCCTCCCAGTGCCATCTTACCTCAAGCTGATCAGCTTTCTTTCTTTTCTCTTCTAGTTGAGCCCGCAAACAATCAGTTTCTAACCTTAACTTCTGTTGCTCAATTTGTTCAAGTAATTCCAACTGCTTCTGCTTCTGCTCTTCTATCTCCATTATCTAGGTAATGAGAACACTATTGTTCTAAATAACAATAGACTCTCAAAAGTTCATACAATGCATTAAAAAGAAATACATGTCCACCAAAAGGACCGGTTATCCATGAAATAAGTAGTCTTAAATTGGCCAGTGGTGTTGCAAAGGGGATTATGGGAGAACCAAAAGAAATGGAAAGAAGCACACAGCAGACACCTAAGGGGCAAATGAGTATAAAGCAGAGACCAAATGCATCCTGTCACCTGAATGTAAGAAAACACATGGTTTCAAAGAATCATAAATTAAGACATGGTGCACAGGTCAAACAAAATTACAGCCCCAGGACATGCTTACCTGTTTGCGCCTTGCTGACATTCGAATTCTGACTGCTTCTTCCTGAGGATGAAGCAGGACTGAACTCTGAGCCACAGTTGTGGCAGGTGGAGACATAGCCATTGCTACAAGAATCCCCAAACAAGAACAAAAATCAGAATCAATAATTCAGAAAGGTGGCTCCACTACAGTACCCTTCTTTATTAGAGAAAAGATGTGAGGAATGAAGCAAGTTTAATTTGAGGCTATGACAAAAGTACCTTGTTCCTTTCCAGTATCCACTTTGTAGAAAAATGGCTTGTCTTCACTACTCAGTGGTCCAGATTCTATCGTCAGCCTATCACTGTCCATGACTGTAAAAGACACCACTGTTTTGATAGTGTCAAACTTAGAGCAAATTAACAGGAACCTCCATTCAGATCAATCATTCTCCCTTGGTCTACACGAAATGGACATTCAATGAAAGCTCTGTATTCTTTTTGGTAGCTACACACATTAACCATCCAACCTAAGTCAAATATTTCAAGAAAAATCAAAGACTAAAAAGGAGCTAAAGAAATGTCAATGACTTTTTACTGGAAAAACTAGATTCTAGGGATTTTAAGATACAAATCCCATCAAATCAAGGTAGCTCTTTTGCACAGAGTACTCATTTAACCATCTACCATGGCATGGTAGATGACAGGAATACTGTGCTGAATGACAAGAGGCTTCAAGGAGGTTGGAAGTTTGAAAGGAGGACATAAACATCATATAATTGCCTCAGAAAAAC
Source organism: Uromys caudimaculatus (assembly GCA_028551405.1). Taxonomy (NCBI): domain Eukaryota; kingdom Metazoa; phylum Chordata; class Mammalia; order Rodentia; family Muridae; genus Uromys; species Uromys caudimaculatus. The sequence continues at coordinate 98,455,039 of CM052706.1, read as the reverse complement.
TTAGAGAATTAAAAACAGGCACTACATAAAGAAAACAAAGACTATATTATAAAATAAATTAGGATGCTAGATTAATGAGTCAGGTGTGATTTCTCTGAGAAAATGATCTTTAAGCAGTCAGTGAAAGGTAAGGAAGGGTGCCGGGCAGTGGTGGCGCACACCTTTAATCCTAGCACCTGGGAGGCAGAGGCAGGTGGATTTCTGAGTTCGAGGCCAGAGTGAGTTCCAGGACAGCCAGAGCTACACAGAGAAACCCTGTCTCATAAAAAATCAAAAAAAAAAAAAAAAAAAAAAAAAAGAAAGGTAAGGAAGGCGGTCAGGTGAAGGAGATGAACAGACCTATCTAAACACTAACATGAATGAAGGCCCTGTGAGGGGAAAGAAAGGAAAACAAAACAAAAAACCCACAAATCAATTAATCTCTCTCTCTCTCTCTCTCTCTCTCTCTCTCTCTCTCTCTCTCTCTCTCTCTCTCCCCCCTCCCCCTTGGGTTACTCAAGAAACCAGAAGACTCACAGACAAGTGGTATAGTCAGCTGAAAGTGAAGAATGCAGCAAGATGAAAGTGGAGAACGCCTATTCTATTCATGCAGGGTATTTTCAAAAGAATGTAACCACAGATTCAACAGTAGCTTCCTTTTATTGGGACTCCAACACTGTATTCTCTCTACTTATCTGCCTCCTGGAGCTTCTTCTACAGCTGCAATTCCCCTGGTAGTCATAGGTAAGTTCCCTTCTCATTGACTTCTTTCCTCTAAGAGCAACTTCCATTCTCTTGGCTTTAAGTATCTGACTTCTTAAATTCACTCTCTTGCTTTAAGCTATTCAAATAATTCAACAAAAACTGAGCACTTTTTATATACAAGGCGTCTTGAGACCAGAGGAATGAATAAAATCTTCAAGTTTCTCTCTCGCAAATGGGTTAGATATGAAGAAAATAAGCAAAATAAATTAAGTCTATTGCCTGTTGGTAAGAACTATAAAGAAAAAGCAGGGTGAGAGAGACTGTGGAGAGATCATTACTGAGAGGCAGAGTCTATTCAACTGTGCTTTCTCAGAGAGGCTTTCTTTGCTCACTTTATTTAAAATACATCTTTCTGCCCTCCCAGTAAGTGTTCTTAACCACTGAGCCATCCCTCCAGCCCTTTTCTTAACTTTTGGCCTCCGTTCTTTGATTTCTCATACATAAGTCAACTACCACCCTCCCACTTCCACCCCTGCCATCACCTCCTGGCTGCCAGAAATGCAGGCTGAAACCGGGACTTTGAAGCTCTACCACTGTTCTAAGCCCCAAACCCAGGTATGAGCATCCATCCTTTTACCAATGTGCCATCAGACAGAGTAGTGGAGAAAGCACCTTGCTCCTGCTCAAAGGACACTGTTCTCTCCCCCGTGGTAATGGCTCCTGAGTCCATGCTTGGTACTTTACTCTCAATCTCGCTGATGCTCGCAGTCACTTCACCTTCATCCTCAGACACGGATTTAATTGTCCAGAGAGATTTTTGACTTCGAATCTTATTTAATAATCTTTTAAAAAGAATTCTTGAGGGGATTTGTTGGGTCTTCGTTGCCAAGGGCACTAAAAAGGAGAAAAGTAACTTCATTACATTTAGGCAAATTGTGTTACCTTTACACTCAGTCACTGCTATAATTATTTAGCTAAAATAAAAGCACAACTTTATTTTCAATGAAAGGCTAGCAGTATATTCAACAATGATAATTTGTCTTAGTTTAACAATCAAGTATAATTTTTCAACTTAAATTCAAATATAGACCATTTCCAATAACATAATACATACATACTAATTTCAAGCTTAAATCTCAGGAGGACACTCTGCTTGCTAGGTGATGGCAGATTGTATAACTCCCAATTAGCTTGTAACTCAAGTTAGTGTTTGAATCATGCACTATTAAGATTGTATGTTCTCTCTTCAGAGGTCCTGAGTTCAATTCCCAGCAACCACATGGTGTCTCATAACCATCTGTAATGGGATCCGATGCCCTCTTCTGGTGTGTCTAAAGATAGCTACAGTGTACTCGTATAAATAAAATAAATAAACTTAAAAAAAAAAAAAAAAAGATTGTATGTTCTGTGCTAGGGCCCAAACAGTTCTTAGCAGGCTACAGAAAACAAAACAAAACAAAACAAATTTTATTGCCTTCAGAGTAAGGATTCTTCTTTCAAATAATTCTTGCTAAGACCTGAGGTGAACTTGTTTATCATAAGGAAACCCTTTCACTCTCAAACCAGAAACAAGTATTCTTCCATAGAGATGGCACAACCTAACTACAAACAGAACTTTTAATCAAAGAAAAGACTAAGAAGAGCAAAGAAGTAGAAAACTGGCAATTAGTACATTTTCATCCATATTTCAAGAAAAGATCTAATAGAATAAAAAAGGTAGCAAACAGTTCAGCACACAAAAACTTCCCACCATCAAGTTAGAGCCATAAAGAGCTAGTTCCACCATTAGGCTGCCTGTGATGAGATTAAACCTGAATAATATGATGCAAAGGCAATAAAGGTAGAAAGAGGAAAGATGAGCTCAACTCAAAGGTGTGGGGTGGTCTCTAAGGAGGTACAGAAGTGAAAGAGCAAAGTGTGTGGTCTGCCTCAGGTAATCACGATACCATCACTCAACACATCTATTTATTTATTTATTTATTTACAGCGGAAGGGACTGTGAAGGTCAGAGGACAACTTGCAGGAGCCGGTTCCCTCCTTCCACAATGGGGTCCTAGGAATCAAAGTGAGGTCGTTAGGCTTGAAGACAACTGCCTTTACCCACCGATCCATCTTGCCGGACCCATCAATCACTTAAATTAGGAACTGAAGGTTTCAGTAGGTAAGAGATGACTAAATGTAGTGCTGGATATGGATGTTAAGTACCTGGGGGACAGTCAAGTGAGAAAGTTCAACATTTCTCAAGGTAGGGCTGAAGGGTAGAAGATCAAAGTTTGTATGCCTCATCATGATACACGAAGTACCCAGCAGTAAGAACACAACAGAATTTCTAATGATCTGGTCAACTCTAAAGATTGCTAACCTTTCAAATGACGTTAGAACTGAGCATCTATCTCACGTAACCTAAAGATCACCAGATGGTATGACATGTGTCCAACAAGTCTGGACCTGATCTCCAATGGCAGAAACAGACATGCAGAGTGGCATTGCTCCCATTAGTGTCCTTTTTGGCACTTAAATTGAACAGATTTCCTAATTATTAGCTAATGAGTAAAATGCTTTTCTGTAAGTTTTAACATTGGGCTTAGAGGCTTAGGTACCTGTTCCATTAGAACATATTATTTCAGCGTCTGGCACTTGCGGGTTCTCAGTTTCACCTTGATTTTCTTGTTCCATTGACAGGTCCAGTTCTTCATCTTGGAGCTGATCAGACATTGTGGGCAAAGGTTCTGGCTTAAGATGCAAAATCAGGTTTCCTTTCACCTCTGAGTAAAGAAATACAGAGACATGTTTCCTTCCAATATGACTGAAAAATACTTTAAAAAAACGAAAAACCCAAAAGAATTTAACTATAAAAATTTCTAAGTCTAAAGCATGAGGGCCCCTTTTATACAATAACCCATTTAAAAATAAACACTGCTTATTACTACAAATATTATTTCCCACCAAGACATTTGAAAGCACTGCTGAAAGTCCCTTACTCCTGTCTGCATTGTACACATCCTCAAAGGCAAACTCCAGCTCTCGCTGCCAGTCTTCCTTCATCTCACTCCGTCTGTATGGCAGTACCAGCAGCTGTGGTGGCATCTGTGCCACTGTCTGCCTCCTACGGGCCAGGTCCTCTTTCTGCAGCTGTTTGAGTTCTTCCATCAATCGCTCCTGGTTCTTCAACAGAATAAACATATTAACGACAGCAGAGTCAAACTTCAGATAGTTCTATTAACTGAAAGGTGTCTGCCGGTACCCCGTCTCCTGGGAAACGAAAGCCATGGCATCACTTTCTGTTTGACTGCCAGGCCCCTGCAAGGTGCTGTCATTCAGCTCTCTCTGTACCTTTCGGGTCCTAAGTGATTCTGCTTTACCTGACAACACTTTCTGTCACCCCAAACTGAATTCCATGAGTAAAGGGGATCTGTGTATCTCTTGATGTGTAGAGGACAACATGAAAGTTTAATCAGATTGTCTTAATAAAGTTATCTGATTTAATTTTGATGGTATGGGCAAAGAAGGTCAGAGAAACTTCTTCAGTTTGTAGATAAACATTAGTCAAAAAGAAGATGAAATATCAGGAAAAACAAAAAACAAAAGCCAGGGCGGTGTATAGGTGTGACTATGAAGGTAACCAGAGAACAGCATACCATTTTATGGCTAAGGCAGAGGGTGAAGGGATTAGAGACAAAAAATATAAAACCGAAGAGGACAGAATCCAAATGTCAATTACAACAGGCCTAGCAGGAAGTACATTCCCAGACCAAAAGGCTCAGGCCAAAGGCTCAGATAAGGCAATGAATTAACAGGAAGATGCCACTGTTTTGGATCACTTGTTTGTTTGTTCATTTTGTTTTTGTTTTTCAAGACAGAGTTTTCTCTGTGTAGCCCTGGCTGTCCTGAAACTCATTCTGTATAACAGGCTGGCTACCTGGCATGGATGACTTTTTTATGTGAGAAATACTAGTCTAGAGGAAGAGTAGTGGCCTGAACAACTGGTTTTTAGGTTAGCATATGTGTTACCTGCTATTTGAACAAGTGCATCATTCTGGCACACTGAAAGCATGATACGTCACTCCATTAGTACTGTTCCTAATTATGGTGAATTTATAAAACTCCAAGCATGTTCCTATGACCTTTATGCAATCCTCAGGAAACAAATTATGAAACTTAGCTCAGAGGGTGAGCTAAGACAGATCCACAACACAGAAGTAAATCCAGGCAAGCTGTGGAAGCTCATTTCTGTAGCCACTCAACACTTCTGCTTTTATGGTAGGATGGACTCAACTTAGAATGCTTCTTCACAGTTTCTGTTGTTATTTATCATAGGTTTACGTCTTAGATGACAATGATTAAAAATTCAGACACTCAGTTAACTGAGTCATAATTCACTTCCATCTTATGAAAGCTAAAAATCTGAGGGAGGAGGTCACCATCTAAACCTACCATACAAGTAAACTTCCTTAGGCTAAGCATTAAATGTTCAATGGAGCACTTAAAAACTCTCTCCTAAGGTGCTGGGTGTTTAAAATACACAAATGTAGTCAAACACAGAAAGTAAATAGAAACATGCAACATGATGAACCATGTTCATGCTGTGCTTGAAGAATAAGCAAAGACATGAGCCTACCTCAGAGTCAACACTTAAGAGGCCAGTAAGTGCTTTGCTCAGAAAATGCTTAATGGATCAACTGCACAGATTTATATAACAAAATGCAATAAAAACTACTACATCAAAAAAGTGATTCATCTTCTCAGTAAACATGTAAAACAAAGATACATTACGAAACAGCTTTATTTAACCTGAGCTTAAAAGAGGATGGCAGGGCTGGAGAGATGGCTCAGGGGTTAAGAGCACTGACTGTTCTTTCAGAGGTCCTGAGTACAATTCTCAGCAACCACATGGTGGCTCACAACCATCTGTAATGGGATCTGATGCCCTCTTCTGGTGTGTCTGAAGCTACAGTGTACTCATATAAATAAAAATATAAAAATGTAAAATATAAAAATTTTAAAGAAAAAAAAGAGGATGGCAAAGGATACTGGGATATTTTAATGAAATCGTACTAATGAGACTATGTGATGGTTAATGTTGTCAACATGACAAAATTTCGAATCACCTGGGAGATGGGCCTCTGAGCATGCCTGTGGGGAATTCTCTTGCTTGTGTTGAGGTGGAGGAAACCTGCCCACTGTGGGCAGCATCATTCTCTGGATGGGTGCTAGACTGCATGGGAAAGGAAGCTGAGCAGCTGCAGCACTCATGCTCTGTTCCTTACTGGTGTAATGTGACCTGTTTCTACTTCCTTCATTTGTCCTCCATGATGAGCTGTGAGGGAAAAGAAACCTTTCCTTAAGTTACTTTTTTCAGGGTATTTTATCACACCAACAGAAAAGACAATGAGATACTATGTTCATATGCTAGGCCTCTGAACTTACTCTCCAACCAGCCTATCAGCAGCAGTCACAGGTCACAGGGACATCAATTCTTACCTGGGCCAAGTGGATCTTTTTCATGGCTTGGGATCCCCGTACATGTGCCCTTTCAAACTGTTCCATTCTCTCCTGTGCTGCTTGTTTTCGTAGTCTTTCCAACCGTCTAGCTTCTTCTTCAGCAGCCAAATGAGCATCTGGCTAGCAGTCAATCAACACAATTTTAGAGCTTTTTTAAGAAGTGTGAAACAAAGAAATAGCTTTAAAAAGCAATGTCATTCATAGAAAACTTTTTCTACTTATATAAAATTAAATAGTAAAAAAAGGGTTTTTTTGGGGAGGTGGAGGGATAGGATGGGGAGGGATTCAAGACAGTTTCTCTGTGTAGCTCTGTGTAGATCCATCAGCTTCTGCCTCCCAAGTGCTGGGACTAAAGGTTTCACCACCATACCTGGGAGTAAAGTTTTTAATGTCTACAATTATCAAAATATCCAGCCCTAAAATGACCAAATTATTAGTATAAAGTCTTATAAATACATTTAAAACACATCAGGTTTTTTGTCTATTCAAAGATATTACTCTTTTTTTTTTTTTTTTTTTTTTTTAGTTTTCTAAGACAAGGTTCTCTGTGGAACCACGGCTGTCCTAGAATTCTCTCTGTAGACTAGGCTGGCCTTAAACTCACAGAGATTCACCTGCTGCTGGGATTAAAGGTGTGCACCACCACTGTCTGCCTTACTCCATGATTTGTAAGAAATTCCTCTAGATGGCAATCCTGATTCATCTAAGAAGGCCAGAATGATGACGGAGACACAACCCTAGCTTCCTAGAACGCATGCAGAGACAGTGACTACGCCACCTATCACAACTTGCCACTCTTATCTTAATATTTACTTTCAAATACATACATTTTACTTAACATTTATTTTGTTTGAATTATGTGTATATGCCTGTGCCCTGGGAGTCCAGAAAAGGGTTTCTGATTTCTTAGAGCTAGTTAAGGCTGGTTATGACAAGTCTACTGTGGGTATAGGTACTCTATAAAAGCAGTAAACACTTAACTGCTGAGCCATGTCTTCATCACTATAGGCAGCATTTTGAATGTAACCAGGAATGAAAAGCTTTGTTCTTTATATGATCAAATTCTATCAATAAATTGAAACAATATTAATGAAAACATTAACTTTATACATAAGATTAAATCCTCTCAGAATGGACATGGGGGCTCACTCTTGCAATCTTTATACTCGGATACTGAGTTTGAGGCCAATATGGACTAAAGTGAAATACTGTCTCACAGAAAGAAGATGAAAAATCCCCAAATAGAGAGACAAGCAGATGAAGAGACTGACAGTGAACAAAAAGAATTATACTAATCAAAAAGCCTATTAAAAATAGTTACCTCTTTTGAGACAGAGAATACTTCTGCAAATCTAAATAATGCCAGGCAGAACAAAAATAGATTAAATAAAAATTATGAGCACAGAACATTAAACAAAAGAAGCTATTAAAACAACACTTCACTCTATTCAGGCCATGAAATTTCATGAAAAAAGTTCCAATGGAACTCTCCCTCTCTTGAAGATGAATTTAAAGCAAAAGGTCAATTTTGATAAATTAAAATCTTAAGGAGGAGGAAAAAATTTCAAAATAATACACAACATAAATGATAATTATGTCTAATCTAGAGACAATGAAGTATGCATTATGGAGAAGGGACTAGTTATGGTGGTGCATGTCTTAAATCTTAGCACATAGAAGGCAGAGATAGGTGCATTTCTGTGAGTTCTGGGCTAGTCAGAGATACAAATTGAGACACAGTTTCAATCAATCAATCAATCAATCAATCAATCAATCAAACAAACACAAAAGAGGAGTTGGAGAAATGGCTCAGCAGTTAAGAGAACTGACTGCTCTTCCAGACAGGGGTCCTGAGTTCAATTCCCAGTGACCACATGGTGGCTCACAACCATTTGTAATGGAATCTGATACCTTCTTTTTTCTGGTGTATCTGAAGACAGCTATATCCAATTGACCGACAGACAGACAGACACACACACGCACGCACGCACGCACGCACACACACGGGGGGTGGGGGGTGGGAAGAAAGCCATTCTGATGTTGGTACTTTATAAAAGGCAGTTTAATTAACTTTATCAAATGCTATGTAGTTTGGAAGCAATAGTTTTTCCTCTAGAAATCTATTCTTAATATACAATCAGATGTAGATATAAATGTTCAAGATCATTATGTTTCTATTATTTAGTGAAGTATGAACTATGATTGGGCTGTTAAAAATCCTGTTTTTAGGGACTGAAGAGGTTCACCAGTTAAGAGCAATGGCTATGCTTTTGGAAGACCCGGGTTCAATTTCCAGTACCCCTATGGCAGCTCACAACTGTTTGTAATTCCAGTCCTAGGGAATCAAATATTCCTTGTTCTGGCTTCTGCAGGCACCAGGCATGTGATATGGTACAGATATACTTGCAAAGCAAAACATTCATAAACATTTAAAAAAAAAAACAAACCTATTTTTAAATGTTTGTGTGTACATTTATACATAAAGACAGACTGTAATTCATATAATATTAATCTTTTTTTTTTTTTATGGTAGTGGGATCATTGATGTTACTCCTAGTTTATCGTCTATATAAAGTTCCATTTCTACAAAGAGGCTATTATTTTATGGCTACAAGTTTTAAAATCCACTTTATGTTATAATGAAGCATATTTTGTACAATGTATGATAAAAATATACTTATCATTTTAAAAGACAGTCACAAATAGTAATGGATTTCTTCCATTATATAGGACCACCATTTATCTGACATGAAAATTCAAAGCACATTTAGAAGGCTTTGTGTTCTCTAGAGTAGTCAGTAGGATTGTTCAAATTTTGAGAACTGACCACATCAGACATAGAATCAAGCTAAAACTCAACTGAGTGAACACAGAAATACTCAAGTGAGGTCATAAACAAACAGCAAGTCAATCACCTGCTTTGCCGCCATCTGTCTACTCACAAAGGTGGAAATGTGATGGTAGGTAGAACTGTTGGTTTTCAATGAAGGAATTCTGTTTATGTCAATGTTCTGGAAAACAGGAAATAACACACAGAGTTAAAACACATTTTCAATTAAAAGAGGATCCAATGCAAAAAGTAAAATTGTCTGTTTCCTTTTTTCAACAGTATTTTGCTATGTAGCCTGAGACTGGCCTGGACTTATGGCAAGTCTCCTGTCTCAACTTCCTGAGTGCTGGGATTACAGGGCGTACTGTCACAAAACTGTGCATTAATCTATGCTAGAGTCTGTTGTAAGGTTTGTTTCATTTCAATCCCCACTAGAAGATGCAAGGAGGGAACAAGGTAGAAACCTCAGGGGTGATGAGGGCAGCTCTTCTAATGAACAGACTAATGGGCTCAGGTTAATTGTTTCTAAGGTGAATCTGCTACACAAGCCAGTTTGCTGAGATCTTCTGGTGCTCTCCATCAACTTATGACTGCCAGTAAGACCACCACCAGATGCAGCCCATTAGTCTCGGAGAAACAGTCTTTTCTCTATGAATTACTTTGCCTATTGCACTGTATTATTAGAAACAGAAAACACACTAAAACAAGACTGGTGTTAAAATCTGCTTAATAATGAAAGAAATCTTTTCATCCAAAGTTAAACTACTTCATGTTTTAATAAAAATACTAGATTTTCTAACTCTTCAAATACCTTCTAGATATTTGTAATATAGTCAGTGTTTTCTATTTCAGTTCAGAAGTTCACTCTAACTTCTCAGTTATTTAGAGTTATTTAAAGTTACTTAAAGAGTTTTGCTATAGCACCCCCTACACTCTTTACTGGGGACTTGCATCCAGGGTCTTGCACATGCTAGGCAGGTGTTCTTTCGCTGACTTCATCTTTAGAGCTGAGAGCACTTTCAAATGTCCTAAACACAAATATGCTTATAAGACACACCAAATCAAGTTGAAGCACAACTAATCACAAAAATTCCACTACAGTTTATCATGAATTAAGTTCTGGTCTGGAAACATTAGTTAATATTTAACACACTAATTCCACAAGTCTCAAAAAGGTGAAATAAGCTACTTCCCTGTTTCTGTTACTTTGGCATAAAAATAGTCAGGCCATTACAATTTATTCTGTATCGATATGTAATTAAATCAATTATACTAAACAAGGGCTTTCTGAGCCTTCACCATGTCCAAGCTAGGCATTGTAATAAAACAGAAAATAAAATAAAGTAACAATCCTTGCCTTCAAGAAACTCAAAGTAACACTTCTAAAAATAAGTTCTTAGCAAATTAACATGCTGTATGTAACCTGATAAAAGTTCCTTCACATAGAAGTGCAAACAATTTCTTTGATTCTCTTCTGCACCTGGCTCTGTCCCTCAGCTTTCTTATGAAAAGAAGGCACACAGCTATTTCTATGTTGCATGGTCACGGTGACAATTACTGTGGGAATCACAATGTGTCTGAGAAAGCACCTGCTAAACACTGACAAGCAGAGGGAGAAGTATAGTTGAGAAACGATTAGACACAGCTTTAACAGAGATGAGTGAGAAAACCGAACAGGACCCCCTGCTGAGATTTAAATTACCTCCAATCATTATTAGTTAAACCCCAGTTTCCAGTGAACTAGATGATGGAGTTTAGTCAAATCAGTCCATGGACTGTCAGTATTGTTAGGATGACTTGTAAATGATTTTAAATTGCGCAGTTAACATCTAGCTGAGTTCTGCTCTGCTGTAAGCTACCACTTAACCCGTCAGGGCACAAGCTAAGAGCAGAGTTCAGCAGAACCTGAGACCGGCTTACCTATCAAAGGGGGAGACAAAATATTCAACTATAAGTCCCATAACTACACATACACAAAACAAGCCTGTTTCTCTCCTGCATCTAGTAGTGCCTCTAAAGGCAGTACAAAAAGGAAAGGTCATGCACTGGACACCTGGGAGGCAGAAACAGACAGATCTCTATGAGTTCGAGGCCACCTGGTCTACAGAGAGTTTTCCAGGACAGCTAAAACTACAAGAGAAACCCTGTCTCAAACAAACGAACGAACAAAAATAAAAATCAGGAACTAATTACCTTAACCCAGCAGAGATGGTATATGTTCTCAATCCCAGCAGTAGGAAGACAGAGGCAGGTGATCTTTGAGTTTGAGGCCAGCCTGGTCTACATAGTGAGTTTCACGACAGCCAGGACTACATGGAGAAACTGTCTTGAAAAACAACAACATAAAACAAAACAAAAAGAACAAACCTGCTTTTAAATGTGCACTATACCTCATAAGACACTATGGTGTGCACGGCACTGAGGTTTTCAACACGATGGCTGTTCACATTCGAAGTCTTAGTGTCTGACTAGTTTACCTTAGTAAAGTCTAAAGAAGGGGATTCATGAAAACTAAGAGCCACAAGGGAAAGTGATGAGCTTGTAAATCTTTATATAAACTCTGGTTCTCTATTGAGGTTAGTTAACCCTCGATCTTCATGTTTCCTAACTCAAAAAACACCTGCACCTTTTACTTTGCATGACTGTATTGGTGAGTAAATAAGACACACTAAAACCATAGATATGCAGTAGTGCCCACTCACATCCTAGGAACCGTGCTTGGGTAAGATTTTAGTGTATCCAAAATGATAGTTTTTCTTTAGATTATGTAAACAGAAACTTTGTTCCACGTTTGTTTGCTTGATTTTTCAAGACTGGTTTTCACACAGTCTGCTCTAGCTTCCAACTTGCCATGCAAGCAAAACTGGCCTTGCATTCCTGATCTTCCTGCCTTCACCTACAGGAAAGGGGGTTCCATGCCTAGCTATGATAAGATGTTTGAGAAAGTTTGTGAAATCTAAACAGCTTGCATTTCTTTTCTCAGATCTCTCAGTATTTGCGTTTATGTTTGGGGAAATGGTTACACAGACACACCTCCATTCTATATATAAGATAAGACCCTTAAATGGTACACATTAACCTCAAGGGACTCAAACACCCCGCTAACTTAGCCCTTCAAACTGAAGTCTTATTTTTTCCTTTTACACCACAAACTCACAACCAGCTCAAACATATTCTAAGCTACTGTTATTTCCCAAACACCTGGATAAGTGTGAACAAAGAACCTACTGTAAAACACGTTTTTGTTTTTTTTTTTTAACCAAACAAGAATACAATCACCCTAGCTGGGCAGTAGTGTCACACACCTTTCATCCCAGCATTCAGGAAGCAGAGGCAGGTGGATCTCTGAATTTGAGGCAAGCC
>CM052706.1:98411718-98442560 GCA_028551405.1 Uromys caudimaculatus | reverse complement strand
GGGAGGGAGGGAGGGAGGGAGGGAGGGAGGGAGGGAAAGAGAGAGAGGGAGAGAGGGAGAGGTATGAGTTGAAGATCCAGAAGTGAGGCTGTGTATGTTCACAGGGAGCCAGAGTCATTTTCTGGGCACTTGAGAAACGTGGTTAGGGAGCCAGCTTGAAGTGCCTTCCTTTCAATGAAGAGGATATGAGCTTCCAAGAAAGATAAAGAAGAATAATGACAATAGTTGTATGTAGCATAATAAAATCCAGAATCTCCAGAATGATATTCACAAAAATGAAAGAGACCCTACCACCACTGCCAAAAAGGAAAAAAACAAAAACAAAACAAAATGAAAAAACAAATTTGCTATCCCAGAACTGATAATTCTATCCATCCAGCACTCTAAAAGCATTCTTCTTCAAGAAGCTAAAGGCTGGCTTATAAATACTAGAAAATATAATAAAAGCAATAAAAAAGCATCATGAGTTAATACTGCCTGCCCTTTTAATTTCTTGTATGGTCCTGGGGGAGTAGCTGAAATAGGACACTTCCACCTGGGCCTCACAGGGTCATGGCAGATGGCTCAGTGAGGGCAGGGAGGCTGACAGAGCCTGACACTCAGGCAGATCATATGCACACAAGTACATGATAGAGATCCTCATACCACTGTTATGTTTTCATGCTTTTTTTAAAAAAAGCTTCTATATAAAACAACTAATTTTGACAGTCATCTCTACAGTCAATCCAATGACCACAAAATGCTAACGTAAATATGAGAAGTGATTCTTTTCTTTTTCCCTTTTTTTTTTTTCTTTTGAAACAAAGCCTTACTATGCTCAATAGCCATCCTCCTGCCTCAGCTTCACAAATCCTGGGACTATAGGTAGAGCTAGCATGTCCATTCTAGTACTCATACAGAGTGTCTATAGAACTAATGTAATTTTTCGGCAAATAAAGGCTATAAAAAAGTAAAAATCAGAATGGTCAGCAGCACGAGAGAAACCGAAACCACTACGCTCTGCAACACAGATTGGTTTGAGACCACTGGGGAAACCTCAGCACATATGGGAACAACAAGGGTTAGGTAACAGTGAGCAAAATGTCAGTGCTGTTATTGTTTTACAGTTCTTAAAAACATACATTAAAGTATTAATAGGTAAAAGAATATCTAGAATTTTAAAATACTCCATATATACTCGCATAGTATTATTTAATTAAAACTCAAAAGCTCTAGGCAATTCACCTCAAAGGGGGATGGGACAGGTGGTGGTAGACTGGCCATTTTAGCAGATCTCTGTTTTTCCACAAGCACTGCTTCCTTTCGAGCTTTTATGTGCCTTAAAAGACAAGAGATGCCACCAATTAGTCTCTCGGGTAATACCTGTTTTCAGCAAGACCAGAAATGCATTTACTTGATATCAGTACAGAGTCAAAAACATAAAGGCAGAGACTCGTCTAGGCGAGTCCACACCCAGTTGGCTGTTTGACAAGGCATACATGTTTGAACATGTTAACCAGCTATAAGAGGCTTATATAAAGACAGGAGGGTCAATTGAGAGTTCTTTACAATAAGAGCAGAACTAGAAATGTTAAAGATAGGCCACTGTGTAAAATGACCAATACAGATCACTAACAACATGCAAAAGTTACTTACTGAAGCTTTTCAGTCCACAACCACAGATGCACGTGTGCATGCACATGCGTGTGTGCATGTGTCACTATATAACCCTGACTGGCCTAGAACCCAATGTGTATGGACTAGATTGGTCTTGAACTGGCAAAGATCTGCGTGCTTCTGCCTCCCAAGCACTGGAATTAAAGGTGTGCGCCACCATACCCTGCCATAAGACCTCTGTAATGCTCTCAATCACATAAAACTTTTTCCTTTGTGTTTTTATTAGGACAGCTAGTAAAACCAGCCCCTCCTGCATTAGTAAGCACAGTTTAGAGTGCCACGGACACACAGCCTTACCTAGTATCCTTTCACAGCCTCCCCCACACCCTCTATTTCTTGCCACAATGATTTCAACTGAAAATATGGTAAAAGTTATTATGTTACCTGTTTTTCTGTTTCATTAACATTTCTTTTTGATTTTTCTGCACTTTTAGGGCTTCTTTATGCCTTACTTCTGCTTTTCTTTTTCTTTCTGCTGCCCGCCGAGAAAGAGCATCCAAGTCAGGTTCCTAGAAGTATATACTACTTAAACATTCATGTTTTACAAGAGGATCAGAAATGTGTCTACTTGGCATCAACATCTGACACAAATGTCCCGAAGCACGGCAATGGGACCGCCGCCTGCCACAGTACTCAACATCTAACTTCCTATAAAAACATCAAATACCAAGCTAATTTGCACAGGGTTAAACTAACCAATAAAACATTTTATTGAAACTAAAACGCCAAGTAGTAATACAGTTGTTTCTCTGGCCTTCAAAAATCATATGGGTGTCATTCAAATGAGTTAGGCTTGGGAAAATGATTAAACACGAGGCCAACAGTGACACAAAAAGGTAAAAAAAGTAAAAGAAAAAAGTCAGACCTTAGGACTGCTGGTACAAATACACAAACTAGCATTTCTTTCCTCCTTCTCCCGCCCCTTTCACTCTTTATTTTGGTCTGTTATGTAGCTTTGACTGACCTATAACTCACTATGCTTACCAGGTTGGCTCTGATCTTAACGAAGTCCTCCTGTCCCTTTTCTTGAGTTTTAGATTACAGGCATACATGTATACCATGCCTGCCTAAACTATTTTCTAGGCATAAATCACATTAAGCAAATCAAATAAACTCAAGGAATTTTCTGAAAACACTGAACTCTATGTTGCCTTTAGGAAAGTCATAAACAAAAACAAGTGCATATTCAGTCATACATATTTAGAAGTGTCAGGAATGAATCTGAATTTAAAAATCT
The DNA here is from genome assembly GCA_028551405.1 of Uromys caudimaculatus. Taxonomy (NCBI): domain Eukaryota; kingdom Metazoa; phylum Chordata; class Mammalia; order Rodentia; family Muridae; genus Uromys; species Uromys caudimaculatus. The sequence goes on along the minus strand of CM052706.1, from coordinate 98,439,667 downwards.
GAATTTAGTCCCCTGAATGTATCCACATTGCTTGAGGCAAACAATTTCTGATTGCAGAGGTTACCATCATTTTATATAGGCAAGAACTGTTAGAAATAATGCTCGTTGTTCTTAACCAGAAGAAGAAAGGTGTGCTTGGTGTGATTTACAAGGCAATGATGCACCATTAGTCTCATGGTAGAGTAAACTGATTTAAAAAATAGCGGTCAGCTTGCCTCTCCCAGTTCTACACATTAAAACATGCTTATCATGCAAGCATTCAATAAATCAATTTAATATAACCACAGTCTCCATCAGTGATCAGATGAGTTCACCACTCACATTTTCTTTAGCCTGTCGATGTCCGTCTCCCATATGTCTTAAACTTGCCAAATACAGCTTTTCCAAGTTCTGTATTTTCTGGCTTTGTGCTTCTTCCCATTCTACCCTTAGCTCCTCAGCCAAATGAGAAACCTGCTGATTTCGCCTCTGTTTTATGTCTTCTCTTATCTGGAAGGCAATGCCCCTTTCTTGTTCTCGAACCTGAAAGATGAGTATTTCATACAAAATACTTGAAGGGGGTTTAAACATTTAAAATAATCCAGCTGAGAATAAGAGTGCAAATGAATTCTCTTCAGGTTTATCATTCTCCTAAATACTCGTTAGATACAGGCTATGGTTAGCAAAAAAAGTTACACTGACAGAATTAAAAAAAAGGGAGAGGATATTTAGAAAGTTTTTATTGCTTTCGTGTGTGTATGTGTGTGTGTGTAGTACAGAAGCCAGAAGACAACCCGCATGAGGGTCCCTGCCTGAGGACCTGGATTACCAAGCTTGACAGTAAAGTGCCTTTACCTACTGAGCTATCTCAGCAGCCCTCAAGGGTAGTTCTAAAATTACTTAATCAAATCTTGTTTCATCTACTCTGCCTCCAATAACACACAGATGCTAAAAGTAAGATGATTTCACAAATTTCACAGTCAAAGTTAGATGGGAGCTCCCTCTCTAGCGTCCATCACCTCTGCTTCTAGGTAGAAATCTATTCCATGACTCACAAAGGCTTAACTTTAGATTGCTAGAAAGGAAAATCTAAACTTTCCTAATAAACTTGTCTTAGATGCTCATATTAGTAAGTCTGTTTCATCTTTCCAATAGTCTTCTCCAAATTCTTTTTGAGCTTCCTTTTCTAATGTTCACCACCTATATACCATTGAGAAATGGGACAGAAAGATTTTAACAGCCAGAAATTGAGGAAGATTTCTGTAAAATAATGTCTTCTGGACATAACAGAAGTGTTGCAGGCATGAATCTTGCTGATACAAGATCAAGCAAGTCAAACTCCTGAAGGGAGGGAGGGTCATGAGATCCCATCCTAGCTATGGAGCCGACAGCTGCTGGGGAACAGTCTTCAATAGTAAGCTGCCCACGCTCCAGTGGATGGCACCATGCAGATGCAGGCAGAATTAAATGGACTCTGGGCTATTAAAAGAAAAAGACATGAAATAGGGAAAATATGAGAGAAAGATGGGGAGAAAATGGAGAGAGAAGAGAGGGGTAGACAATAATCTAAATATATTGTATCCACATATGCAATTATCAAAGAATAAAATTTTTAAAAATATATAGATACTTAAATAACTATTTTCCAATACCTGGATTAAGCAATATCTTTCAACTCTTCTCCAGGCTACTTATCAGCTTATTTTTCAAATGTAAATAAGCAAGAACCAGGGCTCTTTCAAGGACAGAACAAGCTTATAAATGCAACACTTCATTTAGAACAATCTAATCCAAAATATATAAATGATTTGAAGAAGACAATTTAAACTCCAAGTAAACGATACCTGTAGCAATCTTAGTTTTCGTCTTCTTTCATAATCTTCCTTCAAAACAAAGGCTTCTTCATTAGGACTCAACCTCAGCTTTCCACCCATTACCTTTCTTTTCATTTCTGAGTATTTTAAATATAAAGGATCTGAGTTGAAGAGAAATAAACAGATGAATGTCTATAAAATATATTACTGACATAGGGCAACAATTAAAATGATTTTAAAACTTCATGTTAATATTTTCAATATTTAAAGGGTAATATATATTTACTATATAAAGGTAAACAAAGTCCAACTTAGTTACAGTTATGAACCTGCTCTTTAGATCACTGGTTATCAGATGGATGAGGAAAATAAAGAGTGGGGAGAACTCACAAGTTTGTCCCCATCTATAGCTGACTGACAATAGTTCAGATCTTACTTTTTCCCTATCTTGGCATTTCCATAGTTTATTACGCACTTAAAAGATGTATTGGCACCAAACAATTGTCTTCACAAGTACAATTTAACACTGATAACCTGTACCTAATAAAAATAAAAAGGTAACTTTAAGGGACCCTGGTTTGCTGTACATAATTTGATCACTTAGCACCATTAAATCTCAAGGAATATTATCAATCCCATGGGCTTCGTTTAAAAGATCCCTCAACAATTACAAACACGTTGTATTAGTTAAGGGTTCTGTTGTTTCAATAAAACACCACGACCCAAAGCAACTTGGGAATAAAGGGTTTATTTCAGCTTGTATTTCCACACCATAGTCCACCAGTGAGGGAAGTCAGGGCAGGAACACAAATGGCAGAAACATGGGAGCAAGGAGCTGACACAGAGGCCATGGTAGTGCGCTGGTCACTGACTGACTCAACCTACTTTCTTATCCCATCCAGCACGACCTGCCCAAGGGTGGCACAGCACACGATGGGTCTAGCCCTTCCACATCAATAATGAATCAAGAAATTGTATTACAGATGTGGCTACAGTCAGATCTTATGTGAGCATGTTTTCAATGGAATGGTCTCTTACCGATGACTCTAACTTGTGTCAAGGCAATATAAAAGTTACCAGGAGACTTTTTTTTTAATGACCATTTTTTAAACTCCCTATAGAATAATTCTAATGACATAAGTATTAGATTCCGGGGTCTATTCTATTGCTAAGTCTGAGTGTTCTTGATGTCCTCCCTACACTTTCTTTCTGTCTCTGTCATGCTGCCACGGTGCTACAATCCACTTCTCCTCTATAGAACTTAGATTTTTCTTTAACATGCTCTTATCTAGAGGAATGTGGTGAGAGCTGGTGTAACCTGAAACTCTTTCCAAATAGCAGAACTGTTACCAACCTCTTCCCATGATCGCCGCTACCAAAAAGTGTACTTAGCATCGGCGTGCCACGGTCTTATCTGAGATGAGTGCACATCTCTCAGGTCTCTTCACAGCGATGAGGCAGGAAAATTTATTACTGGATATTTACAGCTGTGAAGCTAGCTTAAGTTCAGCTGCTTCTAAGGAGCTATTCTCTATGAATGAGCTTTACTTACTCATCTCACCTAGAATATAGACTATCTATATTCACATAGGGATAGCTTCTCCTTTAGTTTTTCATTATTATTTGTCTTTTGTAGATAGCGTCTTAATAACTGAGTGATAGTAGCTATAGTTTTAAAAACTCAATACTCAAATACACGGTTTCAATGAAGTGCTTGGGTAACATAGTAGAAAACAACGCCTTTTGCAGAGAATTCTCCATCACAACTGTGGTCAGGACAAGTATCATCTTATCCATCGCTTCATGTCTTGCACCTTATAAATAATTCAGGGTGGACTGAACCAGACAGTGATTTAATTCATATACAGTACTGCATGGCAGACCCAGTCACGACTACGTCCAAGAGAACAAATGTCAAACAGTAGTAACTGAATTGAAAACTTTTTCCAATACACACTACTGACACTCCTAAGAAAAAACTCCTGAAGAGGTTGAGGCTCCAGGAGAGGAATATTGTAAGTTGTTTTCTATAGGAGAAAAGTGTTCCTCCTACACCTGTTAATTAGAATCCTGTTGCCTGGTTTGATCCCTAGCCATTTCTATCCACTCGGACTCTTTAAGTGCTAAAGGACACAGTAGGATTTATCTTGATAAATTTCATTCTGAGGATTAGACAATATCTGACACACAGTAATCACAAAATTAATACTAGATGTGAATGCAAGAGCCAACATTGCCATTCATTAGCAGAAGGCAGCAGCCAAGTTTCAAGTCCCTTGGGTCTTGTTAACTTTACTCCGTGAAAGGGGAGTAACAGCCTCGTGGCTGTACTAAATGTGTGGCTTAATTACTTCCAAACTGCCGAACACATTCGAATATGACTGACGACAACCATTTCCTGCTGTAGTTTCTTGAGGCAGGGTCTCACTATGTTTGTTGCGGAGGCTGGCCTTGAACTCGAGGCATTCCTCCTGCTTCAGCACTGCCTCGCAAGTGCTGGGACTACAAGATGAACTAACACTCCCGGTTGGGACTGCCAATTTTTCAAGGCTGAGTGTAAGTCAGAAGAGTACCAGAAGAGCTACGGGTGGGGGATGCCACAGAAAGGCCGAGCTCTCTGCAGGACCGGCCTCGGGGCAGTTTAAAGGGCCGGAAGGCTCGCCAGCCTGCTCGCGGCCTGCCAGAAGAACCCTGACGGGCCTCCGTCACTCACCTGACAGCGTGTGTGGTCGGACCTCACGGCACACAGGCATCCGCACCCGGCCAGCTACCCAGCAGCCGTTTGGAGACTTGCGGGACGGCCATGGCCTTGCTCTCGTCACTTCCGTCATTCAAACGGCCCGCCAATGGCGGGATCGGACGGCGGGAACCAGCTTGGGCACGCCTCCGCAGGGGCCGCTGGGAAGGCTGCGGCATGCCAAGCCCCAGGCCACCTCCAGCCCAGCGCACGCGCAGCCCCGCCCACATGCACGCACGCACGCACGCACGCGCAGTCTTGCGCAACGAGCCATTATCCCTCTCAACTGCCGGGGTCTTGCCACACTTGCTCTGTAGTGTTTTGTTGCCGGCAGACAAGCCTGGATCGGGTTCAGAACCTGAAAGAGGATGTGCGGAATCGGCGAAAGACTTGGACCAGGAAGTACGGTTCACATACTATACTCTGACACCGAGACAACTCAGGCTACCTTTAGTTATACATCTATTTTTTTCACGTAGTCTTTTTTAAGAACTTCCTACCTTCAACCAAGTGCACACTGTGCTTCCTTCTCAGTCCCCACCGTTTCCTGCTAAACCATGAACTGTATCAAGAAAGATGAAATACAGATTCAGCAAGAGATTAATATCTAACCCAGCACATTGATACATAACCAATTGCAGTTACAGTAGAGAGAGGTGATAAACTACATACCCGCGAAATTCTGATTTAATTATTGACACCTAGCGTCTCCCCTTAGGAAATTTAATTCCTCTAACGCGCAGGGCTCTGCGCAAATTAGTAAACCGAGTCAGTTCCTCGTCCTTGTTTGGCTTACCTCGGAATATCCCTATTAAGTCTTGGAACCAATGATCCAGACCTTCCTACACTTTTAATAATCATCTAGCTATTGTTTGGAACAGGTCGGTGGGGCAAATTGTCGGAACTTAGTTACTACTGGGAGAGAACATCCAGATGTTAGCTAATGTACCCAGACCAGTCCCTTGTGTTGAGTCAACTGCATCATCATTATTAACAAACACAGGAGTAGTGAGTGATCTGTTCCACTCCCATGGTCCTCAGAGACAAACAAGAATGAATCACGGTCTAAACTTCCCGATTCTAGGGAAACATCTGTCACAAAGTGAAAGTAAAAACTTCCAATGACAAAGCCAAAAATGCAGACACAGGCAAAAGCGAACCAAGACTTCCTTGGGGAAAGGCCAGCAGATTCTGCTCGAATATCCGACAGGTCCTTGCCTGTGAGGACCCAACTCCTCAGGCCTTGCCATAAAGAGACCTATCTGCATTACACTTGTGCACCTTTCCCAGGCTTGGCCACCACTGATATGTTCACTTGGTCATAAGTCCGGAAGAAGTATAGGAAAGGGGAGCTCTCTGACAAGTCTTGAAGGGGGACATTAATCTTTCCAATTGTTTTTCAAGCACTTTGGTTCAGTTGCCTGACACCCCTCTGTCATTTGCTGACCTGATGACTGGACAATTATGTGCTCTACCCAGTTGGCGTCTTGAGCAGAAAGTCCTCAAGTGGAAATTCGAGATTGAGACATGTTCTGTTTTAAATAGGAAACCAGGAGGAATCAGAATAAGTGCAGTAGGCTGAGAGAGTGTCAGGCTATACATCGTGACTCTGGGACCCCGAACCATTGGAGTCATAGCTTCTCTGTAGACTCTAAAGTTTAGACCTGTATTGCTGTAGGCCACGCCACCCTGGAGTGTCTGAAGTGGCCTATTTCTTTTACCTGGCATCTATTTCCTGTCAGCTAAGGGCCCTGCTGGAAGTGTCACTGGAGTGCCTGTCTCCTTGTACCTTGGCTATGGGAACCAGACTTCTATCTCAGTTCGTTCTCTGGGTTTTCAGAGGGAGTATCCCAAGATCATTCTCCAGGGAAGAGTGAGGGGCTTGTGCTTTGGCAGGGGAGCCTGAGGAATTGTAAAATTTGCCGCATTTTTTGGTTAAGTATGGGGCCAGCCCAAGTCAAGTTAGGAGGAAGTTAACTCTATGGGAGACTCTGTGGGCATCTTAATCCACGGTAGCGTTCTTAGTTATACTTGTCCTACCCTCTTCCCAGGGTCCATGGAGACTCAGCGATTAAGAATCACGTGAAGGCAGTGTGCTGATTTTTAAAAAGTATAAGGTCTTCTGCTTAGGTTTTCTTTCTTGTTCAGACCCAGCACCCCCAGGACACAGAGGTATGGCCAAGAAGGGCCATTGCCATCCTCTAGCTCCCTGCTACTGTGACTGCCCCAAGAATGGACACGTGACATAAATTGGGTAAACCACAGTATTTTGCAGTAATTGTTCTTACCAGAACCAATACAAATGAGCACATTTATTTTTAGTTCAAACTAGGATATGAATCTGAGAATGAGGTGACTCCACACAAGCTGATCTGAAAGCACAGGTCTGGCATACACTAGGGAGCACCAAGAGGAAACTCTGTGTTCAGATTCCTGGATGCAGCTATCCTTGAGGTCTGCAACACATCTGGTCATTTGTATTTTTCTGACAGGAACTCTGAATTTAAGATGCTTTTAATACAGGGTTCTGTGTTTTCTAAATTAACAGAGGCTGAAGTTTTGTTTGTGAGACATGATCTCACTGAATGCTCTGGAACTCAACATATAGACAGGCTGGGTTGAACTCACAGAGATCCTCTGCTTCTGTGTTCATAATGCTGTGATTAAATGCTGTGCCACCATGATTTGTCAGGCCACAGGTTTATCGCTGTAGACATATCTGGTATCTTGGGGGATAAAACAGAATAATGGTTGATATGTTGGATTCAGAGTCCAACTTCATGGATGTAAATTCCTAGTTTACCAATTCTGACCCTGTGTTAATGCCTGACCTTCCCTAGAAGTCAGTTTTCTCAACCCAGATGCAGTAGAAGTGTTCCAAGGTGGCTGTGAGACTTCAGGCTGTTGGGACAACGCCTGGCACAAATTACGTGACACACGCTACTTTTTACATTTTGCCTTTTAATACATTATCTTATAAATCTTGTTTTGGAGACGGTCTCTCTATGTGGCCCTGGCTGTCCCTGAAACTTGCTGTGTAGACAAAGCTGGCCTTGAACTCAGAGATTTGCCTCCCTCTGCCTCCTGTGTGCTGAGATTAAAGGCATGGCCACCACATCCCATAATGCTTCGTTTTTGACTGAAGAAAACCGAACATACACTTTTAAATCTGTGTTTTAATACTTTGGTTTTGATTTTTAATTATATCTTTGAACTTTATAGGTGTAGAGAAGGTAGGTATGCTTAGCTTATAATGTTGTCCACCCATTGGGAATGAGTGTGTGTGTGTGTGTGTGTGTGTGTGTGTGTGTGTGTGTGTGTGTGTGTGTGTGTGTCTTTGAACATAAGTGTGTGCATGTACGGGGACATGTATGGAAGTCAGAGGTCAACGTTAGGTGTCTTTTTCTATGGCTCTTCACCTTGTCTTTTGTAACAGTCTTTTACTGATCCCAGAGCTAGATTGAGTGGTAGTAAGACTAACAGTTCTTAAGGGATATACCTGCCTCCACACACCCACTCCCTGAACCTCAACACCACCATGCCTTCTTTTTACTTGTGTGCTGTGGATCTGAACTTAGTTATTCAGAGATACTTTATTCATTGGGTCATTTCCCTGGCCTGGGAGTAAACAGTCACCACTGGTCAGAGGAAGCATTGTGACATTAGTGTGGCCAGTTTCTGTGTAATGTTGCCTCTCTTCAGGTTGGCTTGAAGCATTGGTTACTTTAGCATCATGTGACCACAGTACCTGGCAGGCACAACTTAATGGAGGGAGGAAAGATTTATTCTAGCTTACAGTTTCAGAGGTCTTCAGTCCATCACGGCAGGGAAGGCAAGGAATAGTTTATATCTTGGTGGACAGGAAGTAGAAAGAGTGAAATGGGAACAAGTCTAGGATGTTATTCTCTCAAGGACCCACTGTCAATGATCAACACCTTCAAACTAGGCCTCACTTTCAAAAGTTCCCAGCTAGCACCACTGTGCGGAGTCCAAACACTGCAAGGCCGAGACTGAGGGAGACAACGCGTTCAAATCACAGCAGAATAGTTTCAGATGGTTTCATAGGCTGAGTTCACTTTAGTCTCTTACCACATCCAGGGTAAAAACCCTAACATTTAAGTGGGGGGACTCCTCAGAGTCTTATGTATAAAATCAAAAAAATGTCAGGTGTAGTGCACTCCTGTAATCTTGGCACTCAGGACACAGAGTCAGGAGAATCACCACAAGTTTGAAGCAGTCTAGGGTACTGTACTGGCTAGTTTTGTGTGTCAACTTGACACAAGCTGGAGTTATCACAGAGAAAGGAGTTTCAGTTGAGAAAATGCCTTCATGAGATCCAGCGCTAAGGCATTTTCTCAATTAGTGATCAAGGGGGGAGGGCCCCTTGTAGGTGGTGCCATCTGTGGACTGATAGTCTTGGGTTCTATAAGAAAGCCAGCTGGGCAAGCCAGGAGAAGCAAGAAAGCCAGTAAGCAGCATCCCTCCATGGCCTCTGCATCAGCTCCTGCTTCCTGACCTGCTTGAGTTCCAGTCCTGACTTCCTTTAGTGATGAACAGCAGCATGGAAGTGTAAGCTGAATAAACCCTTTCCTCCCCAACTTGCTTCTTGGTCATGATGTTTGTGCAGGAATAGAAGCCCTGACTAAGACAGGTACATAGCAAGTTCCTGGCCAACCAGGGATGTGCAATGAGATGCCTATTCAGCAAACAATCCAAAAGAATATCTTGCAGGGACAGAAGTAATCAAAGAGCATCTGTCTGGCAGCCTGCCACTCTGGCTCTCCTGATAGTAGCACCACAAATGGCTATTGCTCAATGGTGGTGAGACTGAATGTGCAAGAAAATATGGGCCCATCCAGAGACTGCCCCACCGAGGATCCATCCCATCTGCAGACACCAAACCCAGCACTATTGCTGATGCCCAGACACACTTGCTGACAGGAGCCAGGTATGGGTGTTCTCTGAGAGGCTCTGCCAGAGCCTGACCAATACAGATGTGGATGCTCGCAGCCAAAACTGAGCAGGGGGATCCCAATGGAGGAGTTAGGGGAAGGATTGAAGGAGCTGAAGGGGTTTGCAACCCCACAGGAAGAACAACAATATCAACCAACCAGATCCCCCAGAGCTCCCAGGGACTAAACCACCAACCAAAGAGCACATGTGGAGGGACCCATGACTCCAGCTGCATATGTAGAAGAGGATGGCCTTGTTGGGCATCAATGGGAGGAGAGGTCCTTGGTCCCGTGGAGGCTCGATGCCCCAGTGTAGGGGAATGATAGGGCAGTGAGGGGGGGAGTGGGTGGGTGGGGGATGGGGGAGCACCCTCATAGAAGCAGGGGAGAGGGAGGATGAGATGGGGGTTTGCAGAGGGGAAACTGAGGAGGACATTTGAAATGTAAATAAATAAAATAACCAATTAAAAAAAAGTGGGGGGAGAAAAAGAAAAGAAAAAAAGAAAAAGAAAAGATGGGACTAGACACTTCCAAACTACAAATACCATTTTAAAGTCACAGCGCAGGGCCAGAGCCATTTACTTGTGAGAAGCATGGGCTGGAGAGATAGCTCAGCAGTTAAGAGCACTTGCTCTTCTTGCAGAGAACCCCGGTTCGGTTCCCAGTACCCGCATTATGGTTCCCAACCATCCTTAACTCCAGTTCCCCCTTCTGACCTCTGCCTGCTCCATAGACATACACGGTACAGATACATACATGTAGGCAAAACACATAAAAAAATGAGAACTACTTTTCCATCATTTAAGTGTCTATGGCCTATCGTTTCTATAACATATATCAAGACCATTGATTCTAAGCTACGAGTGTGTAGGATGTTAGGTACATGCTTACAAAGATAGGGAAGGCTGGACAAAAAAGGAAAAACAGGTGATTCATAACCCAGAAAAGCATACAGTCAAGGGCTGGATTCAGATGTAGGTCTGAACACCTGCTTTACCTGAAATTAACTTCTCTGAAGCTCTTGGGGATGAAAGTGTCCACTTTCACTGAACATTCTCTGTGCCAGAAATCCCCATTCCATCGAACAGCAGCTGTAAAAACACCATTTTAAAAACTCAAGCTGTGAGGCCGGAGAGAATGCTCAAGGGTTCTGATCATTTGTTGTCCACGCAGAAGTTCGGGGTTCCATTTCCAGCACTCACTCACAGGGTGTCTCTCAGCTATCTGTAAGTCTAGTTCCAGGAGATTCAACACTCTCTTCTGGCGTCTATGGAACATACATCCCTGCAAGCAAAACATTCATACATATAAAATAAATAAATAAAAATACCCTCAATCTGTAAAATCCAAATAGACTGCAATCATCTTATTTAGAAGCATAATTATAAAAGGCCGCGGTATGATTTGTCTACCATTACCCATCCAAGGCAGGCACCATCTATTCTAGCATTTCTCCTACTACCATCTGACCTGCTTCCATTCATCTCATGGGGAACAATCCTGTTAGCATAGCAGTTTTTCATCTAACATTATCTCCAAAGGGAGGCTAGAAAACACAATGTGACATCATTGTTCTTGGGAGGCAGAGGCAGGAAAGTTGTATTGTGAAGCCAGTTGGGCTGTGCCAAGCCACCCTGTTCTACACAGTGAGAGACACTGCCTCAAAAATAAGAACAACAAAATACACCAGCAGCAAAATTACTCTCCTTGCCCATGAACATAGCAATAATTTACACACATTTAAACAGCTGCGGCTCAAAGTGTAGCCCAAGGCCAGCAGCAGTAGAGACACTAGGAGATGGTTGGAAAGTCAGGCTCTCAGATCCTGCTTTGATTTGCTGGACCACAATCTGAATCTTACATGTTTGTTTGATTTTTTTTTTTTGAAGGGCTAGGTATTGAACTGAGGGCCTCATGCATGCTAGACAAGTACTCTACCACTGAGCTACACTCCAAGCCCTCATATTTTCAAATAAATCTGCCCGCCATTTACAAGCACCTTAACATTTGAGAAGCCGTGACACACACAAAACCCCATGGTAGGTGATAAACTTCTGTGTGATGCTTTATATTTTGGGATCAATGGATGAAAACATGGCACTGTGTTTCCAGCCACAGTGTTGGTTCTTTAATTGGATTATGACAGATTCCTCAGTACCCATGTTTTCTTTCCAGATCTTAACTCCTAGAGTCCTTCCAGTCTTCCAATGTCATCCACACACCTGTCCCACTCTGTGTCCCACGTGATAAAGCTTTGGTTCTAAGAGTGTGGTGGTTTGAATAATCTTGGCCGAGGGAGTGGCACTATTTAGAGGTGTGGCCTTGTTGGAGTAGCTGTGGCCTTGGAGGAAGTATGTCACTGTGGGGATGGGCTTTGGGACCCTTTTCCTAGCTGTCTGAAAACAGTCTGCTCCTGGTTTCCTTTGGATGAAGATGTAGAACTCTCAGCTCCACCAGTGCTGTGCCTGCCAGGATGCTGCCATGCTTCCCACATGATGATACTGGACCGAACCTCAGAACCTGCAAGCCAGCCCCAATTAAACGTTGTCCTTTATAAAAGGTGCTCCTAAACAAAGGACGCTTGATGATATTTACCTCTTAGGAATGGTCTTACCACCCTGACTTCCGTTATCGCCCTGTGTTGTCATTGTACAACTGCCTGGCCTCCTACCTGAAAAGGTGACTCGTGAACCTGAATGCTTGCTAGCACCGGAACCTTAGGTTTAGAAGCCTAGAAGAGAAAGATTGAATGCCACTTTTGCTTCCAGCAAGACTTATACTCAGAAAACCCTTTGGACTTTCTGAGCACAAGTTTTCTCATTTTTCTCATCTCTAGAATGAGCTTGATGTGATAATTCAGCTCTCAGGGTAATCACTGAAGAAATAGTAGCACACTGTGATGGTTTTGTTTATTTTATGCACACACTAGAATCATGCATAATGACTGCTGCTGGCAGTTAAAAGGAGTAATGTGCTGAAAGAAACACTTGGCTTCTGACCTGCGCCTAGTGGTCCAGTGACATTATGGTGTGTTATGATGTCCTTAGCTCTTTAGTAAATCCAAGGAGATATGTGAAGGCTGAGTAGACTCCCATTGCAGGGCATGGGAGGATTTCCCAAAGTAGAGCCTAGGAACACAAGCTTGGAGGAAATGGGAGAGGTAAGGGGGCACAAATGGGGAGCCTGGGAAGCGTTACTGAAGCAAGTTTAGTTGTGCCCACCTGCTTTGAGGTATTGATCCTAAACAGGCACCGTGACTTCTGAGGAAGAAGAGACACTGTTGGCATTTGTGCCTTCTGCTCTTCAGCCTGTGAAGAGCCTGGGGCTCTTGAGTGTCTGATTTGCCATGGATGTTCCTGACTCTCCCACAGTGATGTAATCTAAGCAGTCCTATTCAGGTTGGTGAAGTTCACCTACAAGGATTCACAGGATTAGGTCCTTGTCTGAAGATTTCTATTGCTGTGACCATGGAAACTCTTAAAAAGGAAAACATTTAGCTGGGGCTGGCTCACAGTTTCAGGGGTTTAGTCCGTTATCATCATGGCGGGAAGCATGGTAGCATGCAGGCAGACATGGTGTTGGAGGAGCTGAGAGTTCTACATCTGGATCTTCAGGCAGCAGGAAGGGAATGCCACACTGGGCATAGCTTGATCATCTGAGACCTCAAAGCCTGTCCCCAGTGACACACTTCCACCAACAAGGCCACATCTCCTAGTAGTGCCATTTCATGTGGGCTTATGGGGGTCATTTTTATTCAAACTGCCATGGTCCTGATTGCACTTTAAGAAGGATCTTTAAGCTTTGTAACTGGATAATGAGAGGCTCTAGTCTCAGTTACTGTCTTGTCTGTGTGGTGGAGGAAGAGCCACCAGCTGTAGGAAGTGGCATTAGGGCTTAACACACATTAGCCCTGAAGATTAAAATATTCACCACTAGAGGGGAGACTAGACAAACTTTGGAATGTTTGCTCACTATTTTTTACTTCAATTTATTTGTGGTTCTAGGGAATCCAACCCAGGGCTTCACACAGGAGGCACTTGCTCTGACCTACATCCTAGCTCCCAAATTTCCCCCTCACTTCCAAAAACTCTCCTGCCTACAAAGAATGACTTAATGTCACTGGTATCAAGTCCACCATGACGTTGCCATCATGGTCTTATCTAACTGTGTCTAGAATGCCAGTTCTGCCCCGCGGGGCGCACAGGCACACACGCACACACACACGTGATACGGCCTAGCATCGAGTACCTGTCGTGTGGTGGGCGCTGCACTGGGCTTCTCATCCACTGTTTTCTTTGATCCTTACAACACCTGTCTGGTGCAGATTTTTAAATTAATAATTTCATGTAAATTATTAACAAAAGAGAAATTATTTAACAGATGAAGAAACAGACTTATAAAAGTTAAATGTATTAATATCTTTTTCAAAGCAAGCAGCTAATATGTAGTAGAGTTGGACTGTTTGTTGACATTGTTTGTTGGAAGGGCTAAAATTAAATGATGCATCCGCTATGATTTCTCAAGGGGCTTCAGGGACCACGGTCTAACAGCAGTAGCTTTAAGTGGAGAAAATAGTTCTAAGCAAATTCTGCTGGTCGGAAAATGTAATCAATAGCAGAATTGTTTTTATGATTTAAAAAAATTTTAATGTGTGTGTGCATATAAATGAGGTCCAGAAGACGGCATCAGAGCACCTGAAGCTAGAGTTACAGGCGGCTTTGACCCATATAATGTAGGTGCTGGGAATTGAACCTGGGTCATCTGCAAGATCAGTTGAGCCATTTCTCTAGTCCCTTACATTGTAATATTTTTTTTAAAAGAAATATGCAGGATGGAACATGGTGGCTTAATAAGCAGATGATTGTCTTGTTACATTCCAGAAGCTGTGCCCAAGGCAATCAACTCTGATCTAACCGTGTCCTTCTATGGTGCTTTGCTAGGTGAGTATTGCTGCTGAAGACTGTGAGCACATTTGACAAGCTTCGATGGCTGTGATTCAGAGCTAGTGTCCAATGGCATGCTTGCTGGCATTACTTTTTGTACTTGGCTGGTTTTGTGTGTTGACTTGACACAAGCTGGAGTTAACACAGAGAAAGGAGCCTCCCTTGAGGAAATGCCTTCGTGAAATCCAGCTGTAAGGCATTTTCTCAATTAGTGATCAATGAAGGGAGGGCCCCTTGTGGGTGGTTCCATCCCTGGGCTGGTAGTCCTGGGTTCTATAAGAAAGCAGGCTGAGCAAGCCAGGAGAAGCAAGCAAGCCAGTAAGGAACACCCGTCCATGGCCTCTGCATCAGCTCCTGCTTCCTGACCTGCTTGAGTTCCAGTCCTGACTTCCTTTGGTGATGAACAGCAACGTGGAAATGTAAGCTCAATAAACCCTTTCCTCCCCAACTTGCCTCTTGGTCATGATGTTTGTGCAGGAATAGAAACCCTGACTAAGACACTTTTGATTTTAGATTTTTTTAATTATTATTTTATGTACCTGAGTGCTTTGCCTGTATGTATGTATGTGCATCACATGCATATCTGGTGCCCACAGAGGCCAAAATAGAGTATCAGATCCCTGGGAACTGGAGTTACAGATGACTGTGAGCTGCCATGTGGGTCCTGAGACTCAAACCTGGGTCCTTTGGAAGAGCAGTCAGCGTTTTTAACTGCTAAGCTGTCTTTCCAGCCCTACTGCTTTTATTTTAGAGGCGGGTTCTTATGATAGCTCTTACTGCCCTGAAACTGGCTATGGAGACCAGGATGCCCTTGAATTCATAGAAATCCTCCTGTCTCTGTCTCCTGAGTCCTGGTTTACAGGAAAGTATGGCTACTGTTTAGCACTTAGTTTTGTTGTCTTTGTACCCGTCTCTCTCTGTTCATGACTAACGCAAGGCTCCTTCCTAGTGAGGCCATAGGATCCTAAAGTACCAGGATTATTTAATAGCAGCATACTTGTAAGTAAACAGACTGATGTTTCCCTGTGTTATAAACGGGGCATCTAAAGCACAGTAAGATCACGTCCAAGATTCTGCATCTGGAAAGCAGTGGAGGTGGGGCCTGCCTGATGTTGATCCCCTCTTCCTGTGTGGTAAAGGATCAGAGGGCTGTGGAAGCTGGTCATGCAATTGCTAGACGGTCCAGAACAATCTGAGGTCTGGAGACAAAATTTTCCTTCTTCCTTTTTTGTGTGGTGACTCAGACAGGAGTCCTGTAGACTGGCACTATGGTGAGTGAGAATGTTTAGTGGGGAGACTCTGGTCAATCCCCCACTGCCTATAAAACAATATTCACGCAAGATGGTAATTACTGCCGAGCCTCTGGATGTCCATCCTGGGGATACCTCTCAGCATCTTCTAAGAGAAGAGTCCAGGAATCTGCATTTTAAAAAGACAAATTAAAACCCAAAACCAAAAACAGTATCTTTCCCTAGCTGAATCATGGAAGGGCTAACGAGCATCGGGAACTTGTAATGTGCCTGGTAATTGTTTAAAGTACAGACAGAGGACCGCAGCTTGGTTTACCAGAGACTTACTAGAAGTTCATCACAGGCCCAGATTCACAGCTACTGACTCTGAATTTGCATTTTAACAAGATTCCTGAGATCTTAACAAGATGCCAGAGAGAGAGAGAGAGAGAGAGAGAGAGAGAGAGAGAGAGAGAGAGAGAGAGCAGCATGCCTTCCATGCCTAATCTTCTTGGCTTCATTTCACTTTCAATACAAGAGGTAGTTTTTCAGAGTGTGGACTGGATGCTAAGGCCCAGGGAAGGTTAGGCACTTGCCCAAGGTCAGTAAGTATACAAAATGGACTTCAGGTAACTCTAGAACCCATGTTTGTAACCAATACACAAGAGATTCTCACAGACGAGCATATGGAAATCTTCCCTGAGGAGCTTATGAAAAACACTGACTCCTGAGCTTCTCGCTGAAATTTTGACCCCCTTCTGTGGCAGAGCCTCAAGTCCACCTTTTCAATCCATTCATCTGGAGACTCTGAGATAAGATGCCACAGAACACGTTTGCAAAATCTTGCATTGTATTGTATTGTATTCACTGAACATGCTTGTGGGGAGAGAACTACTTTGTATTTCTGGAGAACTTCAGTGTGAAGTCTTGGCTGATAAAGATTTTTCTATCAAGTCCTTGACCCAGATGTCCCTAGAAATCTCTGAATCCAATTCCAAGCTTTGGGAGAAATGTAAGTCCCAATGTAGTATAACAGACACATCAAAGCAGGGGTTTTATTGGACAGTAGATAGATACAGAGTCCAGGAAAGGAACGATCTGACATCTATTCAAGAACAAATTCCAAACTTTATCTTTCACATGCTACAAAATGAAATACAAGTGGCAGTATTGGTTACCTTTTAAAATGTGTATTATGATTTCATATATAATTTAAACCACTGGATGGCTGTAACTTTTGCTAGTTAACTGTACTTTTGAAAAATAATCTATAGCAGCCAGCACGGCAGAAAGGCCTGTGCACTACTGAACCCCTTAGGGCAATAACCAGTAAAGAAGACGAACGCTAATAGCCATGCAGGTGCTGACGTACAGCTCAACAGAATGTGCTGGAGAGCATATTTTGTTTGACATGTCTTTTTTTTTTTTTTTTTTGATACTTTATTTACATTTCCAATGTTTCCCCCTTTCTAGGTCTCCTCTTTGGAAACCACTATCCCCTCCCCCTCCCCTACCTCTATGAGGGAATTCTACCTCCCACCCACCCGCCCACCTACTCCATATTCCCACCTTGACATCCCCCTTTACTGGGGCCTCTCCTCCCCCTGATGGCCAACAAGGCCCTTATCTGCCACATATGTGGTCCGAACCATGGGTCCTTCCATGTGTATTCTTTGGTTGGTGGTCCAGCCTCCATGAGGACCTGGGGGGTCAGGCCAGTTGACACTGTTGCTCCCTCCATGGGGCTGCAAACTCCCTCAGCTCCTTCAGTCCCTTCTCCAACTCCTCCATCTGGGACCTCACTCTCAGTCCAGTGGTTACTGTAAAGTGAAACTTGGGTATTCCGAATGTTTGGGCTAATATCCACTTATCAGTGAGTACATACCATGTTTGTTCTTTTGTGACTGAGTTACTTCGCTCAGGATGATATTTTCATTGACATGTCTTCTGAATAGCTCAGTACTGTGTGTGTCCCC
The DNA here is from genome assembly GCA_028551405.1 of Uromys caudimaculatus. Lineage (NCBI taxonomy): Eukaryota > Metazoa > Chordata > Mammalia > Rodentia > Muridae > Uromys > Uromys caudimaculatus. Next base: position 98,422,037 of record CM052706.1, on the reverse strand, counting down.
TTTATGGACACACACATGCACACAGACACAGGCATTTACACTCCCTTCTACCACCTGATGGTTACCACAGCTGAGCCAGAATGAACACAGAGCAGAAAGTGAGCTACATGGAGAAAGTAGAAAGAATAAGTAGTGATGAATTGTTTAAGAATCACCACCCCGAGCCTGTTCCTTCATTATTTTGTTTAACAATTTGAATTGAACATTAATCACGCTCCAGGCCATTTGGTAACCACTTAAGTGGCAAATAGGAGTTTATCAGCTCAAGGTATCATAGTCTCCTGAAGCTGTGCAATTGGAGGAGGAGGGGGAACACACACACACACACACACACACACACACACACACACACACACACCCCACACTTTTTAAACACATTAGCATAATGAAGAAGGTTCCACTCAGCTGGGCAGTGGTGGCGCACTCCTTTAATCCCAGCACTTGGGAGGCAGAGGCAGGTGGATTTCTGGGTTCGAGGCCAGCCTGGTCTACAGAGTGAGTTCCAGGACAGCCAGGGCTACACAGAGAAACCCTGTCTCGAAAAACCAAAAAACAAAAAAAAAAAAAAAAAGAAGGTTCCACTCTAGAATGCTGTCCACACAGAGGGAGTCTAGGGCTTGGTAAATGTGGAAATGAAGTGTAAGCTCTCATCTTTGGAATGTTTCCTTGGAGTCAGACCTTCAGTGTGACCAGCAGTCTCTGCGTGGTTATTTCAGACTTATAGATGAGGTAACGTTTGAGAGAGTAAAGGCCTTGCCATGGTTACACCAGGATGCTGCCTTATGAGAGCCTGTCTTCCTCAGAATCCACAGCTGCATCCTTTTGACCTTGCCACCTTACCTCCATGGTTGAGAGTGACAGGAAGAAGAAATGAAAATTCCTACCCAAAGAAAATCTGACATAGCCGGTAACGCCTCTAATGACTGCTACTGTGTTACAGGAATTCAATCTGTAGTCTTGGGTAAGTGTCTGGTAATCTTCTAGAGAAGTGGGTGGCCTGGGTAAGGCTGAAGAGATGATTTTCTTTTGTAAAGTCTAAAAGAGATCCATATGTTTCCATCCCACTATAGCCTTCTCCCATAATGGTTCAGTTTGTGCACTGGAGACCCTGTTGTGAAGTAGGATGCTGGATGGAGGTAAGGTTTGTTAAGGTCCCTAACATGTTAAGAAAGATGGAACAGAGGGACTGAGAACACAGCAACATCTGTGCCCTGAAATCATCAAAGGACATGTAGCTTTTTCCTGACTCATGGAAGATCACAGTGCTACGGGGATGGGGTCAAATCTGGCACTGTGTATGTGTGTGTCCGTGAGCCTCTCTTGCTGAATTTGCTGCAAGAGACAGAGTTTTCCAGACGCGTAAGACAGGCATGCATAATAACAAACAAGACTCCCAAGTCTCTCTCTAGGTTTACATCAACACAGGCTCATTTCCAATCTCCACATCCAACATGGGCCAGCAGTGAGGTGCATGCTGATGCCCCTCCATCTCCCTGGAACACTTCCTGCCACTGAGAAGAGGGAAAGAGATGAGAAGCCCCCCTTCTTCTGCTCAGTTTTCATTGGCTAGAGGAGCCCACAGCTTCTCACAGGTCAGCAGGGCAGGCTCTGAACTTCTCACAGGGTATTTGCTCCAGAATAGTACTTGAGTAATCTGTGGATAGATGAATTCAGACTAAAGTTAAGTGATTAATGCATTTAATAAAGTTAATACATTATCCTTCCTGAGAAATACTTCATTTCAGCTTTGATGGTATGCTAGTAAAGTGTGTGGTGACTCACTGGTGGGTGGGCCTTTGTCAGGGAGCCTCCTGTACTGGCTGGTTTTGTGTCAACTTGACACAAGCTGGAGTTGTTACAAAGGAGTTTCAGCTGAGAAAATGCCTTCATGAGATCCAGCGCTAAGGCATTTTCTCAATTAGTGATCAAGGGGGGAGGGCCCCTTGTAGGTGGTAGCATCTGTGGGCTGGTAGTCTTGGGCTCTATAAGAAAGCCAGCTGAGCAAGCCAGGAGAAGTAAGCAAGCCAGTAAGCAGCATCCCTCCATGGCCTCTGCATCAGCTCCTGATTCCTGACTTGCTTGAGTTCCAGTCCTGACTTCCTTTCATGATGAACAGCAACTGGAAGTGTAAGCTGAATAAACGTTTTCCTCCCCAACTTGCTTCTTGGTCATGATGTTTGTGCAGGAATAGAAACCCTGACTAAGACACCTCCCAAGTCTCTTCCACAGCAACTTTGTGATTGTCCAGTCTGAAACCCAGTACAGGAAGCTTAGCAGTCAGTGACTTCTGTCAAGTTATGGCAACTTTCAATGTGACAGTGGAAATACGGACCTCAAATGTTTACACTCACCCCAAACAAAACAAAACAACCAAACCTAACAATTATAACATTAGTTAAATTTTATCAATACAGAAGTCCATGATTAGAGGCTAGAGAGATGGCTCAGAGGTTAAGAGTGCTTGTTGAGCAATAAATACATTTTACATTAACAGATATTTATTCAAACACTGTAAAACAAAACAAAACAAACCAACCAAACAAACAAAAACCCAAACCACTGGTACTTTTCCCGATCAGCCTACAAACAAGTTAAGGTCAGTATCAAAACTGTTCCATTTTACAGTCCTAGAACCTAGTGCTGCCTGCAACAGTAGGTATTAGTAATTCAGTTAGTGGGGGCCGGGGGGGGGGTGTTTGCTGATCTTGTCCATACACACAAACACTAGCACAGAACTAAAAATAAAAACAAATGGGTTTCTCTTTTTCTTGTAGGTCTTCGGCCACAGCCTATGAGGGTGGACAGAACGGAAGCCGTGAGCAGGGTTCAGACGGCTGTGAGTGTGATAGAAGACTTTCCAGGAGTGAGCTTTAGTGAGTGCTACTTTATTGGTCCAGGGATAGAGTATATAAAGGCTCTTAGGGTATGAGTAGAGAGGGTCATAAGGGCTTAATTATCATGTGGGCAAGAAGGGCTTTTGGTCATGGGCAGGAAGAAAGAGCAAGACTCGTGTGCTGGATCATGTAGCACTTGCAGAAAGCTCTGTGTAGGCTTCTCCTCCAAGTCAGTTAGGCATTAGTGATCAGAGACTACTCCCAAACAAAACCAGGTAGAGAAAGGGAAGCCCGCTGAGAAAAAGAATCCTCCATTTTGCACCAAGCTCGGAGAGGTGTCGGACATGGTGGGCTGTGACCTTAGCAGCCGGGTTCTCCAGCAATCTAAAGAAAACCCATGAAGGAGACAGGTCTTACTGCCTCCCATGCTATGGAAGGCATGGTCCCACTATATGGAAATTAAGGTTCAAACGTGTTAAGTGACTAATCCAAGGTCACACAGAGAAGTAGTTTAGCCAGACTCCTTCCAGTCTCTGGCTGCTGGTAACTGGAGTCTGAATCAGGCAGGACAACAGCATGAGACCCTGGGGCAGGGCTACCCACCCATGACCCAGAGGTTTGGCTCACCTAACTGTAGTATTTCGCCCTGGGCGTGCCTGGCAGAGGAACATTCATAGATGTGCAGGCGGTACCCTCTCTGATTTTGAATCTTCACCCTGTCCTTTGAGGACTTGTAGCCCTGGCTGTGGAAGCAGGTTTCCAGGGTTACCAGACATTCATACCTGAAATCTTTCTTTGGTTTCTGAGTCATGGTCCCTGTCAGGGAGGATCTTGACCCCCATTACACTCACCTCTTGACGACACTTCCCTCTTAGCTCTGTTTTCAGGGAGATTGCTAAGTACAATACCAGGAAGGCAAAAATAAATTTAGGCCCTATGTCTTTAGTGACAGTCCTAAAAATCCTTACCCAGGAGCCAGTGGGTAGGATGGTGTCATGGTTATTCTTGGTTATCAACTAGACCACATCTGGAATTAATTAAAACCCAAGTGGCTGGGAACACCAATGAGAGATTGTTTTTTTTTTTTTTTAAATTATATCACTTGAAGTGGGATGACCCACCTTCAAACTGGATCTTTTGAGGTAGGGAGGTATACCTTTAATCTAGGCTACACCTTAGACAGGCAGCCTAAATAAAGAGCATGGAAGAAGGAAGCTGGTTCTCTTTGCCTACCACCCTCACTCTCACTGGCGCGTTCCGTCTTTCACAAATTTCCCAGTTCATACTGCATTTGGATTCTGGCATATACAAAAATCAACTGAGGCGTCCAGCTTTGTGGATTGAACGACTGCAGGATTTTTGGACTTTTCACGGTAGACAGCCATTGTTGAACTAGCTGGAGCACAGCCTGTAAGCCACTCTAATAAACAGACACTTGTTGCTCCAGATACCAACAGCAGTCCAGGCTGTGTGAATAATTCTGAAAGAACAGAATTATTCAGAGGGAGAGCCCTGGAAGGAGTCTGGCTAAACTACTTCCCTGTGTGACCTTGGATTAGTCACTCAACACCTCTGAACCTCAATTTCCACATCGTGGGACCATGCCTTCCATAGCATGGGAGGCAGTAAGACCTGTCTCCTTCATGGGTTTTCTTTAGATTTGTTTTTTAGTTATGTGTCTACATCTATGTATGAGATCAACAAACATTTCCTGCTACCTCCAATAACCAATTTGCTAATAGCTACTACTTACAAGGTAGTATTAGGTTCTAGGAATATAAAATGGAACAGGCTTAATGCTGACTCTAAATATTTATTAATGCATGTGTATTAATAATAGAGTATATATGTCTATATTAATATATAATATAATCACATATATAACAGATACTATATAATCATATACATATGCGAAATAAAGTGTATACACACACACACACATATATGAAAGCAGGAGTGAGGGGGGATTTATTTCACACTCCCATTCCTCTAGAGACCCCTGACTAACAAAGGTAGGAACTGCTTCACTCCTGGTACCAGCAGAGCTGCTGGGGGGTGGGGTAGGCTCTGCTCAGTCACTTTCTATGTGTTTCTGACTTAGTCACTGCATGGATTCCACCTTGGTCTCAGTTGCTCGGTCTGTGAGATGGAGAACAGCAAGTGCCTTATTATTACAATAGTTCAGGAGGCTTTGATGAGAGGATGTTATCAAGCAGCGATGCTCAAATGGTATGCAGAGGAATCAGGTGCAAGAATGCAAGTTAAAATACAGACGTGTGCATGTGTGTGCAGGTGTGCACATGAGCTGCAGACCAGAGGATGACAGACGCCTTCCTCAGCAGTGACGTCTTCTTTGCTGGGAAGTAAGCCCCAGGGATCTTTCAGCATCTACTTCTCCAGCTTTGGGATTATAAGTACATATTGTTATGCCAGCATTATTACATCGGCTCTGTGAATTTAACTCAGGGCAAGCACTTTATCAATTGAGCTAGCTCCGTAGCTCTAATATGTAGATTTTAAGTCAACATGAACCAGCATGTCTGAAACCAGGCTTGAGGTGCTGATTTCTCCCAAATCCCTAAATGATATGACAAGGTTGAGAACCACTGACCAAGGACACATTAGAACATTGTGGGACCACAGTGCGCAATGAGTGTCTGAATGCCAAGGGGAGTGGGGAGGTACAGAAGCATTTCTGAAATTTCCCAATTCATTCTTCTTGATTTAAAATGTGTCACAAAGGCGAGTCTAAACGCAACATTTATTGTTTCTCCCTTATAACAGGAGTAATAAATGGTATTTGTGGGCATAAGGCTAGCTCACATCTCAATACTTTTCTTGGCTGACATTCAGGCTGATTTACAGTGCCAAGGTCTAAAGGTTTGAAAATATCCCAGCATCCTATTGCTCCAGCAGCTAAATTAAACCTGATGCCCAGAACCTGCGTGAGCAGAATAATGAGCCGTACTGCACTCCTTCCGAGCTCTGCCAGTGGGGAGCTTTGTAGGACAGGAGGAAGCCACTGGGGATGGAGAAGCTATGACACAGAAATGAGTCCCAGCAATCCTACACCATCTCGCAAATTATTGTTCACGACAGATAAATATACCCTTTCAATTTGCCTAAAGTTTGATGAATTCTCCACACAAAGAAAGTAAACAAAGTCTAGTCACACTCAACCTCATGTTGTTGCACGTGTCCCTGTGTCTAGATAGAACCTATACACCACTCCGAGTACTGGATAGTCTCAGAAAGGCTTTGTCCAGTTATACAACTGCCTGAGAGACTCTCATCTCCAAAATGACCAAAGCTAAAGCCACCCAGTGCTCTGTAGCTTTAAAAGCCTCTAACTTTATATCCATCAGTTTGTCCTTGTGATTGTAAACTGAATAACATCTCCATCTCAATCTATCGGAACTTGTGTGCTGTGCCTAAGGTCATGTCATAAGGGACATAGCTGGAAGGTAAATCTGTCTTTGGACTATTGCATTTATTCCTTGTCTTACTTCAGAAATTTCTTCAAAAACACTAATACCCCTGAGTTGGGAAGCACATTAACCTGAGTTCAATCCCTAAAGCCCACATAAAAAGACAGGCATGGTGGTATGTGTTTTAAATCATGGCACCAGAGAGACAGAGACAGGTACATCCCCAGGACTTTACAGCCAGTCAGTCAGTCTAGCTTTTGTGGGACAAGATTTCTCCTGGGGAGACACAATACACATACCTATTCAACCCAGATAGGGAACCCACGACAGGCCAAAAACAGGTACCACCAAAGTCCAACTTTGTGAACCAATGAGTTTGGAGTTACTTACAGGAATATGTGTGAGGGGTTACTTACAGGAGCAGAAGTGATTCAGAGACAGCTGCATCTGCCAAGTGCACCCTAGCATGGGTAATCACAAGCTGGGAAGCTGGAGCACACTGCACAGCCTGCAGGCAGCCCAACAGGTTAGAGAATGTCCTTTCCAGGTGTCTCAGTTGGTCTAAACCTCTTCTGTGCAGCTAGTCTGGTCTGAGAATCTTCTTTGCAGCTCAGATTTCTTCTGTCAGCTTTTGTTGCTTACTCTGACAGGGAGGGGCCTAGCAAATCTGGTCAATTTCAGGAACTTCCTGAAGCTATTTTGAGTTGTTTAACTTCCTGCTTAAGGAGTTTTCTGCAAGATGTCAACTGAATATTATTTTTTAATCTCAGAGGAAACTGTTTCTTGGCTAGGTCCAAGTTCAGTGACAGACTCTTCCAAAACAATGTGGATGGCTCCACATTGCATGTGTTGTGAGTCTGGGGTCTTTCAGAGATCTATTCACCAGCCTGACTCAAGTTTCAGTTTTAGTAAATTACAGACTTTTTATCAGAAACAGATTGTTCAGGACCAAACCACAAAGAGTTCCCTAGGTAAGCCCCCAGCTATTGTTAGTCAAAGGATTATAAAGGCAAAACCACAAAGCTGTAATATTGGGGGAGCCAAATTAACTCATATCCTGTCTGGGTTCAGGCAAGGCTTGATTTTGTAACATATGTCCAGCAGGTATCTCAGCCATTCACGCTAGAGTTTCACACAAAAGCAGAACTTAGCAGTTAGTCTTGTGACCCATTACCTTGTAGAAAGCAGTGAGGCAGTGAAATATTTTACAACAACTAGTGATTTTTTTTTTAAGAATAGCCCAATTGGGCCTTCCGGTTCACACCTGTTGGTCTGTGCCACACGGCGGCTTCATACCCAAATATCTCAAGGAAAGAGCTACACTCCCAGGAGTGTGGACAAGCCTGTAAATGGGGGTAAGGCCAGCACCTCTGCGCAGAGGGACCTGCCTGGGTCTCCCAGGACACAGGAACATACAAGCAGCCTGGGACAGGAGCCTTCCCGTTCCTTCTATAGCCGGGGACCTCAGTCTGTGCCCAGAGCTCCAAAGCCAAATAGCGCTGGGAGAAAACTAGCATCCCAGGAGTGTGGACAAGCCCTTGAGACAGGGAGCTGATCCTTACACAGGGCTCCATACTCGGTGCCAGGGGAGAGCTGGTTTCCCAGGAGTGCTGACACGCCTTCGAGCACAGGAAGATCACCACTTCTGTTCAAATTTCTCGATCAAGAGGGAACAGCTAGGGACAGGATCCTTCTGGTTTCTGTCTGCACCCCAGAGCTGACCCTGTACCACAGCTCTTCAAACCCAAATTCCTCTCAGAGAGAGCTGGTCTCGAAGGAGTACTGACACAAAGGCTTGCAAGAGGGACAAGCCACAGTCAGAGAGAGTAAGACCAGCTAACACCAGAGATAACCAGATGGCGAAAGGCAAGGGCAACAACATAAGGAACAGAAACCAAGGCAATTTGACATTATCAGAACCCAGTTCTCCCACCACAGCGAGCTCTGGATACCCCAACACACCAGTAAAGCAAGACTCAGATTTAAAATCACTTCTCATGATGATGATAGAAGACTTTAAGAAGGAAATAAATAACCCCCTTAAAGAAATACAAGAGAACACAGGTAAACCGCTAGAAGCCCTTAAAGAGGAAATACAGGAAAACACAATCAAACAGGCAAAGGAAATGAACAAAACCATCCAAGGTCTAAAAATGGAAATAGAAACAATAAAGAAATCACAAAGGGAGACAACTCTGGAGATAGAAAACCTAGGAAAGAGATCAGGAGTCATAGATGCAAGCATCACCAACAGAATACAAGAGATAGAAGAGAGAATCTCAGGTGCAGAAGATACCATAGAAAACATTGACACAACAGTCAAAGAAAATGCAAAATGCAAAAAGCTCCTAACCCAAAGCATCCATGAAGTCCAGGATACAATGAGAGGACAGAACTTGAGGTAATAGGTATAGAAGAGACTGAAGATTCCCAACTTAAAGGACCAGTAAATATCTTCAACAAAATTATAGAAGAAAACTTCCCTAACCTAAAGAAAGAGATGAACATAAACATCCAAGAAACCTACAGAACTCCAAATAGATTGGACCAGAAAAGAAATTTCTCCCATCATGTAATAGTCAAAACACCAAATGCACAAAACAAAGGATATTAAAAGCAGTAAGGGAAAAAGATCAAGTCACATATAAAGGCAGACCTATCAGAATTACACCAGACTTCTCACCAGAGACTATGAAAGCTAGAAGATCTTGGACAGATCTCATACAGACCCTAAGAGAACACAAATGCCAGTCCAAGCTGCTATACCCAGCAAAACTCTCAATTACCATAGATGGTGAAACCAAGATATTCCATGACAAAACCAAATTTATACAATATCTTTTCACAAACCCAGACTTACAAAGGATAATAGATGGAAAACGTCAACACAAGGAGGGAAACTACACCCTAGAAAAAGCAAGAAAGTAATCTTTCAACAAACTCAAAAGAAGATAGCCACACAAACATAAAAATAACATCGAAAATAACCGGAAGCAACAATCACTATTCCTTAATATGTCTTAACATCAATGGACTCAATTCCCCAATAAGACAAAGGCTAAGCTGGGCAGTGGTGGTGCACACCTTTAATCCCAGCACTCGGGAGGCAGAGACAGGCAGATTTCTGAGTTCAAGGCCAGCCTGGTCTAAAGAATGAGTTCTAGGTCAGCCAGGGCTATACAGAGAAACCCTGTCTTGAAAAAACAAAACAAAACAAAAAAAGACATAGGCTAACAGACTGGATACATAAACAGGACCCAGCATTTTGCTGCATACAGGAAACACACCTCAGTGCTAAAGACAAACACTACCTCAGAGTAAAGGGTTGGAAAACAATTTTCCAGGCAAATAGTCCCAAGAAACAGGATGCAGTAGCCATTCTAATATCGGATAAAATCCACTTTCAACCAAAAGTCATCAAAAAAGATAAGGAAGGACACTTCATCCTCATCAAAGTAAAAAATCTACCAAGAAGAACTCTCAATTCTGAACATATATGCCGCAAATGCAAGGGCACCCACATTCATAAAAGAAACTTTACTAAGGCTCAAAGCACACATTGCACCTCACACAATAATAGTGGGAAATGTCAACACCCCACTCTCATCAATGGGCAGATCTTGGAAACACAAACTAAACAGAGACACAGTGAAACTAACAGAAGTTATGGACCAAATGGATTTAAAAGATATCTATAGAACATTTCATCCTAAATCAAAAGAATATACCTTCTTCTCAGCACCTCATGATACCTTATCCAAAACTGACCATGTAATTGGTCACAAAACAAACCTCAACAGATATAAGAAGATTGAAATAATTCCATGCCCCCTATCAGATCACTACGGATTAAGGCTGGTCTTCAATGGCAACAAAAACAACAGAAAGCCCACATACACATGGAAACTGAACAATGCTCTACTCAATGATAACTTGGTCAAGGAAGAAATAAAGAAAGAAATTCAAGATTTCCTAGAATTTAATGAAAATTAAAGTAAAACATACCCAAACTTATGGGACACGATGAAAGCAGTGTTAAGAGGAAAACTCATAGCTC
>CM052706.1:98377055-98411218 GCA_028551405.1 Uromys caudimaculatus | reverse complement strand
AAAGAAGACCTAATACCAATACTCTTAAATCTATTCCACAAAATAGAAACAGAAGGAACACTACCCAATTCATTCTATGAGGCCACAGTTACACTGATCCGAAAACCCCACAAAGACCCAACAAAGAAAGAAAACTTCAGACCAATTTCCCTTATGATTATCGATGCAAAAATACTCAATAAAATTCTTGCAAACCGAATCCAAGAACACATCAAAATGATCATTCATCACGATCAAGTAGGCTTCATCCCAAGGATGCAGGGATGGTTCAATACCTGGAAATCCATCAATGTAATCCACTACATAAACAAACTCAAAGAAAAAAAACCATGTGGTCATTTCATTAGATGCTGAAAAAGCATTTGAAAAAATTCAACATCCCTTCATGATAAAAGTCTTGGAAAGATCAGGAATTCAAGGCCCATACCTAAACATAGTAAAAGCAATATAGCAAACATCAAACTAAATGGAGAGAAACTTGAAGCATTCCCACTAAAATCAGGTACTAGACAAGGCTGTCCACTCTCTTCCTATCTATTCAATATAGTACTTGAAGTTCTAGCTAGAGAAATCAGACAATAAAAGGAGGTCAAAGGGATACAAATTGGAAAGTAAGAAATCAAAATATCACTGCAGATACTTAAGTGACCCGAAAAACTCCACCAGTGAACTGCTACAGCTAATAAATAACTTCAGCAAAGTGGTCGGTATAAAATTAACTCAAACAAATCAGTAACTTTCCTATACTCGAAGGATAATCAGGCTGAGAAAGAAATTAGGGAAATGACACCCTTCACAATTGTCACAAACAATATAAAGTATCTTGGTTTGACTCTAACCAAACAAGTGAAAGATCTGTATGACAAGAACTTCAAGTCTCTGAAGAAAAAAATCGAACAAGACCTCAGAAGATGGAAAGACCTCCCATGTTCATGGATTGGTAGGATTAACATTGTAAAAATGGCCATCCTGCTGAAAGCAATCTACAGATTCAATGCAATCCCCATCAAAATTCCATCTTAATTCTTCATAGACTTAGAAAGAGTAATTCTCAAATTCATTTGCAATAACAAAAAACCCAGGATAGCAAAAACTATTCTCAACAATAAAAGAACTTCTGGAGGCATCAGCATCCCTGACCTCAAGCTGTACTACAGAGCAGTAGTGATAAAAAACTGCATGGTATTGGTACAGTGACAGGCAGGTAGATCAATGGAATAGAATTGAAGACCCAGAAATGAATCCACACACTTATGGTCACTTGATCTTTGACAAAGGAGCTAAAACCATCCAGTGGAAAAAAGACAGCCTTTTCAACAAATGGTGCTGGCTCAACTGGAGATCTACATGTAGAAGAATGCAAATTGATCCATTCCTATCTCCCTGTACAAGGCTCAAGTCCAAGTGGATCAAGAACCTCCACATAAAACCAGATACACTGAATCTAATAGAAGAGAAAGTGGGGAAAAGTCTTGAACACATGGGCACAGTGGGAAAGTTCCTGAACAGAATATCAATGGCTTATGCTCTAAGATCAAAAATCAACAAATGGGACCTCATAAAATTGCAAAGCTTCTGTAAGGCAAAGGACAATGTCAATAGGACAAAACGGCAACCAACAGATTGGGAAAAGATCTTTACCAATCCTATGTCCAATAGAGGGCTAATATCCAATATATACAAAGAACTTAAGAAGTTTGACTCCAGAGAACCAAATAACACTATCAAAAAATGGGGAACAGTGCTAAACAGAGAATTCTCAACTGAGGAAACTCGAGGGGCTGAGAAACACCTAAATAAATAAAGAAATGTTCAACATTCTTAGTCATCAGGGAAATGCAAATCAAAACAGCCCTGAGATTCCACCTCACACCAGTCAGAATGGCGAAGATCAAAAATTCAGGAGACAGCAGATGCTGGCGAGGATGTGGAGAAAGAGGAACACTCCTCCATTGCTGGTGGGATTGCAAACTGGCACAACCACTCTGGAAATCAATTTGGTGGGCCCTCAGAAAATTGGATATGGTACTACCTGAGGACCCAGCTATACCACTGCTGGGCATATACCCAGAAGATGCTCCAACATGTAATAAAGACACATGCTCCACTATGTTCATAGCAGCCATGTTTATAATAGCCAGAAGCTGGAAACAACCCAGATGTCCCTCAACAGAGGATTGGATACAGAAAATGTGGTGCATTTACACAATAGAATAGTACTCAGCTATGAAAAACAATGACTTCATGAAATTTGCAGGCAAATGGGTGGAACTTGAAAATATCATCCTGAGTGAGGTAACTCAGTCACAAAGAACAAACACGGTATGTACTCACTGATAAGTGGTTATTAGCTCAAAAGTTTGGAACATCCATGATTCAATTCACAGCAGCTGTTGGACTGAGCATGGGGTCCTAGAGGGAGGAGTTGGAGAAAGGACTGAAGGAGCTGAGGGAGTTTGCAGCCTCATGGGGAGGGAGCAACATTGTCAACTGGTCAGGCCCCCCCTGGTGTTCCCAGAGACTGGACTACCAAACAAAGAATGCATATGGAGGTACCCATGGTGCTGGCCACATATGTTGTTGGCCATTAGTGGGAGGAGAGGCCCTTGGGTCTGAGAGTGTTGGATGCCCCAGTATAAGGGAATGCCAGGGAGGGAAGACGGGAATGGGTGGGTTGGTGGGGGAGTACTCTCATAGAGGCAGGGGGTGGGGGGATGGGATAGGGAGTTTTACAATGGGGAGACATGGAAAGGGGAAAACATTTGAAATGTAAATAAAAAAGAAAAGAAAAAAAGAATAGCCCAACTGAACTAAGAATTGGTCCCTCTCGAGCTAAATGACAGCATTCATTCAAGGTAAGAGCAACTTTCTCAGGGCTTATACACACAGTACACACTGTCAGTGTTACAGCTCTGAGGGGAAAAGTTTCCCCAATACACGTGTTACAGCTCAGAAGGGAAAGGTATCCCGGAAGTCAGGAACCAAAGCCACACTGCACAACAAACCTCCCATAAAAGAATTATTGGGACAGACACAAAAACAGTGGTTGCCTCTACTAGGGCACGAAGCAGGAAGGACTGAGCAGGAGAAATGTTTATACAGGGTTTCTTAGGGGAAGAGTTTTCCGGGATGGAAATTTCCAGGGTGGGGATTGGTGGGATTTCAAGCTCAGGGATTGGTGGGGTTTGCTAGGTATCAAACTGGAAGTGGGTTTACACCTTTTATCCTATACATGCCAGACCCCAGCTCTTACCGTGGCCATCTCTGGCGTAGGGCTCATCTAAGAGTTGTAAGTATCAGGCTGACTCAGAGTTGGGAGAAGTTGTTCTGGGGACTGTCAGAGGGATTTTTTTTTCCTTCAAAATGAAAAATGTATGTTTACATAGAGCCAAACTTGATTCTTCTAATATGTAATTTCTGGCCTAGCTTCCCGACAGACTAGGAAGAAGGAACCAGTGTTATGAAGCGTCTTCTATGGACGGGTGTTCTGTTGGCCGGGCATGTGGTGGTAAGATTGGAGTCACTATCTCCCTTTATGAAAAAGATACTAATACGTGATCAATACAAGTTCTTCATTCGGAAGTGTACCCCACCTTCCAAGCCAGATCCTGAGTGATCTGCAATGCCAGCTGCTGCTGAAGATTCTGATTCCCAGGCAGGAGTGAGTCCCTGACCCTGGCATGGCTCAAACACTTTCCAGGTGATTCTAATGTGTAATCAAGGTTGCAGGTCACTGCCACATGGCTCACCTCCTGCGAGGGGCTTAGAACTCATTTGTGTATGTGAGGATGCTGGATGAATGCTCCCGTATGCTCAAACATGAGCAGTAAGTTTACCCATCTCCATGCCCCGGCTCCCTCACCTCATTTTCTTTCTTTGAGAACACTCTGTTTCTTTTCTGTGATGCTAGGGGTTGAGCTCAGGGCCCCATGCATGTCAGGCAAATGATCAACTACTAAGCCATAGGCCCAACTCAAGAACACTTTTTAGACTATTAAATTAATTCACTCACATCCATGTGTTAAGTTTTTCTAGTGAGCAGAGCATGTGGCAAGTGGACCGTGCCACCAGACAGAAGAACTGGTAAGGTTGAGTGAGCCCAAACCTGTGAAACTCGGAATTGAGTGAGGTAGGCGTGGGGCCAGCTCCCCTCCAAACTCTACCTGCTCTGGACTGTGGAAGCTCGACACCCACTGAGAAGGTCATGACAATCAGTCGCATGGGGAAAACACCTGAAGTCCTTCTCCATAATAATAGAGCATCGCTAGCATCTCACACTGAGCCAACGGGAAGCTTCTACCCCTGGATCCCACCCTCCTCCTCAGTGTTTATAAAGTCCCATCCACATGGAATAAAGTGCACAAGTTATTTCACCAAGAATCGTCTGAGAGTGGCTGTTTTACTGAGCTGTGACATTTTAGGGAAGCATTTTCTCTCCTGAAGCATTCATTGCTGGACCTTAGACCTGCCTGGCAGGCTGGGTTCACTCTCCTGCCGGGCAGTTGCCAGCTGCCACCACCCACTGTCGCCTGCTGTGGCCCACTGCTGCCTACCACTGCCGCTGCCCCTGCTGCTGGCATTGACACTGCCATGGTAGGAGGCGAGACCTGGGACTCTATCTACCTGTCCTGCGTGGACTTCCCTTCTGAGTGCTCCCTGTAACACTTTGGCCATTTCTGACCAGACTAGAGGCCCATGGAACCCCAGTTCCATGGAGGATGACAGCAGAGAAAAGAAAAGGTCCACTGGAGATCTGGGTATACAAAGGGTATTGACAAGAGAGAGGGTGCAAAGGATGTAGGGAAAAGTTCAGAGTGATGTGTTGAGTCACCGGGACTATCTTGGGCATATTTCTAGTTTTGTCTAGAGTCATTCTGCCCTAGGAAGTCATCAAGACCTGACAAATAGATGTGATGATTCTGACCAAATGAGGGCCATATAAGTCTGCAAAATGTCTTACCAGTTCCTTGTTCCTGGGACAGTCTCTGAGATACTGGGTTGGCAATTGCAGGAAAGTGGAATAGATCTCCTTTTAGATTGGGTGCTAGCTCGTCTAATCTGCACCAGGTCCCATGTGCTCAGTCTGAGGTGGCAGGAATGTGCAGCACATGCTTTCTGTCTCACGTGGAACTGTATGTAGGTCCTACATATAGTCAGGTATCTGAGTCGTCAGTGTGGTTTGCATGGGAAATGCCACTCAGAACTTCAAGTGTCGCTGGCTGTTGCTCCACTTTGGAAGGTGTTGAAGCCTCTAGGAGGTGGAGGTTATCAGAGGAAGTGAGCATGGGGGAGGATGTCCTTGAGGGTTTTTAACCCAGTCCCATGTCCTGTCTCTTCTCTATTTATTGTTCTGCCAAGGCATGAAGACATGAGGAGTCCCAGCACCTCCTCACCACCACAGAGCCTCCTTCCCGCCATACCTTCCACCACCATGAAGCCTTCCCGCCATGCCTTCCACCACCATGGAGCCTTCCCGCCATGCCTTCCACCACCACGGAGCCTTCCCACTAGTATTGTGAATTGTTTCTCCTCAGACTGTGGACTAACATAAGCCACTTCCTTCCTAAGTGTTTTGTGTCAAAGAGAAAAGCAACCAAATACACTTATTATTTAAGATTCCGATGAATTGCCTCAGAATTACTGCTAGACAGAGGATGTAATTTCCTGTCCATGTTAGAAGAAAAGAATGCAGTTTTTAGAAGAATGTTTGAAATTTGTCCAAGTTTAAAAAAAAAAATCATAGTCAATTGTATCCAATTGCTTGCTTTTAACCCTGGCTGGATAGGAGACTCAGCCTTCTAAGCAGCAAGCCAATACTGTCTAAGTGGCATGGATCAGTGATATCAGCCTTAAAAAAGGAAGCGTTACCCTTTAGTTTGCTTAGACCTAAGTTAAGGTGTTTGGGGCAAAGATTATATGTTATCTAAAGAGAAGATAAATCATTACTTTCATTAATTTTTTTTTCCCTGAGCCAACATTTGAGAAAAGAGCCCCTGTCCTTTGTTAATGCTATTTGAATTCAAATGATATTAAGTGAAGGAATACTTAACTGAGAGAGTAATTATGGAGTTGTACATAGTTGTTTAATTTTACCAAACATTAATGAACCTGTAGTTGTATGCCACATTCTGCTTCCTGACATGAAGATTAGTGAGACATTCTTGCCATCCTCAAGGCTTCTAATCCAGCAGAGAGACCACAGAAGCCCCCTTAAAGTAGAATTGTTTCCACCTCTGGTGATCAGGGTAGGAGAAAGATGCAGAGTGTAGCTGGCGTGGACATTCCCTTCTGTTAGCCCTCCACTGCTCTTTCCTCCGTAAACTCCAGCCATACAAGGCATAAGACCTCAGTGAAGCATTTGAGAGCTCGACCCTCACCCTGGTTCTAGTTCACTTTCTCTGTTCAGTGTTTGTGGTTGGATATGTGATCTCTTAGCTTTCCCTCTGGCCACCTACTGCCATTCCTAGCTATCATATGGGCTGCCCCTCTGGACCATAAGCCAACATAACCCTTTTCTTCCCTGAGTTGCTTTTGGTCATGGAGATAAGCCACACACATCTCTTGTATCATTCTTCAGGTACACACAGACCCTGTAAGTGGGAGATAATGAGGTCTACCACCAATGATATTCTTCCTACGTTGTGTATTTCCTCTCAGCTCTTGCTTCTTCTCTGTTGTGGAAGACATGAAGCTCTGTTGTAAAGGCTTCCAGGTTGGGCATGGAGTATCCTGTCTGTGAAGCTAATGACGAAGCCTCCTTTGTTCAGATATTGTTGAGAATATTACCACACAAACATGCCTGTTTCCCTGCCCTCAGTCGACTCCATGACATCATGTTCCCTTTCCCGTGGGAACAAGAGAATGTGGAGTACTGAGCCATCACTCTGAATGCTCACTTGGGTTACACAGGACTGAAAATCTGTTGGCAATCTTTAGCAAAGCAAGTGCCAAAGTTGTTTTCACTAGACTTTCTTGAACTATGTGTATGTAGTTTAGTGCTATACACATTTACCGAGTGAATATCTGTTTAAAAATGATTCTCGTTTCTCTACTTCCCAACATCCTCAGCCCCTCCTACCACCCCCATTGCTCAACCTTTTTGCAGAAAATACTTAAAGTTGCCTGAGTTGTAGGTTAGTCAACGTTTCATTGCTGCACCAAAATACCTGGGGGTAAATATTTATTCTGATTCACAGTTTTGTAACTTTCTGTCCATGCTTATTTCAATATATTGTTTTGAGGCCTGTGATGAGGCAGAGAACCACACAGAATGTGAGGGAGGCAGAACTGCTTACTTCATGGTAGTCAGGAAGCGAGGGGGTGGCCCTGGGGACAAAGCCTCTCCTTCAATGACATACTCTGGTGACTTTCTCCTCCAAATTAGACCCTACCTCCTGAGGCCTCTACCACCTTCCTGTTAAGCCTGCTAAGTCATGATAGAAAAATAGGTTAACCCATTAGTGACCTCAGAGCCCTCACTGTCTAGCACCTCTGAATACTGCCACACAGGGCCCAAGCCTCATATACAGTTGTTTACAGGGACATTAAAGATGCAGCCTGTAACTCAGGAACCCCTAAAATACGGTGACTAAAGGAGACAGAACGTATGTGCACAAGAGTCTCAGCCAGTTCTCGCCTTCACCCCTGCTGTGTGGCCATATTTGTACCATGGTGAGCTGCGTTCCATTTTCAATGAGGCTGCATTCAGTCCTGGAGAGATTGTGTGGGCAATGCATCAATGAGAGAAGTTGTTTCTTGAAGGCTGGGACACAGCTCGGGGGAATAGCTTGGCAAGCATGAGGCCTAGGATGGTTAATAACAACTTGACGGGATCTGGAATCACCAAAGAGAAAGGCCTCTGGCCACGTACGTCTGTGAGAGATTATTTGGATTCAGTTACGCAAGGTAGGAACACCATCCTAAGAGTGGGCATCACCATCCAGTGGGGTAGGGTCCTGGACCTCATAGGGCTGCATACAGAGGAGAAAGTGAGCCAAGGACCAGCATTCAGTTCTTTCTGCTTCCTGACTATGGGCATAACGTGCCCAGCGGAGTCATGTCCCTGCCACCAAGAAATTCTTCCTGCCATGTGGACTACATCCTAGAACCGTGAGCCAAGACAAACCCTTCTTTCCTTAAATCGCTTCCATTCATTCTGTTGTTGCAGCAACAAGAGAAGGTTCTAGGTTCACCACACCCCCTCCCCCCGAAAAGATAGTGAAAGTTCGGGAAACCAGCTGCAAATTACCGTGGCCAATGTCTGGAGATGCTAGCTCCTTTCAGAAACTAATCTAGAATCAGGACCCGGTTTGACTCTGTACTTTCTATAGAATATCCCAAGTCTGGAAACCTGGGTGAGCTTAGTATTGTTATACCACAGGTTACCTACATTCTCAAACAATACACTGACTCTAATTTTAAGCAGTGAGTTCAGTGTGTAATAACTATCTAACACACTGGCTAAAGCTTAGACATACAGGGCAAACAGAGCACTTGTCCTAGGTCAGCAACTCTACTCCACAGTTTATTTTAGACAAAGGTCCTTGTTGAAAACCAACTAATGTATTGTGTTAAAGCAAGTTTATTCTGTTGACAGACTCTTCAGATGCTCTGCAAACATGCCAGTGTGATCATGTGCATGCATTTGGAGGTCATGTGTAGGTGTGTGTGCTATGTGTGAACACATGAAGTCTAGAGCAGAACTGTGGGTGTCTTCTATCATTGTCTACCTCATTGGCTCAGTAAAAGCCCCTCACTGAACCGGAAGCTTACCATTGGCTAGGCTGGCTGGCCAGGGATCGGGTGTGTTCTTCCTGTCTTTGGCTCCCAGTGCTGAGGTTACAGGAACAAGCCTGACTTTTTTTTTTTTTATCAGTGCTGGAATTTGAACTCGGGTTCTCATGCTTGCCCAGTCAAGGCTGAGCAAGAGCAATTCTTACCTAAGTTCTGTAGTTCTGTTTCCTGTGCTATCCTCCAGTACAGCCAGACAATGCTACCCCTAGGTGCAGGTCAAGTTGAAGGCACTGAGGGAAGTAGGAGCAGGGAGGGTACCAGTCACCCCACTGACTTTGCTTTCGTCCATCTTGCCACCCTAATTCCTCTCAAGAAATGCTTAGGGAGTGCTTATGTTGTTATAGTTTAGGTCTGAGTTGAAAAAAGCCCCATCATTTCATCACTAGCTTGTGGCAGCATGGGAAAGTTGTGCAATCCTGAGCAGAGGAGGCCAAGTAAGTGGGAAAGGTCATGGTGGGCATTGTTAGTAGACAGGCGATCCCACTGGCCTACTCTCGGGGACCTAGCAGCTGCTTACATCATCATCTCCTGCTGCGGGGTTGCACCAGGTGTGTGTTGGTGGAAGTGAGTGGAGGTGTTGGTGCAGATCCTGGTTGAGGTGTTCCATTGTGGTGGTTTGAATAAGAATGGTCCGCATAGACTCATATATTTGAATGCTTAGGAAGTAGCATTAGGAGATGTGGCCTTGTAAGAGAAGGTGTGGCCTTGTTGGAGGAAGTGTGACCCTGAGGGTGGGGTGGGTCTTGGGGTTTCAAATGCCCAAGTCAGGCTCAGTAGCTATCTCTCTTTACTGCCTGTCACTGTGGATGTAGAACTTAGAACTACTTCCCCAGTGCCATGTCTGCCTGTATGCCACCATACTTCTGCCAAGATGACAATGAAGGAAACCGCTGAAACTGTAAGCCAGCTCCATTTAAATATTACTTTATAAGAACTGCTGTGGTCATGACGTCTCTTCACAGCAATAAAGCCCTGACTAAGACATTCATTCTTCCTGTACTTGGTTTTTTCATATGTTAATCTTGATATCTCTCTTTTCCTAAGCATTGTTCTCTGTACTGGCGAGTTTTATGTGGACTCGACACAAATTAAAGTCATCAAAGAGGGGGGATCCTCAACTGGGAAAATGCTTCCATAAGATCAGGTTGTAGGCAAGCCGGTGTGGAATTTTCTCAGTTAGTGATTGATGGGGGGGAGGGGATAATCTATTATGGGTGGTACCATCCCTGACCTGGCAGTCTTGGGTTCTATAATAAAGCTGGCTGAGGAAGCCAGTAACAGCACTCCTCCATGGCTTCTGCATCAGCTCCTGCCTTGAGGTTCCTACCCTGTTTGATTTCTTGTCCTGACTTTCTTCAAGATAAAGAGTGATGTGGAATGGTAAGCTAAATAAACCCTTCCTCTCCAAGTTGCGTTGGTCATGTTTTTCCGTCATAGCAGTAGAAATCCTAACTAAAACTCTCTCCTACCATACTAAATACAGGAGGCTGTCAGACATGGAGGAGCAGCTAAGGAGGGGTTCAGGCTAATTATCATTTTATGAGGAAGTTTCAGTCCACCTCTGAAAGGCTTTGTGAGGATCATTCCTTTTTCTCCAGATTCTATTGGACACCCACACGGTGCCCTTGTGTCACACAGGTTGGGAAGGGGCAGCATTGCCCTGGTGTCTACAGACAGCTGATGTATTTTGCACAAAGCCACAGCACCAACCCTGCCTTCACCAGCAGCATGGCACAGAATGTCTACTCACTGAGAATGCCAGGAGATTCCCATGACCTCTAACATCAATTTAAACTCAGATAATGAGTTTTGCTTCATCCTTTTCTGATGAAATAATGCTCTGCATACCAGGTCTCCTTAATAAAAGAGTCTCGAAGGGCAGCTATTGTGATGCAATTGAAGCACTGTAGACTAGACTGGCAGCATAGCTCTGCCCTCTACTGACTGTACGCTTTACTCTATCCATCCCACACACATTGACTAAGCAAAGAGCCCATGCCAGGTACTGTGCTCAGTTTGATAGACAGCCACAAAGATGAAATTCCCCCATCGGGAGTCTGGTAGAGGCAACAGAAGAAAGTAAATAGCCAGCAAAAGTGAGTATTGGGGTATTAATATTAGTGGATTTAGGGGTTTGCATGTATGCCTAGCACTGTGTTGTCTTGGGGCTGTGATGTGGATCCTTGGTGTCTGAACAGTTGGCATACAGATGCCTGTTCCTTCTGCCCCCCCCCCATCCAAGCGCACTATCTAGAGGAAATGAGAGGAGGAGACAGAAGGAGGAAGAGCATGGTCGCTGAGGAGCGCAGGCTTTCAGGGGAGAGAGAAGTTAAGTACCCCAGTTCCTCTGAGGCTGTCAGTGCTTCTGGGGCAGCTACCACAGGAGACAGGCAGTGAAGGGTTATACAGTGAACCTTAATGCACGAGTGGCACGTGTGTGTATGTGTGTGTGTGTGTGTGTGTGTGTGTGTGTGTGACTTCTAACCTTAGCTCATGACTACATTGTTCTTCTATCATAGGAGTCTTTGAGTGGCTGGCCTCATAATGGCTCTTAACTGCCTGTCCTAGGTTTGCACTTTGGAAAAGCTCCTCTCAGGGGAAGGAGTAGCAAGTTTAAGAGATTAGAAACTAAATCTTTCTTCCTGGCAAACTCACCACCTTATCAGTAGGCCCTGGAGTTTGCCAGGTACACACTGGGATGTTCAGGTTCTTGTGTCTCAGAGCAAGGAATAAGACAGAGCACATGGATAGCAAGAGAAGTGAGAGGTTCATTGAAAAGAATGCACTTTATCAAGGGAGGAAGTAGGTGAGAGCAGAGACAGGAACAGACGCTTCCTTGTCACATGGGATGGGGATGGAGCTTTGTGGGTCATCTGCGTAGCAGAGAGTTTCTGCCTTATTTTCATGTTCAGGCTTTCTTCTGCTCTCTGTCACATGTAGTTTACAAGCCACAGGTTACCTTAGACAGCAGAGTGCTTCTGCACCTGAGCCGGTGGCTTCAGCCGGTTCTAGCTGGTCTCAGGCCAGGAAGTTCCAGGCTTCCTTTCTTCCAACAAGTTTTTCTTTTGTGTTAATTTCACAACTTTTGTGTGAGATCTTCTGGCCCCTCTGCCTGCCCTTCTTTAGTACTGATGGTTCCTTTTGATTGTTAGCTCGGTTAGGTTAAGAAACACATACCTGGGGGAGAAAGGGGTGTCTGTGAGGGGGTTTCCAGAGAAGACTCACTTTGAATGTAGACAGTGCCATCCCATTGACTGGGGTCCAGGAAGAAATCAATGAGAAAAGCTGAGCACCAGTTCCTTTCTCTCATCTTCCTGTTCCTACAATTTATGAGGAGATGAGGAGTCCAGTCACATTCCAGCCACCACAGGGCCTTCCTCTTCCTGCCATATTGGATGGTGTAGTGATTTAAATGAGAAATGTCTCCAATGATCTAAGCCTTTGAATGCCTGGATCCCGGTTGATACCACTGTTTTGTGAGATTTAGGGGTGTGGACTTACTGGAGGAAGTATGTCAGTAGGGGTGGGCTTTGAGATTAAAAACCTCATGCCATTTCTAGTTTGCTCTCTCAGCTTCATTCTTGTGATTCGGGATGTGAGCTCCCAGGTTCCTGGCCCTGCTGTCGTGCCTACTGCCTGCTGCCATTTTTATCCCACCATTACGCTCTCTAACCCTCTGGTACTGTAAGCAAAAAGAAATTCTTTCTTTTACAAGTTGCCTTGGTCATGGTGTTTTATCACAGCAACAGACAAATAATTAATACAGATGG
This sequence comes from Uromys caudimaculatus, assembly GCA_028551405.1. NCBI lineage: Eukaryota > Metazoa > Chordata > Mammalia > Rodentia > Muridae > Uromys > Uromys caudimaculatus. Next base: position 98,398,655 of record CM052706.1, on the reverse strand, counting down.
TGTACTTTAAACAGTGAGCCAAAATACAGCCTTTTAACTAGCTCCTGTCAGGCATTTTGTCAAGGCAATGAGAAAGGAACCAAGTCAGCACGTAATGACTGAGTGAATCCTAGAGACCAGCAAGAGGCCCGTCAGGTCAGAGTGCTAGAGGCAGTGATGGTGGACCACACAGCATGGGGATGGGACTGCATAGCCCAGAGGACTGCCTTGGGAAGAAGGACAGAGTGCACAGCAGGTAGGAGCTGAGCAAAGGCAGACCAGGGAGTCGTGCCGTGTCATTTCCCCTCCCCCTTCCTTCCATCATTTTCTTCCCTGGTTTCTTCTTTTTGGTAAGACTGAGCTCTGAGTTAAGGCCTCCCTGTGGTGAATGTAAGCTTTAGAGTTTATGAAGGCTGTCCTGTCTCCACCAGATGCAAGCTATCCCTGTTCTGCACGTCTTCACTGCGGATGTTTCCAGAGGATTCAGCAAATCCTTTCCTTTTCCCACACAGCACAGGGGATGGGCATATGAGCCCAGTAATGCTGATAAAAGCCTGCAGTGAGCACAGCAGTGGACAGTACAGTGCAGTGAGCACAGCAGTGGACAGTACAGTGCAGCGAGTATGGTGGTATGCAGTGCAGTTCACTACAGCACAGTGCAGAGGGTATAGTAGTATACAGTGTGATGCAGTGAGTTCAGTCGTGTACAGTACAGTGCAATGACTATGGTGGGCAGTGCAGTGTGATGAGTACAGTAGTGTGCAGTGCAGTGCAGTGAGTACAGTGGTGCACAGTACATCACAGTGTGGTGAGTACAGTAGTGAGCAGTTCAGTGTAGTGAATGCATCAGTGCACAGTGCAGTGAAGTAAGTACAGTGATATGTAGTGCAGTGCAGTGAATGCATCAGTGCACAGTGCAGTGAAGTGAGTAGTGAGCAGTGCAGTGCAATGAATGCATCAGTGCATGGTGCAGTGAAGTGAGTAGTGTGCAGTGCAGTGAAGTAAGTACAGTGATATGCAGTGCAGTGCAGTGAATGCATCAGTGCACAGTGCAGTGAAGTGAGTACAGTGATATGCAGTGCAGTGCAGTGAATGCATCAGTGCATGGTGCAGTGAAGTGAGTAGTGTGCAGTGCAGCGCAGCGAATGCATCAGTGCATGGTGCAGTGAAGTGAGTAGTGTGCAGTGCAGTGAAGTGAGTACAGTGATATGCAGTGCAGTGCAGTGAATGCATCAGTGCATGGTGCAGTGAAATGAGTAGTGAGCAGTGCAGTGCAGTGAATGCATCAGTGCACAGTGCAGTGAAGTGAGTACAGTGATATGCAGTGCAGTGCAGTGAATGCATCAGTGCATGGTGCAGTGAAGTGAGTAGTGTGCAGTGCAGTGAAGTGAGTACAGTGATATGCAGTGCGGTGCCATGCAGTGAATACAGTAGTGTGCAGTGTGGTGCAGTGCAGTCAATGCAGTAGTGTGCAGTCCAGTAAGCCCAGTAGCATTCAGTGAGGTGCAGTGCAGGGCTGTTTGTTCTCTGTGTCACTTCTATCACTGTAATTAGACTGTAGTTAAAACCACCGATACTTCATGACAAACCACAATTAGATTGAGGGCACAACGGAGGAGGTGAGGACATGTTGCTGCTATGAAATGCTGCCAACCTTCAGGGCTGTCCCCAAATACACAGCCTTCTCATACACAGAAGTATCGAGGCTAAGGGGCACTGCAGAAAGAGAGGAGATGAGCACAGGCCTGCACACCACTTAGGACGCTTACTTACCTACTCTCCTTTTCTGGGAAGACGTTTAGCCACAGTTATAGTGTCAGAAATGACTTAAAGACTGGAGTCAAAATTGAGTATTCATTTATCCCACCCACTGGTCTGTGGGTGAACAAGCTGCCACCACTGGTTCTGTTATACTTAGCGGTGTCACAGCCCCCATCAGCCAAGCTGATGACCGTGGCTCAAGCTGACCAAGCAGGAGTGGCCACATGTGGCAAGCAAGTTTCAGCCAGTGCAGGAGGACGCTTCTCTGCACTCCCTGCTCAGGCGACCCATGTCTGCCAGATGCAAGTAGTCAGGAAGGAAATTGGGAGAAATCTGAATTCCTTTCTCACCATTATGGAAAGAATTTTTTCTCCTCCAGCTCTCGAGGTCTGATTTCTGTGAATGTAAATTAGGTAGAATGTTACCTAATTTTTGACAAACTTGTGCAAAGCTGTGGAAGTTGTTCTGCCTAAGTTTGAAGTGATTGGAACTGATGTCTCCCTGTCTTCTTTTAAAAGATGATGCTTTGGTCTTCTTTTTCTTTCAAGACAGACTGCTCGAGGCATCCAACTAGCAACCCAGGTAGGAAAGGACCAGAGGGAACCTTGTCATTGACATGTTAATATCCACGTCCTTTAAAAAAGTGGTATTCTGCACGCATGAGAAGTGTCTTGGTATTTCTCTTTACAAATGTACCATATCCCAGCTGCAGCAGGCTCTCCTGTCTAGGGCGAACATAGTTACCATAGTCTGGCTTTTGTGCCCATGACTATCTTTTATCCACTTCTGGATAACAATGCACCCCAAAATGTCGCCTCCTGTACTGGCTGGTTTTGTGTGTCAACTTGACACAAGCTGGAGTTATCACAGAGAAAGGAGTTTCAGTTGAGAAAATGCCTCCATGAGATCCAGCGGTAAGGCATTTTCTCAATTAGTGATCAAGGGGGGAGGGCCCCTTGTGAGTGGTACCATCTGTGGGCTGGTAGTCTTGAGTTCTATAAGAAAGCAGGCTGAGCAAGCCAGGGGAAGCAAGCCAGTAAGGAACATCCCTCCAAGGCCTCTGCATCAGCTCCTGCTTCCTGACCTGCTTGAGCTCCAGTCCTGACTTCCTTTGGTGATGAACAGCAGCATGAAGTGTAAGCTCAATAAACCCTTTCCTCCCCAACTTGCATCTTGGTCATGATGTTTGTGCAGGAATAGAAACCCTGACTAAGACACCTCCAAAAACAAGAATAATTTCGTATTGTTCTTGTCACTGTATTCCTGAATTAACATTTTCTAAATCTCTATTTTATCTTTGCTGCCCTGTCTCCTTCTGGGCAGCCCTCCCATGGGGCCGCTTTCTCTTTGCACTTACATTTTGGCTGTCTCACCCTCCTGCTCCTTCATGGCATGGTCCACCCTCCACCCCTCTCACGGTGGACTCCTTTCTTCCCCTCTCCTGAGTTTCTTCTCCGGAATCCTAAACGTCTCACCTCTGTCTCTCTGCCCAGCCATTGAGCTGGCTCTTTATTGATCAGTCAAAACACCAACTGTTGGCAGGGACCCACAGCGGAGGTGCGAATTCCCATGTAAGCACAAATCAAATCCCCAACAGTAGGTTAGCCCTCAGGTGGCCTCATGCCCTGCTTTTGTCTGAGCCCTCACACAACTGCATTCAGCTATCGCATGGCCTCTCTCTTCAGTTGGGTCCTGGTGTTAAAGGTGTCACTGAGGGTCCACTCCCTCAGGCAGTCTGTTTCTCCGTGTGGACCTTGTCCACTTTTATGTAGGGCCTGTCCATTTCCAGAAGATAGACTAGGTTCATTTTAGCATGCATGCTGGTCCTAAGAGACAGAATCAGAGTGCCAGAATCAGAATTAAACTCCTAAGGGATAGGCTTAGCCTAGTTATAGTGTCACTTCAATCACAGTCTGTTGGTCAAATCAAGTGACAAGGCCAAGCCAGATACAAGGGAAAGGAAGATCAAGTGCATGGCCAAAGACACGAGGAGACTGATGACAGGCATCTCTGGGGTATCCACCACATTAGATGCATCTAGACTGATGGTTTAAGTCACTGAGGAGATGAAGATGGCTCAGATAGTGAATGAGTCTCAGGTAAACTAGTGATAACTAGTAGTGATAAAGATCTGTATCACCATCCTAGTATAATGTGAACCGGTATGGGGTAGGAGTGGGAGGGGCGTCGGTGGAGGCAGCTGTGGCAGCGAAGGTGTGTCGGCAGTCTGTCCTTCAGCCCAGAAGAGCCCAGAGAACCAGAAGGCTCTTGTTATATAGTGTACTGGCTGGTTTTATGTCAACTTGACACAAACTAGAATCATCAGAGAAGAAGAAGCCTCAATTGAGAAAATATCTCAATAAATAGCTCCTCCTTTTGTCTCTGACAGGTGCTTGGTCACCTTGATGATAAAACCGAACAACACTTCACAGAGTGTTGGAGTCCTTATCTATCTAAAGACTAGCTTCATCCTTTCTCCTGTGACTACAGAAGCCAGAGCATCCATTGGCTTGGGGTGGCAGAGGGAGGTGTCTGTCACTGGCAATCAGAGAATCTAGCTAACTTGCCAATAGATGAAATCTACAGCCATTAGCTTATCAATGGGATAACTCATCAAAGACCCAAACCTGGATTTTCATTTATTTGTTTGTTTCTGGGGACTCATTTCAATCTATGACTGGACAGTGTTTGGAGTGAATATTTACAGTACAGCAGCCCAAAATATTCTTGAAAATAACTCAAAGGTGATTCTCAAATAGGGACTTCTAACTAAAAGATGTTTTGGAGGGACGGAGAGATGATTCAAAGGCTGAACACACCTGACACTCTTCCAGGGGACCTGAATATTCCCAACACCCAAGTCAAGTGGCTCACAACTGCCTATAACTCTAACTCCAAGGGGTCTGATATCCTTTTCTGACCTCTTCAGGCATGGTATTCACATGGTTCACATATGTGTGTGCTCATAAGTGTGTGTGTGCGTGCGTGCGTGCACATGTGCACACACAAATACATTTTTTAGAAAAGAAATGTTTTAAGTAACAGAAAACGGCATAGTATCTACATTAACTTATACAGGAAAGGTTTATAACTACAGTTTAATTATTTCTCTTTAAAATTGCCTTACAGATTTGAAGCTGTCTTTCATCTGTGCAGAGATGGAGTTCCTTTGATAGGACTCTAACAACGTCATGACTTCCTTGCTTTCTTTTAACCCTGTGGTGTTTAAAAGCGTTTTCATTTGAGTCCCGGTGACTGGATGCGATGACTAAATTGTACTTGAGATGGATCGTCCTCTCTAAGCAAACACACTAATAGCTGCTCCCAACTATATTTGTGAGGGAACTTGACGCCTGTGGCAGCATGCAGATCTCCTCCTCAGGGGCGGGGGCAGGAGGCATTGCCCACAGCAGAGAACAAGGCCCTGACAAGTCTATTTTCTCAAAACAAGGTTTTGTTTGCCCTTTAAAGTTAATGAATTGTGTGATCTAATAATAACTAATTGTATCTTCCCTTTGTCATAAAGCTCTTAAAGCATTTCACAATCAATTAGCTAAGGAGCATCATTATCTGGACATTCTGAAACATGACTGTATTCAGAGTTGGCTCAGAGGAGCTTCACTGCCGAGCAGGAGCAGTCTGGGGTGTGGGTGGGGGATGGGGGAGTGGTCATGCCAAGCAAGTAGGCTTTGAAGCCAGAAAGGAATACTCTCAATGTCTCACCAGCTTGCTGGCACCTAGCTTCTGTTTCCTCATTACTTTTTTTTTTTTTTAATGATTTATTTATTTATTGTATGTAAATACACTGTAGTTGCTTTCAGACAATTTTTCTTCTCACTCCAGTCCTGCTTGCTGTAGCTGTCTTCAGACACCCCAGAAGAGAGCATCAGATCTCATTATGGATGGTTGTGAGCCATCATGTGGTTGCTGGGACTTGAACTCACGACCTTCAGAAGAGCAGTCAGCACTCTTAACTGCTGAGCCATTTCTCCAGCCCCTGTTTCCTCATTACTTACGCACTATCCATTCAGCCCAGTGCTGCTGTGGAGACTGCAGCATCTACATTCCCAGGATGCATTGTTGTATTGCTGCTGCTGCTAAGCTAAACCTGTGTACCCATCCAAAGCAAAGTTCGATACTGAATAATAATCTAATATATTCGGCTGGTACAGGCTAGCAAGCTGGGTGATTTAAGGTGTAATGAATTTTGGGTTAAAGTCATGTTAGAAACCATTCAGGACTTACAGGTTAGACATAACCATTCAAATGTCAATGACCTCTACTGTAACCCTTGAAAGACAATCAAAGCCTTTTACAATTATTTGCTAATAGCACCAAAGAGCAAAAGATAGTGAAATGGTGTGGCATGGCTTCCTCAGCATTTTTAAACACACATTTTGCCTGTGACATTTTTAGTTGACACGGCGTGGATATGCTCATTTGACGCAAACATAAATAAACTACATTTAAATAGCTTGTCATGCCTTCTCCAAAAAGAATTTCAAGGTAGCCTTAAAAATCCTTTAGAACTTACTTGATTATCTGAAGGCTCATAACCTGATTAGAAACGCAGTGCTCTGTCTAATTTGGTAATTTGCATCACGAAAGGCAGCAGGAGACAGGGATGACCTATGAAACCAAGTTGTGATGCACCGTTGAGCTCTCTTCTGTCAGCTAGCCCCATCCTCAACTGACAAGTATAACTTGTTACTAATCACTATCAATAGGGTATGCTCAATAATGTCTCCCACAAAGATGTCCTTGTCCTAATTCTTGGAGCCCATTAATGTCGCCCCAAACTACTCAAGATAGGGAGAATATTATGAATTCTTCAGGTAGGCATTAAATGGAATATCCTATATTCTAAGGAGAAGAAGGTAAAAGATGAAGATTTGACACAGAAGAGTGGATAAGGTAACCAAGGAAGCAGATACAAAGGATGCAGCCACAAGTCATAGAAGTCAGCAGAACCAGAATCAAGATTCGGAATGGGTTCTCCCTGGAGCCCTCGATATGCTCCCAGCCTTGCTAACACATGAAAGAATAAATTTCTCTTGTATTAAAACACCAATTCATGGTAATTTGGTATAGTAGCCATAGGAAGTTCAGGTCAAGGCTGAAGTCAAGGATCCAAGGTGTGGTGGTTTGAATAGACTTTGCCCAGGGGTTGGCACTTTTAGGAGGTGTGGCCTCGTTGGTAGAAGTCTGTTACTGTGGGGGTGGGCTTTGAGACCCTCCTCCTAGCTGCCTAGAAGACAGTAGTCTTCTCCTGTTTGCCTTTGGAACAAGATGTAGAACTCTCAGCTCTTTCAGCACCATGCTTGCCAGGGCAATAATAAACTGAATCTCAAAACCAGTAAGCCAGCCCCAATTAAATGTTGTCCTTTAAAAGAGTTGCCTTGGTCATGGTGTCTCTTTACAGCAATGGAAACCCTACCTAAGGTACAAGGTGACTTCGATGGCTAATCTTGGTTGGAACTTAACTATTTCTATAATCAACTAAAACCGAAGCATCTGGGTACAAGTGTGATGGATTTTCTTGATTGGATCATTTGAGGGAAGACCCATGCTAACTCCTACCCGCACCTTTAGGTGGTAGTCACATAGAAGAATATGGAAGAAGGAAGCTTTTGCTTTTGCCTGCTTTCCTTATTCTTGCTGGCAAGTTCACCTGTCCTTTGCTGAGGCATCCTTTCAGAGTATTAAAACCTGTTTATTTGGGATTCCAACATAGACTGAAGAATAGAAGCTCTCCAGGCCTCTATCACCAGATTGGCACTGCTGAGATTTCCAGTCTTGTAGATAGAACAACTATTAGATCACAGGGCTTCTGTCAGGAGTCAGCTGTTGTAGAACCACCCAGACCACAGACTATATGCCATTCTAATAATAAAATTTCTACTTGCTCTCTGAATATATATATGGATATGATTGATATATATGAATATGTATATATTCATTCCATATTCATTCTATCTGTTCTGTTCCTTAGAGAACCCTGACTAATACAGTGATCCAGAGCCATAAGTGAAAGGATACTGGAAACCACCAGAGGTTAGAGTTTGGGTTATAGCCCAGGGGCAGAGTGTACATTTGCTTCAGCTGGTGCTATGGTGCATATAAATCATGTGATGCTACCTTAGTTAACTTTAACTGTCAACTTGATAAAGCTTAGTCACCTGAGAAGAGATTCTCAATTGAGAAGTTGCTCAGATCAGATTGGCCTGTGGGCATGTTTGCGGAGATTGTCTTCCTTGTTGACTGAGGGCCCAGGTCACTCTGGGCGGTACCATTCCCTGGGCACGTGGTCTTGGACCATATAAGAAAGCTAGCTAAGCGTGGGTCTGTGAATAGGCTGTCAAGCAGTGCTCCTCAGTGGTTTCTGCTGTATTTCCTTAGCTGTGAATGCGTTCTCTGGTTGTAGGTAATGATGTATGGAACATCAAGTAGTTTTGCCTTTAGGCCAATATCTTGAGTTGGCTCCGCTCAACGATAGATTGTGACCTGGAAGTATTAGATGAAATCAACCCTTTTCTCCTCCAAGATTCCTTTTAGTGTTTTGTTGCTGTAGAAGAATGAAACTAGAACAAATGAAAATGGTCTCTGGGGACATGTGTTGCTTTTGGTCTTCCTTTCTCTCTGTTATCTGGTAGGTTTTCATTTTCAGTGTTATAGTCTCTGTTTTACTTACTCTGTTTTTGGCAGGAGATTTGCTTCAGGTTGAATTCTCAATTTTAACAGCCAGTTGTATGGTTTGAAAATGAAATACACCCCAGTTAATTCTGTTATTTTGGGAGGTTGTGGAATCTTTAGGGGATAGGACCTGGCTGTGAAAACAGGTCTCTAAGGGTGGGCCTTGAAGCTTGTACCTATTTCTGATTCCAGTCTAGCACTTTCTGTTTCCTGATTGACTATGGATAAGTCACGCCCCATTTGTATTCCCTGCCATGATGATTTGACAACTCTATTAAACCATGAGCCTTTCCTCCCTTAATTTGCTTCTGTCACTTACACAGAACCCTGGTACTAAGAAGTGGGCTGTTGCTGTGATAAACCTGGCTATGTGGTTTTTAGACCTTTGAAACTGGTTTATGGAGGAAGCATATGGAGTTGTGAGCTAGTGATTCCTTAGAATACTGTAAACAGATTTTAACAGGGAGTGCCAAAGACAAGAATTCACATAGAAATGACAATAGTAAAGACTATAGGCATGTGATTTCAGATCAGAATAAGGACTTCACTGACAATTGGTTTAGAGACCATTAATGTTATATTCTGGCAGAGAATGTGGCTACAATCTGTCCATGTCCCGAAAATTTTAGTAAGGCTGAATTAAGTTAATTCATCAAATTAATTTATTCATTAATTAAATTAATTAATTTGGCAGAGGAAATTGTAAGATGACATAATGTCCAGTCTGTGGCACGGTTATTACTAGCTGTGTTCAGTCATCTTTATAGTGAGAATGAAGAGAGCAGAATGATGTAGAAAATGTGTACTTTGGCTGAAGAGAAGAACTGTGAATAAATCATGGTTGAGGTTTTGTCTTTTACTGTTTATTGTAATGCTAAGTGATGGTCTCTAAGATTTGGAGTCTGCCGGTAGCCTAAGGAACCCTGCCCTCAGTTAATTCTGATGGTAAATAAAGATGCCAGCAGTCAATAGCTGGGAGAAGAGACATAGGCAGAGTTTAGACATCCCGGGTTTGAGGCCATGAGGAGGAAGGGAGAAAGGGGAGAGCCATCATGGGGTTGAGAAGCAGAGAGAGGAGAAAGGAGAACCATCATGAGCTAGGGGCCCAGGGAGCATGGCCTAATTGGAGCTAAGAGCAGCCTAGATGAAACATAGTAAGTAATAACTTGGGGTATGAATAGGAGGTAGATTCTAACAGCACGGAGGGTAGGCAGTTGCCCAGCTATTGTGCTGCCTAAGGCATATTTAAAAATAAAGGCTCTGTGTGTGTGTGTGTGTGTGTGTGTGTGTGTGTGTGTGTGTGTGTGTGTGTGATCCAGTAACATAAATGGTCCAAGGTGGGCAGGAACCCTGCACCAGAATATTTTTAAAATATTTTTTTACAACAAATCATCTGTAATCATTAAAAAGATTAGCACCATTAAAGGTAAATTGTATACCTTGGATTGGACAATGAGGGCAAGATTTCAATATCAGAGGTTCTAAGTATAAAACAAAAGCAGATTTGGAGGACTGTGCTGCCATAGGTGTGCCCTGCTTGAACAGGGCTGCCCAGGGAGATACTTTCCAGCAATATAGACACTCAGAAGCAACTATAACTGTGGTCCAACTGCACCCATATACATCTCAAATTGCCAAAGCATTGCCCATGGACTGCTGGTTTGTAGATGTGAAGAATATAAGAGCTACAGAGTTGTGGAGGCTTGCACCATGTTTACAGAAGAAAATGCTGGTGAGTCCAGATAATCTGTACCAAAAGCTTCCTGTATGAAGCTCTTGAATTAGATGTAGATGAAGTTGTGAATGTGACTCCAACAAGATCCCAAAATGTTGGAGAGGGCAGGAATTTGGATGGTCTACTAAGGAGAAAGGAGAACTGCAGGCATTGAGTGGGGCTACCTAAGAGAGAGGACATGTAAGTGGCAGATGCCATGAATGCAGGGATGAATTGGGCTGCCCGAGTCCTTCAGATCACAGATGATGTCACCATTTGTCCCAGAACTCTAGAAAATGGTATTTGCTCCTTTGGACTTTTGTCTTGCTTTAGTAGAATATTTGTTGTTGTCTTAGTCAGGGTTTTATTGCTGTGAAGAGATACCATGACCCAGGCAACTCTTATAAGAGAAAACATTTAATTGGGACTCGCTTACAGTTTCAGAGATTTCATTCATTATCGTGGTGGGGAGCATGGTGACACACAGGCAGACATGGTGTTGAAGAAGTAGCTAAGAGTTCTACATCTGGATCTACAGGCAGCAGAAAGACTGGGCATGGCTTGGGATTTTGAAACCTGAAAGCCCAGCCCCAGTAACACACTTCCTTCAACAAGGCCACATCTCCTAATCCTTCTTAAGTAATGCCACCCCCTGATAACTAAGTATGCAAATATATAAGACTATGGGGGCTGTTCTTATTCAAACTACTGAACCTATTCTCACATTTAGAGTAAGAATGAATGTGAGAATGTTTGTGGGGTGTCATTGTGTGTTGGAATTGCATAAGTTTTTCTTTGATATTACAGGGGTTCACAGCTGGGAGTTTGCTGTCAGTCTCTGAGAGACTTTTGAGTTTGGACTTTTTCAAAAGTCATTGTTGGAACTATTGAAACTATATGGACTCTTGAAGTTAGCCTGGATACACTTTGTATTGTAAGATGACCAAGCAGAAGCATGTTCTGGTTTGAATATGAAATACTCCCCACAGACTTGTCTGACTGAAGTTCTTGGAGTGATGAAGTTATGTAACATTTGGGATGTGGGGGCCTCCAATGTGAGCCTGCTTCCTGATTGGCCATGATAGATGAGCTTCTACGGTATCCTGCTATTCCACGAAGGACTGAGATATCTGACGCTATGTGAGAACCAAAAGAAGCCTTTTCTTCCTCATTTCTTCTGTCATAGCAATGCAAACCAACTAATACGAACTGGGCTGTGGACATCTTTGTAAAACCCAGCATCTTGCTGGTCAGTCCTTTCCAGTGAAAACGAAGTGTGGTGTTGGGAGAATCGTTGGCATTGTCACAAGCTGGGCTCCGAAGTAGAAGCTGTGGGGCTCCCGGACAAAGGAGCCTGCAGGGTGGTACAGAAGAGCTCACTGGCTGTGTGGACTTTGGGTATTAAGTAACCTGTCTACTTTGAGGGCTCTAACTTCTGACAAGAGGCTTCTGGGCGTCAGGGGCTGTGTGTCGCTCACAATCGGGGCTGGAGGGAATCTGGCTGAACAGAAAGAAGTACTGCTGAGGACAAAATGGCTCAATCAAGCAAAAGTGATTCCAGGCCTGACGCCAGTCTAGTATCAGCCACTGGGTTCTCATTATCTGCTTTGAACCTCAGTAGGCCTTGCCTATCTTGATAGTGCTCGCACAGGGCTTCGGCTGGAAGATTAAAGCAGCTTTCTGGCTCGTTAGGAAGAAATCATGTGGAAGTGGGTCTCACAGTCAGAGACGGGCGCCTCTGAAAGACGCCACTCTGCGACCAGATTATCTCCCCGCTCTGGAGTATAGAAACGCTGCTGATTAATTCTTTCCATTAGGACCAACATTTCCTGCTACTCTGGGGCTTATGATTGAAACAATACGTTCTGATTGCCATTGTGTCCTGTGTAATTTAGATGCTAAGTGCAAAATGTGAAATGTAAGATTCTGGTTTTTTTTTTTTAAGTCACATGACTGCAGATGAGAATGTACTTTAGAAGTAGAGTTAAAAACAACGCAGCAGTAATTAAAGACCCATGATTCCTGGGACTAAAAGATCCCGCGGTGCCAAGATTTTGATTGGCAGCATGTAATTAAAAGGTATTTCATATGGTTATGAAACAGAACCAGTCAGGAAAACAAAACATAGAGGAACACTTTTATACAGGAAAAAAATTTTAAATTTTGCTCATTGTGAATACGTGTAGAAGACTCAATTAAGCATGTAAAATCAAATGCCTAGGGTACACCTAAAGTATTTTATGACAAATTTTTATCCTTTTGTTTACAATCAGCAATTGAAAGTATACTGTATTTTAAAAAGTTATAGGTAAATGTGTATAAATTATTAGGAAAAAGGGGAAGTTTTGAGATCACAAAATGTTGGTATTTTAGAAGTTAAATACCAGTGTGCCTATATTTATCCCTCTTGCTATTGTATTCATTTACTATATTTTAAATTAATTTAAAACTTTTCAGAGCAACAAAGGGGAAAATAGGAGGTTGGGGAGATATAATTAACGTATAGTTTATGCTTATATTAATATATCTACAATTTTTCCATTGTTGGTTTTGCTTTGGATAAATTATACTTTATTTATAAATTTTAATGGCTAGCCAATTTGAATGTGCCCTGTGGTGGTGGTGGTATCTGTGTGGGAAGGGTGACCGAGGATGCTTCCTCCTGCCCCAGATGCAGCCTTCCCTGAGTCACATCTGCAGAGTGCCCTCTTACAATGTCCCTAGGCAGTCACTAAAGCAAAGAGAAAATTGTTTTAAAGGCAGGAAAAAAAAATTAGGTGGATTTAATGCCTTAAGGTAGGATGTGGTGACAGACATCTGTAGACTTGGCTACTCAGGAATTTGAGGCAGGAGACTTGCTTGAGCCTAGTAGTTTGAGGTCGGCCTGGGCAACTTAACAATTTTTTTCTTTTAAACTTATTTTTCTTTTAATTTATTTTTTTTTTGAAAGGTAAGGCAAAGTTTTACTTTACAAATAACATGTAACAAGTTGAGTCCTAGCACCTAGTGATTTGTATTAGGATGCACTAACAAGCATACACACTGCCCTAAGTTAGCCAGGATGGAGGACTGTAAGGCTGGCTGCTTCTGCATAGGAGTTACAAATAGCTATTTACTACTTTTTCATAGATAACGCCTTTAAGAAAGTAGAAGGGAACAATTTACTCCCTTTCTTTCTTCAAAGAATTTTTTTCCTACTAGATTAATAAAAGTCAACACTGAGACCTGTTCCTTGCAGGAACATACAGGAAAACAGGTGACCAATACTCCTTAAAGACACACAAGGTAAGAAGATGAAACGTCGGGTACCTAGTAAGTCTGTACAAAAAGCCAGATTTGATACTCTCAAAAAGTGAAGGGGCCTACAACAGCATAGAGGAATGATTTAACGCCTTCCAGAACAGAACTCGAGCTCCGTGGAGGTTTTCTATTCTATGGGGGCAGATCCCATGCCAACCCACAGAAAGATGCTTCCGCGTCCTAACTGTTTATGCGGTAGTTTTCATGGATTTCTGGCCGGATGTCACACACAGAGGTTATCCAGGACTTCGTCCCTGTTCTGCTTGAAGTAGTTGTGGAGAACAGCCATCTTCTCCTGGGTCTCCTCCATCTCCCTGCTACAGCAGCCATGGGACCCTAGTGCCGCAGCTTCCTTGACCTGGAACTCCTTCTCCCTCCATAGCGGGTACTGTTCAATCTCAGCCTGGGCTTCTTCCTCTGCCTGCTTCAGCCTCCTGCGCTTTCGCTTGCAGGCCTTGGACACCTCAGCCGCCCACTTCTCAGCCCGCAGTAGCTGTTGGATGCTCTGCAACTGACTCTGTGGGGACTCCCTGCTGAGAGAATGGCCTAAGTCACAGCTCAAACACACGCAGAAACCCCTCGGGTCACCTGACCCATCACCCAGATTCCTTTTTTATTTTTAATTTATAAAAATTTATCAATGTATATGTTTTACAGTAGTTTATAAGTTTATAGTGAGTTTTGATTTTGCTGGAAACACCATCCTCAGTGCTCAAGACAGAGGCTTCCTGATGGTTCATATCTCAGAACTATATTGAATTCTCAGTGCCTGCCTTTCTTTGCCCCATGTGTGGGTGTTGTCATGTGCTGTGTCCATATCATTCTGTCCTGTCCATCCATTGTCTGGGTCCTGTCCTGCTCTGCCCCCCTTCCCCAGTCCTGCCCATACTACCCCAGCCACTGCAATGTGCTGCTTTCCGATTATCTCGCAATTGGGTGTTCACTATAGTGGACTACTAATTATTGATGCACAGCCCAACACTTCCTTTTATTATTGATGCACAGCCCAACACTTCCTTTTCTGTTTCTTTTAAAACTTAAGGTATGGGGCTTGGCTGACAACAGATTAAAAAAAAAAAATACCGCCGGGCCGTGGTGGCGCACGCCTTTAATTCCAGCACTTGGGAGGCAGAGGCAGGCGGATTTCTGAGTTCGAGGCCAGCCTGGTCTACAGAGTGGGTTCCAGGACAGCCAGGGCTATACAGAGAAACCCTGTCTCGAAAAACAAAAAACAAAAACAAAAACAAAAAAAATTACCGATCACCATCATTAATTCTTCCCAAAAAGAAATGCAGCTAGCCTTTAAAATTCCAGGTTGTAAGCATTTGGCAGTAAAAAGAGCAGCTACAAGGTTCATAGCTAGCTCTCTCCATCCCCGCCCTTCTGTGAACTGCTCTAGAAAAAGGAGAAAGATACACACACACACACACACACACACACACACACACACACACACTCCCCTGCATCCCACCAACATGGACTATCCAGCAGGCTTGGTCGCATTCTGACTCCCAGACCAACTACGATGGCAGTTCAGGTTATTGTCTCCAAGGGTCCCACCATCTCCTTTAACATTAGCAAGAAATTGTCTCCTTCAGCAATCCAGCACCCTGGAGGAAGGGGCCTTGGAGCAAAGAAAGGATAAGCCTCTGGGGGCGCTGTGGGGCGCACTGATTTAAATAAACACAGATTATATAACACAGGAAGAAAGGAGGGAAGAGAAAGATGAAGGGAGGAAAGGAGAGAAGGCCAGACCAAAGAAGGACCTGAGAGATGATTCATCACAGACCCTCTAGCTCTTTCCCAGAAATCAGGCCACCTCAACCTGCCTACCATTCCTTCAGCTCTCTGTGACCAGAGTTGACAGGGACCTTTCTGTGGCCTCACAGCATCCCCCCACTTTGTAGATGCAAGGTCAGCTCGCTCTGACATGCAGGCTCAAGACAACCTTGAATTATAACTTTATTTTTTATCTGGTTCCTTTCCATCTTGTGGCTCCTGGCACAGAGCCTAGGTAACACCCCTTTCCGCCTGCCAGCACTTATAAGAGCAAGAAAGCCCCTTTGTTCTTTGGAACTGAAGGATCTCTGCTTTAACACTCCACCATGTGGCAACTCTTGAGAAAATTCCAGAACTCAAGGGAATCGAAGGCTCTTTCCCTTCAGGTGCCCCACACCATGCTATCTATCTAAGATGGCCCTCTCTGATGTGAGGAATGTAACAAAGTGCTCTCTCTCTCTCTCTCTCTCTCTCTCTCTCTCTATATATATATATATATATATATATCATCTAATCCTGCTAATAAAGCTTGTCTGAGGGACAGTTGGCTTCAGCAACCTCTTGACAAATCTGTTAGAACAGGAGGGAGAGAGGGAACGAGGGATAATTCTAGGAAAACAAAATAAAACCAAACCAAACCTTGTTCTTGCGATTTCTGTTTGCTATTATTTTTTGGTTGTTTTGCCTGTGTGCATGTCTGTCCATTATGCACATGCCTCGTGACCACAGAGGCTAGAAGAAGGCATAGGAACTGGAGTTACAGCTGGTTGTAAAGCTGTCATGTGCGTGCTGGGAGCTGAACCTAGGTCGTCTGGAAGAGTGTCCTGTGCTCTAATTGATGACCCATCACTCTGGGCCCCGTCGTTTTGAAATTGAATTGCTTAACAATTTATTAGCGGTTCAATGTTAATATTTTACGCTAGTAAAGTATTAGCACTTAAAGCAACAATATTTAATGATAGGAGGAATCTAGAATATTGCTTCACCAATACTCTAATATCTAAGTCTGATAATAAGGCAAAAATCAGCAGGCAACTGAAACCTCTGTCTTCAGTTGGTTGACATCTTTTGTAGCAATCATGGAGGGGAACTAACATTCTTGCCTTGAGTTCTAGAGGAGAGAAACAAAGAATACAGGTTTCCATAGCAACCCCAGGGCAGGACAGCAGCAACGCAACAGACAGGACACCAAGACCCCAGTGTCCTGGTAGATCCCCACCCACTTCGCTCTTTCACCTTTGACCTTTCTCCAACTTACAGAATGTGAAAGCAAGAGCTATAGGCCACTTAAACTTGGTTAAAATAGAACTCCCTGATTTTTTTTTAAGTAATATTTCAAGAAAGGCCTCCTAAATCCCTTGATTCCCTAATCCCCAACCCTCTGTTATAGAATTATAATTTGTCCATTTTGCTTTCTTCCTGCTTCATGGGTAATGGGTATGTATACGGTGAGAACACACGGACCTTTGGAAGAAGTTAGGTACAGAGGCTAAAGACAAGAACTTTATTGTGTGTAACCTCGGTAGTCTTCAAAATTGGAAAAGTAGGGCTTTGGGAGCAGTTTAGTGGGTAAGTTACTTGCCACACACATGTGAAGACCAGAGCACCCATGTAAATATTGGGTTGATGTGGTGTCCTTTGGCAATCCCAGCACTCAGAAGGTAAAGGCCAGGGCCAGACTGGCATAAGCTCAGGGTTTGTGAGCTCCTGTCCTAGTGAATAGAGAGCGAACAAGGATGTACATGTGTCGGCAGGTCCAGGCAAGAGGAGAGAACCTGGTCCAGCCGAGTCTATCCGCGGCTGAGCAGGATGGCGAGTATCGGCAGCCAAAAGAAACACACCAGGCCATCAGGCCGGGAGTTGTCGAAGCAAGGAACTCAACTTTATTATATCAGCCCCTCGCTTATATAGAGAAAGCAAAGGGGGTGGGCACTTAGGTATGGAGAGAGATGCCGTAGGAGGCGGGGAAGGGGAAAGGGTAGGGGTAACTGACAGGGCCAGTAGCAAAGCTCCACATCAGCAACAGCAGGGCAGAGGGAGGGCCAAACAAGTCTTGCTGAGTCACCCCATACGGAAGTGACTGAGACAGGTCTCAGAACTCAAGCCAGGCTCGGGTTTGTCCTCAAGGCCCAAACCAGGGTCAAAATGGGGCTCTGGCCCCTGGGACATCGGGTTGGGGAGAACACCCCCAGTGCCGAGACGGGGTCCAGTTCCAAGGCCGGCCCAGAGCTGCCACAGCCCCAGCTTGGCTGGGCAACATGGCACCCAGTGCAGGAGGGCAGACAGGCAAGTCATCGAAGAATCAGGATGCTGCTCTTACTGCTGCGAACCCTGGGCCCCTGCACCCGGTTCCTATGGCCGGGGCTGCCCCAGGCTGTGCGCAGTGCTCCCCTCCGTGTGCCAGGGAGGCACACCCTGGGACTATCAGCGTCCCCCGTAGAGTAGGAGCTCTCTTCTCTCTATGCCAGATCTGGGGCAGCAGTACTGCCTCCGACCACCCCCGAGAGACTGCAATCAGGAGGTCCAACATACATGCCTGTGCATACACATGCTTGCAAACTCCCTGTTAAGGTTTCCATTGCTATGCAGAGACACCATGACCAAGGCAACTCTTATAAAGGCAAACATTTAATTAGGGCTGGCTTATAGTTTCAGAGGTTCAGTCCATTATCATCATGGTGGGAAGCATGGCAGTGCTTAGGTTGATGTGGGGCTGGAGGAGCAGCAGCAGCAGAATTTTTTTTCTGCAGTGGGCAGAGCTTGAGCACAAGGAGACCTTGGCTTGAAGCCCACCTCCACAGTGACACACTTCCTCCAACAAGGCCATACCTATTCCAACAAGACAGCACCTCCTAATAGGTGCTTGGCCACTTCCCATGGGCCAAGCATATTCAAATCGCTCCACTCCCACATACACGAGAGCCCCCACACATGTAACCACACATACATGTATACCACACACATAGACACATGCTAAAAAGTTTTTTAGTTGGAAAAGAAACACTGATACAATCTGTGTATGTTTGTGTGCATGCATACATGCATGTGTTTGTGTGTGTGTGTGTGTGTGTGTGTGTGTGTGTGCTCACATGTGAGTGTGCATGCGTGCAGGTGGAGTCATCTATGCAGGCGTGTGTCTTAAATGCTTTTCCATTTTTTGTTTCTTAAAACAAAGGTCTCCCACTGAATGTGTTACTCACCATTTGGCTAGATTGGTGGGCCCAGAGTCCCTTGGGATCAGCCTGTTTCTGACCCACACTGCACTGAGAGTTGCAGGCAAGCAACGCCATTGCTGGCATTTACCTATAGATCTGATCTCAGGTTCTCATGCCGGCAAGCTCTGCACGCACGGACTCATCTCTTCAGTCCCCTAAAGTTTCTGATCATATATGTAATCTTCATTGCCCACTCAAAGACCTTTGATGGCCCTAGAAATGTCTGGGGAATCACATGTAGGTTTCTGTGTGTCTTGTTGGTGTGTTGTCTTGGCTGACTTCAGCTGGGAACTTTGCCAGGATGAGCTGCTTCACTGCACGGTGGCTGTGACCCTTGGCTCAGGAACCACGCCCAGCTCTACGGCGTGGGTATTCACACCCTGGCAGACATAATTCATTATCTTTTATGTTCATTCATTCATTTGTTCATTTGCTCATTTGTTCATTTATTTCATTTACTTACCTGTGTGCCCATAATGGAGACCAGAGGACAACTTCTGGTGGTCAGTTCTTTTCCTCAACTGTGCGAATCCCGAGGACTGAACTCAGGTTGTCAGGCGTGGCTGCAGCGGCCTTACCCACAGAGCTATCGCACCAGCTCTCTGGAAGACTTCAGCTTGCATTTTTGTTTTACTGAGCTGCAGATCTGGGCAGCGGAGCACACCATTGATGTCCTTGAGTGAGCCTGGCTCTGATTAATTGTCCTTCCCTGTCTGTCCTTGTATCTCATGGTTGTGGTGAATAGGGTCGCTCATAGAATGCCCTCCTGTTTGGGCTGTCTGATATCGCCACCTGCTTAGGTTCAGTGTGTACCCTTTGTGTCAGGAACATCACAAAGTAATGTTGTGCCTTTCTCAGTGTCTGGTGTAGGAAGTCACATGCTCCTGACGACCCTTTCACTAGAAATAGTAAATTGGATCATGTGGCAAGATGCTGCCACACTGAGTTTTCCTCAATGCTGTACTCTGCCTTCTAAAATAGGTAATGATTTTGTGAGTGACACCTTGAGGCTCTCTTCCTCACTCCCTCACCTGCTCCTCCTCGATGTCTTGCTGGCTAGTTATGTCCAGCTTTCTTACAAATTGATTGACACCACCACAGTTACCAAGGTTGTTTATTTTATTTTTTAAGTTTTGCCAACCCTCCTGGGATTCTACGGCAGGTTAGCCACTTCATTTCTCCTGAAATTCTGTATAGTAATATGGAGTTAGATTTTATATAGTGAGTTATGACCTACTACCATCAGTGACCCTCCTTGTGCTCAGATGTCATATATTTGGCTTGAGTGGAAAGTCTCTTCAAGGTGACTCTAGCTTGATAATGATGTTTTTATTCCTCATCAGTTGTGGATCAGTTCCTCACTTTTTATTTATTTATTTTATTTTTATTTTTTCTTGAAAAGAGGAAATTATTTTTAATATCGAAGGTTATAAGAACAGACTCACTGTTCTTACATTCATACAAACTTAATTAGCTATATGGAGAAGGCTGAATGAAAGCTTATATAGCCTAACAATTCCTCATTAGCCACTAAGAGGCCTACAGACTGAAGCAGTGGCTCAGGACCACACATTCTCAGCACCTAGGAAGGGGACTCAGCAGGATTGTCTAATTCCAAGCCAGCCTGGGCTACACAGTGAATTCCAGATTAGCCAGAGTAAGAAAAAAATCTCCATATATGACATAATATATGCTATATGTATAGAAAGGAACAGAAAATGTCAATGGCAAGTATCTACAGAAATAAGGCCTTGTTTCCTCTGCCCACCCCCATTTTTCCTAAGAAAGCCAGGCGTGACAGCGCACATCTTTGATTCTGAGATTTTCTACATAGTTTTACAGTACTGTAGCCAGGGCTGAGTTACATGAAATTCATCACCTGTGGTCTCCTTGCTTGCTGCCCTCAAGGTTAGGACTGAGGCCTGGGCACAAAAGCACCTAAGGCCTGCGGTAGGCATCTCAGAAGACAATGACTTAGTGTCAGCCAGCTGCTGTGAATCGTCCTGGGCACTGCCAGTGACAGGCTGAGAGGCTGGTTATGACAAGATGGCCGCAGCATGCTCAGTGTCATTCTACAGATAGCTCTGTAGGCAGTTCTATGTGAGTCCCTAATGGTTTCTGGTTAGGCAGCCTTCTCCAATAGGGTAATTTACAGTAGAAACCATGTTCTACACTGAATCTGGCCCAGTATAGACAGGGATAAGGGCAGGACCGGAGTGCCAGGAGACCCATTTCTTTGTTGCTGGGTAGGTCTTCTTACAAAATAGACAATACAAATCTTGAGGCTTTAGCTGCTCCCAGGTTGGTGTGCCCCTGTAACAAGAACTTCCTCGGATACCAGAACATGAGTTTTTACAATAGACCCAGAGAGAGTCTTGGCTAGCAGCTCCTTGATGTGAAGGGACCTCTGGCTTATCAGCTCCTTGATGCGAAGGGACCTCAGGCTTAGCGGTTCCTTCATGTGAAGAGAAATCTTTGTTTTCCAGAGAGCTCTGCAGTGCCTTGTTCTCATCTTTCAGGAGAGAGATTTTTTTTCTAAGTCTCTCGTACTCGGTCTTGCTGTTGCTGAGCTGTTTTAACAGGTTAGAATTCTCGATCTTTAGTTCCTGCTGCTTCTTCTGTGCTGCAGCTTTCTTCTCTTTCAACATCTCCACTGTCTGCTCCAGCGTCTTCCAGTGTTTCTTCTGTTTCAGTTAAGCTGAGGGTGAGCTGGCTGTTTTCTTTCTTGAGCTGTTCCAACTGCTCTGTCTTTTCTTGATCTCTTACAATAAGCTCCTCCATTTCCTTTCCTTGAGTTGCCAGCTGGGTCTGAAGCTCTTCTACTCGGATCGCCATGTCCTCCTTTTCTGAGGTTATCTTTTGGCTGTATTCTTTCAGGCAGAGAAGCTCCCTCTCTCAAAAGGCCTTCTCTTCCTCCCAAGAGGCCTTCTCTTCCACTTCCTGTTCTAAGCTCTTATTCGTCTTCTGCGTTGCCTCCAGTGCCACCTGCTTCCTCTGGAGCTGCTCATGGAGGTCCGCATACTTGTCTTTCAGTTCCTGGTTTTCTTGGTAAAGCTCCTCACTGAGCTGTTCCATCTCTTCTACTCTTTCCTTATTGATAACAACCATTATGTCCTCGTCAGGGTCTGTTTGGAACTGGAAAGGGATACTTGTTCCCCG
>CM052706.1:98288388-98376555 GCA_028551405.1 Uromys caudimaculatus | reverse complement strand
AGCTGCTCATGGAGGTCCGCATACTTGTCTTTCAGTTCCTGGTTTTCTTGGTAAAGCTCCTCACTGAGCTGTTCCATCTCTTCTACTCTTTCCTTATTGATAACAACCATTATGTCCTCGTCAGGGTCTGTTTGGAACTGGAAAGGGATACTTGTTCCCCGGACCAAACCATCTTCATCCACATAGCAGAACTGGTAACACTCCTCATCCTTAGGCAGATAGTAAGCTTTGAATTGGATTTCCTGCTGTGTGGCTGAGTCCTTGTTCAGGTCTTTGGGCAAGGGAGCCCACATGAAGGTGTAATACTCCTTGGTTGTCTTCCACCCTACTTTAAAGATGCCGATCCAGTCCTTGCTACGAGGGACGAACTTTTCAGTGAGGGTATAACAGCACATGACATCTCCTCCAGGAGCATAGAACTTCTCCACATTGCTAAACAGGACCTGAGAGAAGCTGCCATTTTCCAGCAAGGTAGGTATGGGGCACTGCTCCATGGTGGAGGCCGGGCACAGCAGCCAGCAGCAGTGCAACAGCAACAGCGTTCCTCACTTTTTAAAATTAAATCTATCTCCTTCCTTGTGTAAATACTGGAATTCAGTAGTTCCCAAGGGTCTTGGCTCCTCTGAGTTGAGAATGGTATTTAGCATCCAAGACCTGGCTACTACATGTGTGCATTCTCCTGGAGTTTCATTTTTTTGCTGGCCTTCTTGAAACTAGGTGCCCTGGCCTGCGGGGTCATCAACATGGACCTAAGGAGGGGACTGATGAATGAAGGACAAGAGACATGAGAAATGAGAGCAAATTTGTATTCTGATGAAGCTCTGAAATGCCTTTGTTCTATACATAGTTTATATAACGAAGAGCAGGGAGGCAGCAGGGGTGGGAGGAAATTCCTCGAGCTGATACAATCTTCTGTAAATGCAATTCCTCCTGCAGATAGGATACATTGTCATAGCAACTATCTTTACTGCTTAACTGCTGGCCAATTATCTTTACTGCTTAATTGCTCAACCATAATGGGGATGTCTGGTCTCTGGGAAGCCTTTAGTTACTTCTCAGGAGCAGAAACTTAGGCCTACAATCCAAGCCTAACTCTAATACAAAATGGCATTACTTAGGTTAATCAGAAAAATCCTAACCCTGTTGGTTCCCTGCACTAGGAAGTGTTGTGAGTGTGTATATGTGTGTATTCATATCTGTGCATGTGCAAGTGCACACGAGTCCGATGCTCTTCTCCTTGGCTGTGTTAGATGACCAAGGGGAAGGAGAGAAGTGAGTCTACTCATTTTATAGGATAGAGAGCTTTAGAACTTTTTATTAAAGTATATTTTATCTTACTTAAAAGTACATCGTAACAATATATTTGCTCCTTTCCTTTCCTTATTGGACACTAAAACCTGTTACGAATAAAATTCTGCTTTGTTGTTTTATCCTGTTTAAACTGAGAAAGCATTCTACAAAGGAATTCTCTGATGTATGCTGCAGACTAGACGTGCCAGGAAGGTTGTGATTTTATTAGAAACCTGCGCAGCACTGACAGTGGCCATTGTAGCCCAGAGGATTCCCTGCAGAAGAGGGAGGTGTGGCTTCTCTGGGAGGCATTGACTTTGAGTGAATGAGTCAGCAGATGACCAGAGGAGAAAGATGGGGCAAGAGTAGATATCATGGAAATGTCACTTTTCTCACTGCTGTGATGAAATACCTGATAAAGGCAACATAAAGGCATTTATTCCGGCTCACAGTTTGAGAATACATTACACTATGGTGGGGAAAATAAAGCAATGGGAGGGCAAGGCAGCTGCATGTATCACATCCCCAGCCTGGAAGCAGAGAGAGACTGTGGTGGTTTGAATGTGCTTGGCCCAGGGAGTGGCACTATTAGGAAGTGTGGCCTTGTCAGAGGAAGTGTGTCACTGTGGACTTTGAGACCCTTCCCCTAGCTGCCTGGAAGATAGTCTTCTCCTATTTGCCTTTGGAACAAGATGTAGAACTCTCAGCTTCTTCTCCAGTACCATGTCTGCCTGGATGCTGACATGATTCCTGCTATGATGATAATGGACGGAACCTCTGAACCTGTAAGCCAGCCCCAAATAAATGTTGTCCCTTATAAGAGTTGCCTTGGTCATGGTGTCTGCTCACAGCAATGGAAACCCTAACTAAGACAGAGATGAATGCTAGTGTTCAGCTCACTTTCTTTTTGCTATTCAGTCTAGGACCCAAGCCCATGGAACAATGTTGCTCATATTCAAGACAAGTCTTCTCTGATCAGTTAAAGGTCTCTGGAAACATCCTCATATACATACCCAGAACTGTGATTCTAAATCCAGTCAAGGTGAGTATATAGATTGACTTTGTGAGAGGTAAAAGTAAGTTTTATCTCAGGGAGCAGAGAGTTGATCAGTTTGGCAGAAGACAGTCATGATTTGTGCAGGGTGAGCATCAGGGAGAAGATGGTAATGCCTTGGTAGCTTGCTTATGAATGGTTCTGACGATAACTTGGGTTCTGTTTAGCAGGCAATGGATGGATGCTTCTTATCCTTTGAACATCACAGAAAATATAAGCCTGACACCAATGGTCCAGAAGCATTCACGGTGACCATGTTTAGGCATTTCTTTCAGGGTTGAGTGTTGGAGACCAAGATGAAGTGCATTGATGGGAACTGCGGTTAGGCATTCCCGCTGTGGCCGAGTGTGGGTGGCCTGTCATGCAGGAAGGCAGGCCCTGAAGGAGTGGTACAGGATAGGAGTTCATTTCAGGAACGACAATTATACTCTTGTAAAAGAACAATCAAAGGTTTCCAGCTGTGACTATGAGCTGAGATGAAGGAGCCAGTGGAAAAAGGAGAGTGTCAGTGTTGGTGTTATGAAATATAATGTGGTGAGCGGGTACCTGGCATGCTCATGCCAACGTGTCCCCTGAGAAACCACACCATGCAAGAGATCTGGCATAAAGGGGGTTTATTTGAGGGAAGGGAAGGGAAGGGAAAGGGAAGGGTGAGAAAATCTGGAGGAGTAGAGGGAAATAGATGGGAACAGAGCCATGAGGGCAGAGAAGGGGGGACAGAGAATGGGGAGCAGAAAGGGAGGGAAAGAGAGAGAGAGAGAGAGAGAGAGAGAGAGAGAGAGAGAGAGAGCGCAGCAGGGAACTGTGGGAACTGGGTGGGGAGCAGTTCTTTTATGTGTTGCCCCTGCACCTGGCAGTGGCAGGTAATGGCCACTGGTGACAGCATAAGCCATTGCTAGGTCCCTGGGAGGAGCCTAGTGGAATCCCCTGTAAGCTAACAGTTGGGAGGTGTGGCTTCCTCTCACAGGGCAAGGAACTCAGTGAGCATGTGCACGTCTCATGCATGGAGTCTTGTGGTCATCTTTCAGCTCTGCAAAGAAAAAAAAAAATAACAGAGAACAAAATACTGAAAGGATCTGGAATAGGTGGAACTTGGAGCCCCAGGGAAGAGCCGGCTAGGCTTGGGAAGGGAACCCAGTGCTCTCCTCACAGGCGTGTCCTGCCTCTGTGCCTAGCGGTTTGAAGTACTGCTCCTTGCCCCCTAACCACAGACTCTTACTTGGAGCAAGACGCACACCCAGTGTGTATCCTCAGATGTCAAGTATCATCCACTTGCCACTGTGGCACAGCCTTTGCTAACTGCTTGTCCTGGAGAACATAGAGAGAGCTACCTTACAGCTCGCTGGCGAAGGCAGAACCACAGCTATCAGGGATCTAGTATTTCATTCTTACATTAAATTTTAGGACTGGGGCTTGTTAAGCTGGCTTTTTATTTGGGGATTTGTGGCTTTAGCTAGTCCAATGTTATTTTGAACATCTTTGGCAAGACAATTCAGGTAAGAAAGTCTAGATATCTTTTGGCACAGGTGACATTTGAGTGAAAGATTTCTCAGAGTGCATGATGCAGCCATTGATAGGGCAACGTTCCCAGCACTCATGCATACTTCTTTTTTATAACAAGCATCTTGTTCGGTCATGGCAGGACGGCAATGCAGAGAGCCTGCCACATGGAAATGCAGGGAGTACAATGTGTTCAGTGAGACATACGTCTAAAGGCTTCCTGTCTCCTCTTTCTACGGTGCTGCGTCTGTCCTTATGACTCGGGGATTTAAGAACGACTCACCTGACTTTGGCGCACTGAATGATTCTTCCCTGCAGTGTACCCATTATGTTGACTGGACCACAAATGAATGTCTTAAAACAGCCTGGTTTCTCTACCCAGTAGTAACTGCGTGGAGAAGGCCATGCTTAAAAAGGTGTAGGGCAAGGAGTTATGGCTGCACTAGGGCGTGGTCCAGGATCTTGGCAACTTTACAGGAGAAGCTGGGAGCATGGGCTGCCCAAATGCACTGGGCCAATCCCAAGGTTT
Source organism: Uromys caudimaculatus (assembly GCA_028551405.1). Lineage (NCBI taxonomy): Eukaryota > Metazoa > Chordata > Mammalia > Rodentia > Muridae > Uromys > Uromys caudimaculatus. The sequence continues at coordinate 98,372,182 of CM052706.1, read as the reverse complement.
GAATTCTCCTTTTGTGGGATGGGAAGGTGATATGAGGCACATCCTCCGCACAGCCCTGGTTCAGTTCCTCCCTCTAAGTTGCTTGTGTCCAACCTTGGCTCCTGAGGTTAAGTGGGGAGAGAAAGGTGTATGACTTATGAAATGTTTTCAAGGAAATGAAAATTTAATATTTCTAAACACAACTGTTTTCTCAGACCAGGTACAAATGTTGTCATGTCCAAGCTGTGTCAGCAGACAGAAGAGGCTTGTGGTTATTACCCCTACTGTGCGTTCTGTAAGACCTTTTACTCTGAGGCTCTAAAGGGACTTGGGGTGTTTTCTGTTTTGGGTTACCTAGTTAGGGATGCTCAGCCTATAAATTCTAGGCTAATACACCAGAAGGGCCCAAACTCCAAACTCTGAAATACTGTGGTCCCAAGCATTTTGGATAAGGAGCGGTTAGCCTGTTCTTCTAAAGTGCTGTTCTTCAACATTTGTTTTGTTTGTTTTTAGTTTTGCAGTCTTCAGTGTTCTTTTTGTAGCGTTATTTACCTTGGTAACTACCTAGAACTAAAGTTAAATTGCATCCCACATTAGCCAGTGTTCTCTGGAGGAACATTACTGAGCTGCATATCTTGACAGTCCCAATCTGGTGCCAAAAGCCTGGGGGTCTACTGGAAAGCCACTGGTCTTCAGTCTGTGTTGGAAGACTGAAGAATTTCTGATCTGATAGCAGTGAAGGACAGCACCAGTTGTAGCTATGGTGGTAGCAGCAACAAGGTAGATGAGCTAGCCAGGGGGATGCCAAGGCAAACAGGCAAAAAAAAAAGCGCTTGACCTTGGAGCGTCTTATATCTGGGCTGCTCCAGGAAGGCACCACCCATGTTCAGGGTGGGTTTTCCCTCATACCCAGAGGTTAATTGAACCGAGATCACAGGTATGCCTAGAGATTCATATCCTTCGCGATTATGGATCCAGTTTGGTTTTTCTTCTTGCTGGGCTGTGTGGAATAGGTTCCTTGTTCTTCCACTCCATGGGCTGCCTTCCAAATGCTGAGAAACAACTATCAGGAAAACCCAGACCCAGGAAATCTCTGTCAAACCAGTTTGGCTGTGTGTATGTGTGTTCTCAATTTGCAGGGTTAATTAAAACTGGAAGAGAAGGCTCTGCCAGGCCACCACACTTTGTATCTGCCTTCCAGCTGCCTGGGGTCTGCTGTGCAGATGGTCAGACCTGGGAATATAGAGCCGAGGTCTCTGGGAAGCCCTTTCTGCCAATTTCATTCTGCAGCAGCACCCGCTTTAATTAAAGTGAGTCCTCAGCATGCACCAAGGGATGCCTTCCTGTGCTGCCACACCAAGCAGGCTTCCAGTGGGGGCCAACAGAGATCTGCTGACTGTGAGGCAGGCAGTTCCAGGAAGCGAGCACCCGGAGGCACTGGGGACACAGAGAATGAACCTGTGCAGGCTGCCAGCTAGATAGAGAATACAGTCCTGAGCTGTGGAGGCCTAGGCTTGCCTCTCAAGACCATCTCTGCCATTCAAACAGCCAGGATGCCTCAGGCAAGGAAAGCCCTGTCCCTCTGCCCCCAACTTGTCTTCTTCTCCTAAGGAGCTTGGTAACAGCTCTCAGAGCTGCTTATGGCTTACTGAGGGGAATAAATATCAGGTATTTAGGAAAGGCCAGCATCATTCCAGGAGTGCTTGATAAATGTTGTTATTACTTAAAAGAAAGCCACACACATAAATACATACCACAGAGATGTTTAAAACAGATGGTGTTGATTCTATTTTATTTTTATTGCTGTTTTTCCCCTCAAAACCATGTCTCCCAGGCTGAATTTGAACTTGAAGCACTCATCTCGCCTTAGCCTCCTGAGTGCTGGGATTACAGGCACACACCATTAGTTCAGGTGAGTTCGGCTGCATCATAGACGGAACACAGCCGTGTGTATTATGGACTCAATAAATGTCCCATAAGTTAGCCAAACAGAACTGACTCCATATGTACAAAACTGAACTTTGAAAGAGTCCTTAGTGCAGCTGAATGTGACCCTGGGAACAGTTCAGGATGGCCTCATGCCAGCGGCAGGATTTATTCTGAGCCAAGAGGCAGATAGGGTACACCCCCCTCCCCCACCTTTAGAGGCCTCATGACTTGCTTTGACCTCCCTTCCTTTTCTTTCTGTTTCTCACTGTTCCATTTTTTCTTTCCCCTGTATAACTTTGCCTGGACACTTTCCCCATTGCTACTCACAAGCCAGAGTATTATTCCTTTAAAATTACACTTTCCTCACAGGAGCTGCCTTGGCTGCTCACTCCTGGATGCCTCCCTCACTCTCATTTCTTTAGAACAGAATCCCTCTGGGTTGCTTTCTCATGTCTGTGACTTAAGATCCACTTAAAAACCTGCCATCGGAAGCAGTGGTAACTCCTGAATGCCTTGCTATAGTGATACCTTAGCCTTATAAAACATAATATTGCTAAAAATAATGAATCCATATTCAACTGAAGCACAGCTGGCAAACCGTGGGTAGAACCAGGGTTCCTAGAGCTGGGGACCATGTAGGGGAGAGAACAGATGAGATTGACAGCAGTTAATTATGTACTTCAAAGGCACCTATAGAGATGATGTTGAGTGGTCCCAGCACTGAGAATTGATAAATGTTTGAATGGGTACCCCATTATCTTAATCATTTACACTGCATTGAATGTATTGAAATGTAACACTGTACCCCTAAACACATACATTTATTGTGTTGATAAAAAATACAACTGTTGTTCTCTGTTGCCTTAGCAGACCCAATCCTTCACGTTTGTCCCTAGAAAAATAATCATTAGGCTATACTTTTAAAACATGTACTTCACAAAATTGGAAAAGCTAAAAGAAATGGATTTTTGGATAGATATCACTTACCAAAGTTAAATTAAGATCGGACAAGACAAATTAAATAGATCTATAACCCCTAAGGAAATAGAAGCAGTCATTAAAAGTCTCCCAATGAAAAAATTCCCAAGGCCAGATGGTTTTAATGTAGAACTTTACCAGACTCTAAAGAAGAACTAATGCACATACTCCTCAAATTATTCTATAAAATAGAAACAGAAGAAACATTGGCAAATTCATTTTATGAGGCCATAAGCACCCTGATACCCAAACCACACAGCATGGAACAAAGAAAGAGAATTACAGACCAATTTCTCTTATGAACATAGATGCAAAAATATGCAAGAAAATGCTCACAAACTGAGTCAAATCCAACACACCAAAAAGCTCACTAACCACGATCAAGTGGCCCCACCCCGGAGATGCAGAGATGCTCAACATATGAAAGTCAGTACATGTAATCCACCATACGAACAAACTTAAACAACAACAAATTCTTCTCATTAGATGCACTAAAGGCCTTTGACAAAATCCAACACCTTTTTATGATACAAGTCCTGGAGAGATTAGGGATACAAGAGACATACCTAAACATAATAAAGGCAATTTACAGCAAGCCTAGAGACAATATCAAATTAAACAAGGAGAAACTCAAAGCAATTCTACTAAAATCAGGAACAAGGTTTATTGTCTCAATACCTACTCAATGTAGTACTTGGAGTCCTAGCTAGAGCAATAAGACAACTGAAGGATATCAAGGAGATGCAAATTGGAAGGGGAAAAGTCAAAGTATTGCTATTTGCAGATAAGTGACCATAAAAGTTATACCAGGGAAGTCCTTCAGCTGATAAATACTTTCAGTGAATGGCTGGATACATGATTAACATTATAAAAAACCTCAGCTGCCTGCCTATATACTAATAACACACAGACTAAGAAAGAAATCAGGGAAAGAACATCTTTCATAATAGGTCTCAAACAATATAAAATATCTTGTGGTAACTCTAACCAAGCAAATGAAAGACTTGTATGACAAAAATGAGTAAAAATATCAAAAGATGGAAAGATCTCCCATGCTCATGGATTGGTTGGAATTAGCATAGCAAAAACGTGCCTCACCCAAGCAACCTGCAGGTTCAATGCCATCCTGATCAAAATACTGTGACAATTCTTTACAGATCTTGAAAGGGTAATTCTCAAGCTCATATGGGAAAGCAAAACCCCCAGGATAGCTAAAACAATCTTGAACACTAAAAGAACTGCAGAGGATATCATCATCCCCGACTTCAAGTTGTACTACAGAGCTGTAGCAGTAAAAAGTACATGGTATTGGCATTAAAACAGATACATTGATCAGTGGGATCCAACTGAAGACCCAGACATAAATTCACATACCCATAAACACATGATTTTTAATAAACACACAATAGAAAAATTACAGCATCTTTAACAAATGGTGCTGATCAAACTGGATATCTGCATGTAGAAGAATGCAAATAGATCCATACATATTACCTTGCCTAAAACTCAAGTCCAAGTGAGTCAATGATCTCAATATAAAAGCAGACACATTCTGACAGAAAAAGAACATGGGGAATAGCCTTGAATGCATTGGCACGGAAAAGACGTTCTGAACAGAACATCAATACTGCAGGCACTAAGGTCAATGATTAAGAAGTGGGACCTCATGAAACTGAAAAGCTTCTGTAAGGCAAAGGACACTGTCAATCAAACAAAGTGGGAACCTACAGAATGGGAAAAGATTTTAGACAACTCTATATCCAGCAGAGGACCAATATCTAAAATATATAAAGAACTAAAAAAAAAAAAAAAAAACCTAGACACCAAAAACCCAAATAACCCAATTAAAAATTGGGGTACAGATCTAAACAAAGAATTCTCAATGGAGGAATCTCAAATGGTTGAGAAACACTTAAAGATATGTTCAACATCCTTAGCCAGGAGGGAAATGCAAATTTAAGCTGCTTTGAGATTCCATTTTACATCTGTTAGAATGGCTAAGATCAGTAATACAGGTGAAAGCTCATGTTGGCAAGGATATGGGGTGTGGGGAACACTCCTCCATTGTTGGTGGGAGTGCAAACTTGTACAGCCACTACGGAAATCAATATGGTGGTTCTTCAGAAAATTGGGACTCAATATATCTCAAGACCCAGCTATACCACTCTTGGGTATACACCCAAAATACACTCTATCTTACCACAAGGACACTTATGTTCATAGCAGATTTATTTATAATAACCCGAAACTGGGAACAACCTATATGTCCCTCAACCAAAGAATGGATAAAGAAAATGTGGTACATTTACACAAAGGAGTATTACTCTCCTGTTTAAAAAATGGCATCATGAAATTAGCAGATAAATGGATGGAACTAGAAGAAATCATCCTGAGTGAGGCAACCCAGACCTAGAAAGACAAATCTGGTATGTACTTACTCGTAAGTGGACATTAGCTGTTAAGTGAATAATAACCAAGCTACAGTTCATAGATCCAGAGAGTTTAGGCCATAGAGGAGGACTGTAAGGCAGTGGTTCTAACGCTGTGGTCCTTTAACACAGTTCCTTAAGTGGTGGTGACCCCAAGCAAAAAATGATCTCATCGTTACTTTGTAACTGTAATTTTACTACTGTTAAGAATCATACAGTGAATGTCTGATAACAGGATATCTGATACATGCCCCATGTGAAAGGGTCATTCAAGAAACATTGCTCTAGGGTTATACATGGATCTCCTGGTAAAGGGAAAATAGAACAGATTTTATGGGTGGGTGGGGGTGGGTGGGGGTGGGAGGGGTAAGGACGCTGGGATGGAGGGAGGGAGTGTGGGGAAAGACAGCTGGACTTGAGAATCATTTAGGGGGTGGTGTGGGAATCTAGTGCAGTTGAAACGCCTTAGAATCTATGAGAATGATCCTAGTGAAGAGTCCTAGTAGTGGGAATACGGAGTCTGAACTAGCTATCTCCTGTAACCAGGAAAGGCTCCTAATGGTGAGCCGGAGCTGTATTCGGTTGAGTTGTTGGCTGAGGGAGTACCGTGGAGATAAACAACCCAGGGTTATTCAAGAACAGCCTTACAGACGACAACTTCTCTGTCCTTGAGACTTCCCAGGCTAAGGCAGATCTCTTGTTGAGGGAAGTGCAATGTCAGAGCTTATCGTGAGAAAAATGTAGTTTTAAGTGTGAATCCCAACTCACTACTGTGTAGGATGAACAAGTCACTGACCTCTCATCTTTCTTCCAAGATGAGACAGAAAGGCCAGTGGCTAAGGGGGTGAAATGAAGTCACATAAACGGTTGTGACTCTCCTTGGTAAGCACTTGACTGATTAGGTCTGTTTACTAAAGTGATGGGGTACAGGGTCTTGGGGCAAGGTGCCTCTTTCAAGCATGTTTTCTTAGTTATCTAATGAGGTTTGTAATATCAGTACTAAACCCTGGTGGGAGACGCTATTCCCAGTGCCTGGCAAATTCTAACCCTTTACCTCTCAGAACGGTCTTATAAGGCAGTCCTGCTGCAGTAGCATGTTGGTAGCAATGGTTTCCAGGATGCCTTCTGTGAGCTCTGTCAAGCTCCTGCAACGGAAACATCTACAGATGTGTTAGGTCACTGATAGGACTGTGCTGGATGGACTGTTGTCACTGAGTCAGCTACCAACAGCCTCGGTCCTTGAGGTCAGGCATTCGACTAGATGTTTCCCTCGAGTACTATGGGGTTTGTGTAGCTGGTCTACGCTACTTTGTGGGTTCTTCTTTTTCCCACCCTTTATCCCCTGGCTTCACCCCTTATCACTAGATAGGAGAGAAACAAGGATAGAGGGGCGTGAGAGAGATAGAGATCCCTGAATGTAATTTCTTTCTTCTTGCTTCTTTTTTGATCACAACTACTAAGAAACTGCAACAAACCCCAAGAACAACCATCAAACACCCACCCCACCTATTGGGCACCTAGCATTAATGTATTCCCTAAAAAGTTCCCAGAATTCCAAACATCACACAATTGTAGAAACTATCTGCAGCTGGCAAAACCATGCCTCTGCTAGAGCATGAGACAAATCATAGTCAGCTGCCAAAAACATATTGTTATATTTCTGTGTTTCTTAAATGTGATGCTTATTTCTGGTTGTCAACTTGACTACATTTGGAATGAAATACAATCTAGAATTGGAGGGCTCACCTGTGATCCAGATCGTGGAGGCTAGAAGACAAAGGCTTCTGACCTGGATCTTTGCATGGAGATCTTGAGGCATAGTGGCCATGAAAAGCTTAGGCCTAGGCAAAGTACTACATGGCTTTAATCCCAGGAGACTGAAGCAAGCAGACCTCTGAGTTTAAGGCCAACCTGGGTCAAAGCAAGTTCTAAATCTAGGCTCGGTGGTGCACACCTTTAACCTGGGCCACATATTCTGCTGGAGGAAGGAAGACTCACTCTTCTTCACTTGCTTGCACTTACTTTCCAGCACCTCTGCTGGAATCTACTTCTATAGAAGACCAGCTAAAACAACTAGCCTCAGTGGGACTGAACAACTACTAGATTTCTGGACTTCCCATTCACAGCTGCCCATTGTTGGGTTAGTTGGACTACAGGCTGTAAGTCATTATAATAAATTCCCTTAATATATAGAGACATCCCATAAGTTCTGTGACTTTAGAGAACCCTGACAAACACATTAAAGAAACCCAAATTGTAGAATTGTCACAACATATTTGGCCTATGGGAATGCCCTTCCAGCAGTGTCCATGGCCCAGGAAGAAGTGCCTCCATAGCAGAGCTGGTGACGTTACACTGTAGTGGAGTGAGTGCCTGGTGTGGGCAAGGCCATGGGTTTGAACTTCAATACAGAGGAAAGAGGGGGCATAAAGGAAGGAAGAAGAGAGAAGGGGGAAAGAAAGAAAGAAGAATGGTAAAAAGGAAGAGAGAGAGGAGGGGAAGAGGAAGGAAAAGAGAGAAGGAGAGAGGGAAATAGGAAGCAAGAATAAAGAAGAAAAGAGGCAGAGAAGGAGGAAAGACGGAAAGGAGTGGGGGAGGGGGAGGGGGAGGGGAAAAGAGGAAAGAGGGAGGGGGAGGGGAGAGGGGGAGAGGAGGGGGGAGAAAGAGAAAAGAAAAGAAAGAAAAAGATTCTTCCAGTGTGTTAGAAAGCACAAGCAACTGTCTGGAAAACCTCCTCTCCTTCCCTGAACCCCTTTTCTTCTTTCTACTTCTCCCACTTAACTCCCACTATGTGTGTGTTAAACACTTAAGTTGCATGTAAGGACAGATGCCAAGACTCATGTCGTACTATATATGTATCTGTATATACACACACGTTTACCTATGTACACACATGGGAGCCCGAGAACCGCGGGGCCTAGGCATGCTTAGGTAACTTATTAAACGTGGTCAGCCTGACCTCCCTGGCACTGGCTGTTTACACAGCTATGGTAGTGTGTACACTGGCTTACTCATCTCCCTGCAGATTCCTCTCTTTATGTGTGAAGGCTTAGTAAGCACAGGACAGATCTTTCTCACGACAGCAACTTAACTATTTAAAGGGGAGGCAGGAAGCCTCATAATAAAAGCTGATGGAAACAAGATTGAGGTAAAAGGTGAGGTGGTCTGAACACAGGAAGTGGATACACTATGCAAACAGAGACACTAGCTCTGCTCCTCAGTCTGCACAGTTAACAGGGCCCGGAGCCCCACGGCTCTCACTCCGACTTTGCAGAGGACAGATTCTCTGCGAGTAAGTCATGAATTCTTGGTCCTCGCTCACAGATTATACCTTATGAACAACAGAAACTCATGACCAAGCAGTGGGGAGGATAAAAGAGGAGACTTGTTCCTTCATCTGATCATACAGTTAGTATGGTTCAATTTTATAGTTGGGAACCCATAAGGTGGGAAGCATGGGGGAATATAAGACTGAATTATGGCCTCACAGAATATTCCAGCACAAGCGGCAGCCCCAGCCATCCTTTTTCCTCCTTCTTAGAAGTAAGCTCTCATCATACTGCCCAGGCTGGCCAGAAACTTGCAATCCTGCCTCAGCTATCTGACTAGCTGTAATAAGAGGCCCGAGCCAGGTCCAGAAGGTGGGAAAATATTTTGAAAATTATAGAAACAACTCTATTAATAAAAAGCCAAGAAATGGACTTTGCTAAAAGGTCAAAGAAAGTTGGTTTTTGCTGAAGGAATTAATTGAAAATTTATCAGCTGGTACTTTTAGTTATCAGAGACAGTACTGTAAACAACAGTGGTTCAGTGGTCTTCTCTGTCAGTCAGGCAGAGAAGATACAAAGGAACAAATTTGATGACAGCCACGGCGTTTAGAGGCTCTAGTACAGCATCAATGTAGAACTATTGAGAGTCTGCATTGTGTGCTTCATCCATAAAGTGCGTGCATGGTCTGGCTGCAGTGAGGACCACTCTCCCTCCTGCAGGGTTTCACACCCTCTGCACTGCACCCACTTAACTCACCTCAGCACTGGGGCAGAAACTGAGAGCTTTTGCTAACAGGACTCACTGTCTGAGGTATGGAGTAGTGTCATGGTTTGTAGATGCTTGGCCCAGCGAGTGGCACTATTAGTAGGTGTGGCCTTGTTGGAGTAGGTGTGTCACTGTTGGTGTGGGCTTAAGACCATCATCCTAGCTGCCTGGAAGTCAGTCTTGCACTAGCATCCTTCAGATGAAGATGTAGAACTCTCAGCTCCTCCTGCACCATGCCTGTCTGGGTGCTGCCATGCTCCTGTCTTGATGATAATGGACTGAACCTCTGAACTGTAAGCCAGCCCCAAGTAAATGTTGTCCTTATAAGACTTGCCTTGTTTGTGGTGTCTGTTCACAGCAGTAGAATCCTCTGCTGGGCGGTGGGAAGAGTGGCAGACCCTGGGTTAGGAGGCTCTCTGTCTTTGGACTCTGATTTTTCCTCTAGGAGATGAAGAAGTTGGCTTTCTGACCGTTCAGACTACACAGAACTGCAATGTTCATGAGAACCTTTTCAAAGTCTGAAGGGTGTGCATTTAAAATCTAGCTCTCTATTTCTTCCCACGTGCTTCCTGACTTCTGCAATCTAGAATCTTGGTGTGGGATCCAAGGCTCAGTATTAGAAACTGATTTGGGTGGTCTCAGGTTTAAAAATAACCATAATAGGCTCATGCAACACGAATTACCTTTGTTGAGGTTTGTGGGCCAGAGAAGTCCAAGATGAGGGTTTCTGCAAGTGCAGTTCCTGCTGAATCCTCTCCTTGGGCTTGCAGATTGGCTTGGTAGGTTCCTCTGTGGTCATCTCTGTGAGGGACACTCCAGGCACCTCTTTCTGTCACCAGATTTCTTCTTACTAGGACACCAGTCAGCTGGGTTAGAGCTTCTCCTAATCCTTCCTTCTAATTTGGCCACTTCTTTGAAGGCCACATCTCCAAATGCTGAGGGATTTGAAATTAAGGCTTGAACAGGAATTTAGGGGTTGTAATTTAGTCCCTGATACCATAAAATTCTGACTAGTTAAGGCAAAACCAACTCTCTGCAGACCGAGGCTTTGCTCTGTGTCTCTTGGAGGCTCCTTCAGGGTAGCTGGGATCCTTTTGTAGGACTTTCACTCTTCTGGCCAAAGTCTCCAGTCCTCATCTGGTGACACCTGGCTTCTAAGAGGTTCAAAAGCCTAGGGGATTAAAAAAAAAAAAATCCAATTCCTTGGGATGTAAACTGGCTCCTCAGAGGGAACCATTGACATTGGCCTTTAGTCAATGAGCCCTGACTTAGGGAGGGTAAGTCTGGAGCTGAGTCAGCTCCTGGGATACCTAGGCGGAGGAGATAACAAGGCCATAACTGAGCTGGTTTCCAAAATTCTCAAGGCTCACCAAATATATAAAACCAAATATATATCAGCCAATCAAAACTGTACCAATGTCACTGCTTTGCCCCATCCTAATCATAGAGGTTACTTCATCCTTCTGGAAAATTCCCCTAGCCCTGCATAAAAGGGGCCTATGAGCCCTTGGGTGGTTGCCATTTTGATGAACGGTTGACTCCTGCATGCTGGTAACATCTGCAGAGTATTTTGAATATTTGAATATTTGCATACTATTTGAGTTCGGGGTCTTCCTTCAGCGATTCTTGGACCCTAACACTTCAAACTGTTCTTGTTAGGACCCATCACCTCCCTGTCCCCTGTCAGACTGCAGATCTTTTATGGCTTTATCTGCTAACTAGTTTCTTGTCTCTGTCACCTTTTAGACTATACATCCACCCAACCCAGACAACACAAGTTGTTTCCAGTCTAGTAAGCAGTAGGCACTTGGTAACTATTGGTCCCTGAATAAATGAACAATGAGATCGTTCTAGAATTCATCTTTTCCCTCCTCCTCTTACTCCTCTCCTCCCTCTTTCCTCTGAAGTGTTGGGGGCTGAATCTAGGGCCTCCCAATGCTACCTCTGGCTACTTCTTCAGCTCCTCTCTTCCTTACCACCATATTGGCACAGGATTTAAAGTAAATGTGAGCAGGATGTAACGAGACACAAACAGGAAAATGCCACAAAGAAATCTGTTCTTTTGTATATCAACTTTAAAAAGATAAGAAAGGCCTCTCCTCAGCTAGAGGAGGCACCCTGAGCAAGAGCAATGTCTGCCTGTAGTTTTGGGGAGAAGCCATTCCCATTTATGGTTCACCCACACCTCACCAATACTACTAGGGAGCCCAGTGGTCAGGGGTCAGAGAGAAGCAGGTAATCATCCACAGGCCTGCAGAAGCTTCTCCTGCAGCCACATGAGATGCCCACTACAGTTATCTTCTTGCAGGGGCCCCTGAAGCTCCTGTGTAAAGATATGGGGTCCGAGATGTTTTCTACAACCACCGAAGCTGTTACACTTTTCAACTGAAGTAATTCTTTTAGGGTGATGGAAAAATGCTGAAATGTGTCAATAAATAAAGAAAAACGGTGACGCAATAAAATACTCATGATGAATAAAGAACAAAAAGTCGATTTTCCCGACAGAGAATGTCTGAGGTGACTGAAGCCAGATGTGTGGTTGATGTTTGTGCTGAAGCTGTGAGTCAACATGGTCAGGCTGCAGAGGACAATATTTTTAGGTAGCCGCCATGTACACTTCCAACGAATGCTTCAATCCAGGCCAAGGTGATTGCTTTTTCTTTACATTTATTCAATTTGAGGCAAATGCATATTTCTATGTCCTCCTCCTTTGCTTCCTCAGCAGCTCCCTGGGAGAGATGAACATGTCTTGTTAATTTCTATGTCTCCTGCACCTGCTACATGGGCTCAAAAAATTGTTGGTTGGATGAATGCCAAGCAAGAAGATTTAAATGTTATTGACTAGCAAACAGTGTACAAATATTTTAAGGCCTGTGAGATTGAGACTCATTAATATTGCTATAGTCATTCTAATGTTTTCTTCCTCTAAATGATTCTCATTCATCCAGGGAACATTATTTTACAAGGGTGTGCCTGTGTGTGCCTGTATGTGCCATGTATGCATGTACATGGCATGTGGGGGTCAAAGGCTGACATCATACATCTTTCTTGATCACTTTCCATTTTATAGATTGAGACACAGCCTCTCAGTGAACCCAGAGCTTAGCATTTATCTGGTCTAGTTAGGTAGCTTGCCCCACGGATCTCCTGTCTTTGCTTCTCACATGCTAGGACTGCAGGCTGGCCTCTACATCCACCCGGCATTTACATGGGCACTGGGAATTGAACTCAGGACCTCATGCTTGTGCAGCAAGCACCTTACCAACTGGACCATGGCCCCAGATCCAGTTAGGGAATTTAAAAAATTAGTTCAGAAAAGCTGGGATCATGCCTGTTATTCCAGCACCCAGAGGTTGAAGATCACATGGGTTCAAGGTCAACCTAGTCTACATCGTGAGTTCCAGGCGTGGAGTCTGTGTAGTAAGACTTCTATAGAAAAACCAACCAACCAAAAGACTAAACCAACTGCAAGGTGGTTTATTTGAGGCCAAACTTCATTAAACTGCGAAGGATTAGAATGTTCTAAGAGAAGGTTGCATGCTTGGCTTGCCTCTGAGAAGGTGAAGTAAGTTTGAAAAATCCCAGGTCAGACACAATCAAGAAAGAAAATGCATGGTAGGGGATCAAATGCCTGCACGGCACAGGAAAACATTTATAAAATCACCATATGCTCCAGAATATACACAGTGCTGCTCCACTCAGTAGCATAGTTAATAGTAAATTGACTCTAACTACTACTAATAATAACACCATTCACTGTAAAGTCAGTTTATAATAAAGAATTATTTAGCTACCAAGCTCCTGGGGTCAAGCCAAATACCTGCTGGAGAGGGAACAGGAGGGATTATTATTATTATTATTATTATTATTATTATTATTATTATTAATTCTCTATCCAATTATCCCTGTTCTGTTAGGAACACAAACAATGTGCATGTCCCATCTGAAATGCCTGAGCCTCCTCATGGAGGATGTGCCTCTATGTGCGTGCGTGTGTGAGTATGTGTGTGTGTGTGTGTGTGTGTGTGTCTGTGTGTGTATGTGTGCATGCATGTGCATGTGTGTGCACGCGCACACCTTTATGAGTGGCCATGGTTGTGTGCGGGGTGACTGCTATCCCTTCCCACAGTCACTCTCTTCTGTCTCCTTTCCTACAGAGCACGCCCATGTTAGCCCACTCGCAATCTTTCGCCCTGTGCTCCCAAACTCCTCCTCTTTCTCTTCCGTTCCCCCGCCTCCCACTTGTCTTGTCCCCTGCCTTACTTTTTCTGTTGCTGTGATAAAACACCCAAAGAAAGCAACTTTTGGATGGAAGAATTTATTTTGGCTCACAATTGGAGGAAAGTTGGTGGGAAAGTCATGAGACAGCCGGGATAAGAGAGAAATGAAAGCCCATATTCAGCCAGGTTTCCAACCCTGGGGATGGTGGATGAACAGTTAAAGGGCAGGTGTGTGTGTCTGTGTGTGTGTGTGTGTGTGTGTCTGTGTGTGTGTGTGTGTGTGTCTGTGTGTGTGTGTGTGTCTGTGTGTGTGTGTGTGTGTCTGTGTGTGTGTGTCTGTGTGTGTGTGTGTCTGTGTGTGTGTGTGTGTCTGTGTGTGTGTGTCTGTGTGTGTGTGTCTGTGTGTGTGTGTGTCTGTCTGTGTCTGTGTGCCTGTGTGTGGGGGGAGGCTTCCCACTGCAGTTAGCCTAATCCAGGTCAGACCTCACAGGCATGTTTAGAGGTTGTCTTCTAACTGCTTCTAGATCCTGCCAAGTTGACAGTGTTAACCATCACCCTTTCTCTCTCCTGAAGCAGCTTTTGAAGGAAGGACTATGAACAATCATTAAGGTAAATAGAGCATGTGGATAAAATCATGGTACGATACACATAAAGCTTGCCGCTTAAAACCCTCGAAAGCATATGACTTAACAGAGTCAAGGCGCTCATGGTCCATGTGGTCCTAACCACCGTCTAGTTTCAGAGTGTTTTTATTACTAGACACCTGTTTCTTAGAGCCGGCACTCTCATTCCCCCAAACCCACCCTTGAAAGTTAGCCTCCTCTGGGGGTCCTGGTAGATTCTCTCTGTATTTCCTTCTCAGCATCCACTCTTCTGTGACAGTTGCCTTTCCTTGGATTGGTTCGTTCATTTTTGGGTCATGTATTAGTTCTCCATTCTTTTTAATGATCCATTTAAAATCTGTTACATGGAGAGCATACTCTTTATCAGTTAATGGGCATCTGGGTTGCTTCTATCAACCAAGCTTTTAAAGAGAAGCCCCAAATATCATCTCTGCTCTCTGAGTTAAGTGGGAAGTGGTTTGTACCCTGGCAAGACTAACAAGCAGAAATGAAGCCAGCCACTGGCTACAGAAAACCTGACCTATTCTCAACACTACATAGAGCATTTCCAGGCAGAGTTTCCCTTAATCCTCTGTGATGATCCCACTTATTTGTCAGCTTGATGGGGTCTAGAATTATCACCAAGACACACTTTTGGACTTCTCTGTGTACCTCTGGCTGTCCTGGAACTCACTGGGTAGACTAGGCTGGCCTCAAATTCAGAGATCCACCTGTCTCTGCCTCCAAGTTCTGGGATTAGAGGTGTGCACCACCACTGCCAGGCTAAGGGTTTCTATGTAGGCTTAACAGAGCAGGGACATTCCATCTTGAGTGTAGGTGGTACTATCTCATACCCTAGGTCCTGGACTGAATAAAAAGGAGAAAGTGGGCTGAACACTGGCATTTCTACTTCCTCCTGGTTTCTATTACTGTGACAAAACAGCATGGAGATTAAAGAGTTTACTTGGGTTGCAGGTTCATCACTAGGGAAGCCAAGGCAGAACTCAAGGCAGGAACCTGAACACAGAAACTGAAGCAGAGACCATGGGAAAACACTGCTTGTTCGCTATGGCTTGCTCAGTTTTGCTTTCTTATATAAACCAGGACCATCTGTCAAGGGTGGCCTTACTCACAGCGGGCTGGGACCTCCCACATCATCAATAATAATAATAAAAAAACAAACCTTCCCAATGGCTTGCCTACAGACCAATCTTATAAAGCTGAGGTTCCCTTCTTTCCAAATGACGTTAGTTTGTGTTGTACTTACACACACACACAAAAATCAGCACACAACATATCCAGTTCCCCATGTTCATATCACCATGCCTTCCCTGCCACGATGGACTGTGCTCTCCAAACTGTGAGCCAAAAGAAACGCTTCCTTCCTTACGTTGCTTTTTTCTCCCCATCATTTTGTCACAGCAGTGAGAAAAGTAATTCATACGTTTTCCTCATGTGTAGCTTATAGGTTTGGTCATTATCAGGCTGCTGAACAGCCCAGGAGCTGGGTGGAAATCTAGCTCAGGTCCACTGGCTCAGCCAAAAGCCTGCACTAGTTGTTTCTGTTACAAGTGAAGCATTGGGACCCTGCACAGAAGCAGCCCTGTGCACAGCCCTGATGAAAATGCTGTCACTGTTCCCAATCTACTTACAGGAAGAAAAAGTCAACACTTCACACGTTTTCAAGAGGTACTTAAGAGAAGTAGCCAGGAACTGTAGCCAACTCTGACCGAGTCTGACTTCTTAGTCACTGCCCTCTCTAGGATAAAGTTGGCAAGTACATCTGTGGCCTTCTTTCTTCTAATATTTTGTTGTACCAGAATTAAACAAGAGATATGTTTTCATGACCAGTGTGGCATTTATACACACAATAAGAATCTTTATGGATGGACACTTAACCTTAGCATGTGGAATACATTTATACATTATATCACCCTTTGAGATAATTTTTGCTTAGGAGTCACTAAATTAATTTCTAACAGGTTGTTAAAAGTTTAAAACTCACTACTGTCTTTCTTTCTTTCTTTCTTTCTTTCTTTCTTTCTTTCTTTCTTTCTTTCTTTCTTTCTTTCTTTCTTTCTCTCTTTTCTTTCTTTCCTTCTTTCTTTCTTTTGAGACAGGGTTTTTCTGTACATTCCAGGCTGTTCTGGAACTTGCTCTGTAGATCAGGCTGGCCTCAAACTCATAGAAATCTGACTGCTTCTGCTTTCTGAGTGCTGGGATTAAAGGTGTGCACCACCATGCCAGACCTAAAACTCACTACCTTTGAGGACATTTGGTACTGAGCTTGGCTTCCATGTCTTGAGACATATCTGTAGAGCACTTTCCCTAGCCCAGGGAACACCTACTGTCCTCCATCTGCCTGAAACCAGCCATTCGAGACGGAGCTCACTGTTTCCTACTCCCTATGTACCTTTAATAAACAGCTCTGCTGCTCCTTGTTTGAGTTAAATGTGTGCTCTGCCTCCCAGGGTTGCAAAGGACACAAAGAACCCTTGAAGACAGAAGCTGAGGAGGCATCACAAGCAGCACAAGGAAAAGATACTTGCTGTTATCAGTCATTGGATAAGCAAAAGCAAAGGCTGCAGCGAGATACTGTTACTCCCTGACAATGGTGGGTGTCTAGAGTTATAACCCCAACAGTGTAAGCATTGTCAAGAATGTGGAGCTACTGAGATGTGTGTAAGTTGCAGAAGGGAATAGAAAGAACCTCAGTCCTCCACCTGTGAGTGGTTTCTTCTTACCATGGGTTCCCAAAGTTCCACACCTAGGCTTTCTTTTTTTAATAACACAAAATAAAACACATATGCACATGGATCCTTAGACACAAATGCTCTTCACAGTTTTATTTCTTGTCCCAAATAGAAACCAACTCAAGCATCCACCGAGAACTGAGTGTACCTGAGACAAGCTGGAGCTAGACAGGGAAATGGTATTCTCCTTTCATTTCTGTTGCTGTGATGAGACACCCTGGCAACACACAACTTGGGGTTCTCCGAGCCTACTCTCCCAGGTTACAGGCCATATGATGGAGAAGGCACAGCAGCTGGCTCTTGGACCACTGGTCACAAGGGCAATCAAGAGCAGAGAGGAATGAATGTGCAGTCATTTCCTGCTTGCTTGTCCTTAGCTGAGTTTCTCCAGTCTTAGACTCCCTGCCTAGGGAGCAGTACCACCCACAGTGGGACTTTCCTCATGCATTAATATAATGAAGGCATCCCCCCACAGACATACCCACAGGCCAACCCGGTGTAGACAATCTCTCATGTAGACTCTCCTCTCAGATAATTTAGGCTGTGTCAAGTTGACAACTAAAGGCAGCCATCATTGTAAGCGCAAATGGTTAAACATGAGGTACTAGAGTGAAACTTTAAAAACCCAGACCTTTGTACAATAGATATATCACAATTAAAGTAAAAAAGATAGGGTGTGTGTGTATGGAAAATATGTATGTCATGTAATTTTTCATGACAACTGTGATACTTATGAATTTTAAAAATATACAAATAAAATGAAGTATGGTATACATTCCTGCAATGGAATACTGCTTTGCTATATACAGTACATGAGCTAGTGATTTATACACGTGAATGAATTAAAAAAACTGTGTTAATTCTAGAAAAGGAAAAACTGTAATGACTGAAAGCATTAAAAGTATGATTATCTGAGTTGGGCTGGGGTGGGGGGTTGTACAGACCAAAGAGTGTATAAGGTGACTGTCCAGATGATGGAAATATTCCGAGTTGGTTGTGGTTTCTTGGGTGCATATAAAACTGTCAACATTTATCAAACTGTGTACTTAAATAGAACCACTTTAATTTATGTGAAGTATATCTTTCTAAAAGTTGACTTAGTGGGCCAGCTGAGATTTAAAAGTAGTTCTCCCACTTTTCCCATCTAGCCAATCAATTATTAAGTTCTGCTAATTTGACTTCAAACACTGCTTCGCACGAGTCTGTCTGCTGATGCTCTGCTGCACAGCTCAGATCCTCGGTTCCCTCTGCACCAGTATGTTTCCTGTCTCCCTCCCCTCTGCCACTCAAGTTCTCCTAATATTCTCCACACTCTTCCTCATACCCTGTCACTCTCTGATGAACTACCTGTTTCCATTGACTGCCTTTTGTCATAGTTCATGATGCAGAGTAGTCCTTCCTTCCTCTCTTCTCCTTACTTTATATACCTCAACATGTGGCTTTTTTGGGGGTGTGTGAAAAGGAAGGCATTTAGCCCCCCCAGCCCCCATGGAAATCACTTCATAAAACTTTTCCTCAGCTTAGTGTGGCTGTACCGCTGCGTGTTCTTCCCTGTTGCTTCCTATTTGTTTAGCTCGGACAACTCCACCTCTGTAACATTGTGTGTGTGTGTGTGTGTGTGTGTGTGTGTGTGTGTGTGTGTGTGTGTGACTACCCAATACTTCTCCCACCAAGTGTCTCAGAACCAATCTCTCACTCAACTGACTGGCTATACACATATGTATATACACATAACAATAATAGTTACAAAATAAAACAGGTGGCTGGAGAGATAGCTCAGCAGTTAGGTGTACTCACTGCTCTTTCAGGGGACCTGAGTTCAGTTCCCAGCACCTACAAGGTGATTCAGATATGTAACTCCAATTCCACAGCTCTGCCACCCTCTTTTGACCTCCTTGGGTATTGCACACACATGGTGCACATGCATACATGCAGACAAAACCCTCGTACGCATAAAATAAATACATCTGATTCTTTTTTTAAGAACATGAATTTGAGGGGTCACAGGAGACTTAGAGGGGCCGGGGTTAAGAGTGATGTAAATGCAGTGCTCATATATAAAGTTCATGAGAATAATAAAAGAAGAGAAAGAGAAATATGAGAGTTTTATGTTTGAAGCAAAGAGAAAAGCCTGAAATTCCCCACACATTCAAGCACTCCCAGGATGCTCGCATTCCCTTATCAGCATCCCCCATTGATGCTGTGCTAGACTCCAGGATCACCTACAGCTGATGCACCATTACCCTCAAGCAGGCTCACCTTGGTGCTGCCCACCCCGTGCTCCAGACAGTAGCTACCACCACAATCATGTCGGAACAGTCCCTCTGCACTCCAGCTTCCTTTTCTGCCTACTCCTCCCTCCCTGACCCCATCCCTGGCAGTCTCTAGTCCTTTCACTGTCTTCAAAGCCTCTCAACTTCCAGAAGCATGGAGTTCCAAACTCCCTTATAATTGTTGGTGCTGTCAACTTGACGCTTAAGAGGCAGCCCTGCAGACACATCTGACATGTCTTGTGGGCAGGGCAGTTCCCTGAGCAGGGGAGTTTGGACTGTGTTGGAGGGGGCCAACTGAGCACAAGCATGCATACATCGATTCATGGGGTTGTCTTAGACTTTTATTGCTTTGAAGAGACACTATGACCATGGCAACTCTTATAAAGGACAACCTCACCATTTTACATGTCCATCAGCAATGAATGACACTTGGTTCTTCCACAGCATCGGCAGCTCCATGGTGTGGTCAGTCGCCACAGCCACCCCTGTATCTGTTCTCCAGACTTTATGCTCTCTGCGCCTCATCACATTGGACCCTCAGGTAGGTCCACCTGGCCCAGCTGCGGTAGGTGTTCTCTCTCAGCATCTCCCACATAGTCCTTGTTGGGAGCTGTGTCAGAGGGACAGCAAAATGGCTTTAGGCTTTAGAAGTCATGGCCCGTGGGCTAGCGCGATCACAATGGCTGTGCCCTAGCAGAGGCAGAGCCCTGAGGACTATGTGTCCTGAGGACTTCATGTTGTTGTGGAGTTTCGCTCTGCTTGCTGAGCTGTATGAACCCTGTAGGGGGTTTCCAGCCCCTCACTGTGCAATGTCATCGGCACCTACAGTATTAGTGATTGATTAATGATTCAATCACCACTCTCAGAAAGAACATAGAGATATAGATGGTTAGTCATGACTACCACCCTTAGAAAGAATTTGGAGCTACAGATTGTTAGCAAAGTCAGGTCAAGATGTTTTTGCTAGTGGCTTTGACATAGAAAATCTTAGGGAGCAATTTAGAGTTCCAAGAGGCACCCTTTTGATTATTAAGCAAGGGATGTTTTTAAGGTCAGGGAACAAGAACAGTGGCGGCCCAGCCAGCACTTAGCTGACGTGCCTCTCTTGCTAATGCTGGACTGATGATCAAAGACTATGATTAATGTCTTGTATCCATTCTTGCCCTCAGCTTCCTGATATGATTGAATAAACATTGTTAACGAGCTGGAGTGTACCCTGAGGATTTAAAGTAGAAATGACTGATTGCTGTCTAAAAAAGTTTAGATTTGTGATTCTTTAAAGATTTTTATAAGATTGCTTTTTAAGATAAACAATCAAATAATTGATCCTTTCTTTGTAACTGCAAATTTCAGCCTGCCAATAAGAAAACTGGCTGAGAAAATTACTTTGCTTGCTTATACTTTTGTAATCTATAACAAGTTGCTTAGATACGATTATATGTGGGTTCTTGGGAATAATTTGTCTTTTTTACCTGTGTAAGGTACAATGTCTATTCATGTAAAGGTATTGGGGAACATATTGTTTTTTTTTTTTAAATAATCTTTCATTAGAAGAAAAATAGAATGTAGCCACATGGTGATTTTTGTTCTGCTTCAAAGATTTTGCTGGGATATATAGGCTGTGGGAGAAAAACTCGAGTTGTAGGATCTTTGCTTCGTCCACCAAATGTATATCTGCATAGATGTGTAAGTGTGTATGTGCACACATGCACATGTGCACGCATGTATATGTAAAGTTGCTTGGAGCTTCTCCACTCACCAAACATGTGTATGTATGTGTACATGTAAAGTGGTTGGAGCTTGTTGAAGCTTGCTTCATCCATTAGTGTGTGTGTGTGTGTGTGTCTGTGTCTGTGTGTCTGTGTGTGTGTCTGTGTGTCTGTATGTTCCAACACCATTATCACCAGTCCCAGCGAGTATTTCACTCACCCATCTCTCAGAGTTTCTGCTGGCCCCAGCGAGTATTTCACTGGCCCCTGAGAATCAAGGTTTATTCCCTCAGAAAAATCTACTGAGTGATCAATCACCAACTCTATGCCCCACCTCAGTTTACCCTGGATGTGGAAGCTAGCCTTTGACAGCTCTTGGCCAGAGTAGGACAGGTGCTTTAGTTTTTCACTCCTAAGGTATCTTATTGCCCTCCTGTGTTTCTTTATCCCCTGTGGTGGTTTGAATAAGAATGGCCCCTATAGGCTCTTATATTTGAATTCTTGGTCATGAGGAGTAGAACTATCTGAAAGGATTAGAAGGATTAGGAGGTGTAGTCCTGTTAGCCCATGCCAGATCCAGCCTCTCTCTCTCTCTCTCTCTCTCTCTCTCTCTCTCTCTCTCTCTCTCTGCATACTGGCATACTGCCTACTAATCAGGAAGTAGCTCTTAGCTACTACTCCAGCGCGCCATGAGTTCAGTTATGCTTTCTGCCATGATGATAATGGACTAAGCCTCTGAAACTGCAAGCCAGCCCCAATTAAATGCTTTCTTTAATAAGAGTTGCCTTGGTTATGGTGTCTCTTCACAGTGACTAAGCTATCCCTGTTCAATATTCTTCATTCACTGGTGAGGTTATCTTGATGGGCTGGTGTCTGTCTCTCACCTCAACTCTGTTCTGTACGAACCTGGCTCTGTATGATTGTGGTTGTTTTTCCATGTATCTGGACCATAATGGGAGCAAGTCCTTATAAATATTTGTTAAACAGTTAATAGACCACTAAGAAATGGATTAAGGAAAACAATAGCCCCACAGTTTGATAGAAGCCTAGTTTCTAAGCCATGGATGAAGAATCATTTACTTTGAATGGGCAAGATTCAAGGACACTATAATTACATCTGCATGTGCCCTGGGAAGCCAGGAAACAGATCCCTTCCCAAAGAGCAGAATTTGGCAGTTGCAGGCACCTTGTTGGAAGCCAGCTGGCTTCCAGCATTTTGGAAAACACGGTGGTATATTAACTCTCAAAGGCAAAGTCCAAGGACACAGCTATGTTGAAGGGCAGTGTGCCTGACTGAAGCCAAACAGCCCAATCTCCAAATGTGTCCTATTACCAGTGACAGCCTCTTGAGCTCCATGTGGCTGATTCAGGGCCACACTGCCATTAGGATAGGAAGACCTGGCCCACAGACAGTGCACCTGCTGCCTGTTTGGGCACTCAGTTCAAAGCATGACCTTTCTGGGTTTTTGTGTTGCCTTTAAAAAATACTTTTGTATAATTTAATTTTAATTTGGCATTACATTTGTATTTTTTCTACTTTACTGTTTGTAAATTATTAAGCAAACATCTAAAACACAGAGCTGAGGTTAAAGGAAATGTACAGGAACAAGGACCTTTTAATCTTCTGTTCAAGATTTAAAATGGAACAGTTAAAGACAGGAGAGAGTTTGCTAGTTTCGGGTATAATAGAAGCTAGAAGATAAAAAGTGTTTTCTTTTTGGCTACTAAAAATCATTTCAGGCTGGGCAGGCTTTTAATCCTAGCACTTAGGAGGCAGAGGCAGGATCTCTATGAGTTCAAGGCCAACCTGATCTACAAAGCGGGTATAAGACAGCCAGGGTTATCACATAGAGAAACCCTGTCTTGAAAAACAAATATCAAACAAAAAATAAAAAAGAAAGAAAGAAAAATCTTTCAACTTTAAAAGTTAAAAAGAAAAAAAAAAAAAGCCTAAAGATCCCAGAAATTTCCAAGTGCTATAATCTACGGCAGACACCCGAGCCCCTAACTCACGTGCCTGGAGAGACACTTAAGATACAGCAGCAGTGTGAAGAGGACATAGAGGAGTGGGCAAGGCTGGGAAGGTGCCTTGAAGGGACAGCGCTTGCACCTGAGTTCAGATCCCTAGCACCATGTCAGCTGGGTGGGAAGGCAACTCAGGTCTGTAACCTCAGCCTTGTAGAATGAGACAGGAAATCCCTCAAGCTTGCTGGCCTGCCAGCCTAGCTCAGTCAAGGAACTCTGGATTCAGTGAGAGACTCTGTCCCAAAGAGGAATATGGAGAGTAATGGGTCGCACAAAGGACTTCCACCTCTGGCTTCTCATGCACACCCCAGCACCTATGTGCACACATATACAAAAGGTGGATGAAGGGAACCCCCCCTTTCTAAAGGAATTATATAGTCAAGATAGCCCATATAAATGATACAAAAGCTTGGTATTTTATTTGACAAGCTGTAAGCCTGGACTGGGCAGGTTTTGAGTTATTCTAACTTACATCCAATCCATAGATTCCATGTTACTTGCTGTTTAAGTCTCATCTGGGTTATTTCTGTTATATCAGTCTGTCCTCAGGGGCCACTTCTCCTGGTTATGTGCTCATCATGGCAGCCTCCTGTTCTCTCTTCCTTCTCCTCCTTTCTCCTGTTCTTTCCCGACCTCTCACTGGATTCTCACGTTCTGCCTTTCTCTCTCTACTGCCCAATCACAGACTCCAGCCTTTTATTGACCAATAGCTTTAAATTGGGAGACAAGGTTGACACAATAAAGGCCAGTGTATATGAGAATTCACTCATCTGGGGGCAACCAGATTTTGGGATTCAGAATTTAGCATTTGAATACATAGCCGCACCAGACCAGTGATTGGTTGTCAGCCACATTTATTTAACCAGTCAGAGAATAAGATGAGCCAAGTTAGCATCATTGGTGTACCTGAGGATCTGCTCATGAAGGCAGCCAGATTTTGGAGGTCCAGTGTTTATCATTTGAATACATAGCAGCACCAGACCACCAGACCAACATTCTCTCCCTGCCCCCCCCCCCCCTTTCTGCCTTGGCTGAAATACTGATTATTCCTGTCTTGGGCATCAGCATCAACATTTCTAGTTCTTGCAGCTTTGAGCTGAAACTTAACAGTCGCTCAGGCCTCTGAACTAAGTTACACTGCTGGCTTTTAAGACCTCCTTAATTACGTGAGCCAATTCTGCTCTAAGTTTCCTCTTACTTTGCCTATATATTTATTGGTTCCCACAGGAACTCTGATTAATACAATCACCATCAATGAAAATACCTAAGCTTAATTGATGAATGGGCAAAAGGCCTGCTGTGTTTGTATTGTGTAGTTGTTATCTGTAGCTTGTAACGTTACTTGTAGTGGTAGCCTGCAACCTCGTAGCTAGCAGGAGAGCCACAAGACTCATCAGCTGCTGGAGAGGGGAGATTCTCTAACCTGACCAGCTGCCTGTAAGTCTACAAGCCCTGCAGGCAGTTCCAGAGATGCCCCTTGCTGGAGTTGTCACCCAGTCTGGAGTGGGCTTTGCACTGATGCAGCTGCCAAGTCACCCCTGCTTCTGTAAGTAACTCCAGTGCGTTCATTGGATCCCCCAGCTGGACTTGTGAGTACAATCAATTCTTTTGTGTGTCCTCTGTTGGCCTTTCTGGGATGAACACCTCCTCAGGAAAATCCACGAAACAGTTTGTACCCAGAAGAGCCAAACAGAAGAAGTAACAAGAGGAACAGCTAGGCAGCTTGGGCATGAGAGGCTACTGGTAGGTGTTCACTGAGGGCACCTGTAAGTATAATATTTTATGTGCACAATCGCATTAGCCTTTCGTAAGCACTTCACTTAACCCATGCTTACAGAGAAGGCAACTGAGACACTGAGAAGTGACTTACTCCAGACCACTGGTCAGTAAGTTGAGGCCAGCACTCCTAGCAGGCCGACTTCATTAGGCCTCTCTTTAGTAGCTGGAGTATCTGTTATGAGGAAAGCAAATATAGTAGGTTGTAATTAAAATGTCTATATTCTATAACCAGGAAGATGGAATGGACAACTGACTGAAGAGCAACAGTCTGTGCCACTGAAGGAGGTTCTTTATGGCAGTGCTGGCTGTGCGGGCCACCCCTAGCTTTACATTCCAGTGTGAGTCTCTGGCAATGCCTCAGAGACCATTCAAAAGCACAGAAGAGTCTGATGTGTCAGAGGCTGCACCCTTCCTTACTTTATTTTCTGCTGGGCTTCTTCTCAGTTGGGTTTTCTGGAGTGTGGCATGCCTTCAATAGTTTGGAAGGGACCAGCTATCAGAATGAGGGAGAGGAAGTAGACTGGTCTCTACTTAAGTGTCTTAAATCTGTGGCATTCCAAAAAGGAAGAGCCATGAGAATATGGCAGTCAGAGGCCAGGTCACTCTGCCTCCACTGCATTTCCTGGACAGAGCCCAGGTTAAGGAACCTGTATCTCCATCAAGTGGCCTCTGCTTTATTCACTGCTCTCTGAGACTCCGTTCTGGGGGCCAAAAACCAACTTTGGGGATGTCAGTGCAGAACATACAACATGAGGCCATGCTTTTCAGAGGCTGCCTGCCAATGCATGGCCAGTGACCAGCTGAAATTGGCAGCTGAAGCCACTCATTCCTCCTCCAGCCAAAAACAGAGTAACTGGCATCTTGGAGGTGGTTCATCCACCCCTAGGGGTTGGATCACTCCCAAATGACTCTCCAACAGGGACTCACAGGGCACTTAAAGTGAGTTGCTCTTTCGAAGACCAGAAACCTCTCTGCTGGAGTAAGGCTAAGCCTCGGGAGGTTACAGGATGCCGCCAGATCAGGCAGGCTCTCCATCATCCCATTATTAATCTCATCTCTTACTAACCCAGATAAATGCTTTGTTCTTGACTCCCAGACTACTCAGAGCAAAACCTGCTTCCTCTTTGGGATTCCTATTGCCAGCATTTTCTTTGTTCCAGGAACCACGCTGCGCCCCTAGGTGGACTTTCTACCTGCCACCATGGCCCTTTGTAGAAAAGGGAAGCACAGAGAAAGGAAGTGTCTCTTTAAAGGACACACAGAGAGGGAGCATATCTCAGGCCACCTCTGAAGTCTCAAAGTATGGCCGCATGCTGAACTTTGGGAGTAATTATTTAAGTATTTGTATCTCTGTTTTCTTTCCGAATGCATTACAAATTCCACGAGGGGAGGGGATTGCATCTAACCACTGGATTTCTTTTTTTTTGGTTTTTCGAGACAGGGTTTCTCTGTGTAGTCCTGGCTGTCCTAGAACTCACTCTGTAGACCAGGCTGGCCTCAAACTCAGAGATCCACCTGCCTCTGCCTCCTGAGTGCTGGGATTAAAGGCGTGCATCACCACTGCCCAGCTCTAACCACTGGATTTCTGTAGTACTCATTCATGTGTTAGGGAAACAGCTATTGAACAGTTACATAAACCACAGACACTAAGCATTTACCAACATGAAGGCCAGAGGCATTGGCCTCTTCTGTGGAAGTGCTTGATCCCATCCCGGGGAGGTCAATGGCTCACCACAGAATTACAAGGGCTGACCCACATGACCTGTGGCATTCTTAGCTGGTTAGTCGGTTACAGACTAATAACATATTTTATTTGCACATATATCTGATTCTAAATGTAACTAACAAACATGCTCTTCTCTAAAAAATCAGTAAAACTTAATCCAATCAAGGGTGTGGCACATATATCCTGTGCATAGAACCTTTGTTTCTGGCTTTTGATTCAGAGCTCCTAAATACCTTGGGATTTTTTAGAGTGATCAGAACATCTTTTATAGTAGAGGTAACTCCGGCAGACCTTAAGCTGCCCACAGAATAGGGGTGAGTTAGTAGAAAGAGCAAGCCTTGGTTCGAAGCCTGAAGCTATTAGCCTCTCTCCCCAAGCTCTGCGGATGGGCAGGGACGGAGGTTGAGGGCTAACTGATTGATCCTGCCACTCTTTGGAGTCATCAGTCCATAGAATCCTCAAGACATGGGGTTTGCAGGGCTCTGGGGTTGGTGAGTATGTGGTGGTGTTGAGAGTCTGGTGTACCCAGAGGCATGGGGCACCCCATGGCCTTACCATGAGCCTCTCTCATTTGCTGCTTTGGATGTCATGTCTCCTCTATCACAAGTGGATTGCTGTGAGTTGCCTCCCTGGTTCTGTGCATTGTGACTTAACAGCCAGCCAGCAGAAGCTTGGGGACTTTGTGGCCTGGGACTGATACCTGAAGTGGGGCAGTTGTATGAGGCTGAGGCTGAATTTCTGGGAGCTGATACTAACTACACACCCTAATTTTAGGACACGCAGTTACTGTCTGGAGACCCAGAGGATTGGCCACTGGTGTTTCAGAGCAGTCTTAAGAGACTCTTGAGCAAGCAACATACTTTAACCCACAATGAAATATTACATCAGAAGGTATATAAGCATATACTGTCAAAAATATGTAGCAAACTGAAAAATACATACGATTCATTTTTGAAAACTGTCTTCAAATCAAAGTAAGAGACAGGTGTTAAGGGGTTTTATGCTAAGTTTCTGTCTGGATTATTACAGAGCCCTCTTGACTCATACTCCCAAGTCCTCGGCCCAGCTAAGCTCTCAGCACTACCATGTTTTAACACAGCAAACCAGACAAAGCTCAACAATGACTTGTGATTGCTTTTCCATGAAATCCTAGTCTCTCATTTGGGCTGTAATGATTGACATGACCTGTCTCCTAGCTCACAGAGCTGGCGTGGCAACGGTGATGATAATAAGGATGGCGATGACGGACGGATGGCACGTAGTGAGCTTCCACTAAGCATCTTACATGTCTCCTCTTTGTTAATCTTCATGGCAGGCCTGGGTCCTCCTTTCTAATCGAAATAGTAGCACAGGGGGCCCTTTCTCCACATGAGCCTTGCCCTGGCTGGTCACAGCCACTTGTCCTCAGCCTCACTGACAACCAGAGCCTGCTCATCTCAGTAACAATGTCACCTTTTTGGGTGGCTGACCTTGACAGGTAAATTTGACCTTCCCTCCAATCATGAAGTCCCAGGCTGGGACTGACTTCCTGCTGACGAGAACTCACGGAGGCCTTTCATGGCCAGATTTACTCTTCCCTACTGAGTCTTTCTCTGCAAGTGGAACATGTTGCAGGCTCTGCGACAGTGGTTCTCCTGTCTCGCTCACTGCAGTATTACCGGCCAGTTGTGTGTGTACAACATAAGTGTTTGGTGAGATGCATCTGAGGAGTGTGTATCTTATTACATGCTATGTCTTTTGAAAGCTCCAGCATTGATTCTAAGTAATGATCACCAGCCTGTGACAACATCTGTCATTTAACAGGCCTACTTTCTAAGGGTTCACTAAGATGTGTGCACTGGTGATAAGAAAAGCTGGCTTGCTGTGATTGCTTGCATATAGACCAACAGTGGCTGCTTCCATGAAAAATTAGAAGCACAGAGTTAATAGGAGGGGGCCTTGGCCCATATTCCTCACTGTGGCTTCGATGGCCTTGCTCGTTTGCCCAGCAGCTTCTCCAAGGTTCCAGGCTCTGGAAACCTTCAGATGATTGCTCTTGCTGCTGCATTGGCTGCCCCTTGCTCCTGTCCCTCCCAGGTGAAATTCTCCTTATGCTTTTACTTGAGATATAGACTCACATCTGAAGTCCCCTATGACTTTGTTCAGATAAAACTAATGGCTCGCCTCTAGATTCCCGAGTCTTGAGGTACAGTACATAAATACATATGGAAAGGCAGTCCTGTTATGTTAGTGGTGTGAACTCTACAGTAGCTGCCTAGGTCTGCTTATGACCAGCCATGTGTGTTAGTTATGTTTCTCATCACTGATACCTGATACCTGATGAGGATGACTTCAGGGAGGAGGGATTTATGCTGGCTCAGGGTTTGAGGTGATACAGTCATGGCAGGGAGCATGAGACTCCATGGTGGTAGGACCCTGAATGTGCTCACATCTCAGAAGACCAGAAAGCAGAGAGCTAGACCAGAAACATGACTGCTGTGGCCTTTATGTCCCCCAGGCAGTTCCACTTGCAGTCTCCAGTCTGCCAAAACAGCGCCACCAGCTGGGGACCATGAGTTCAAACCTGTAACACTAAAACACCATGTAATAATGTGTTACTGACTTCTCTGAGATTTAGAATCTTCATCCGTGAGTGAAGATAATCAAAGCCGTGTGAGTCGGATCTAGCTGTTCTAGTAAAATACTGTGCACCGAGAGGCTTGTAACGAAGGCCACTGTTTCTGTAAGCAACCAGAGCCCCTTTCTCAGTTGTGTAGGCTGAGCTGAACCTCAAGGCAGGTTCCTGAGTGCAGAGGACCTGCCTCCTTCTGGATGACCATCTTCTCACTATCACCCCAGAAAGCAGAAGTTACAAAGCTGTCTGTTGTATGAAGACGCTCCAATGGCTAGCCTCTTCTTAATGCTACTCATGAAAAATTTTTAAAAAATTTTTGTCTATATTCACTTTTAATTAATTTCCCTAAAATGTATTTTGATCATATTCTTTCCTCTCCCTCAACTCCTGCCAGATCCTCCCCACCTCCCTGCCCACCCGATTTCATTCTTTTTCTTTCTTAAAAAAAAAAAAAAAAAAAAAAAAAAGACCTTCAAAACAAAAAACTGGAAACCAAAATCAACCAACCAACCAAACAATAAAAACCCAGTAAGACAAAATATAGGAAAACAAAATAAACCATAGACAAAACCACATGGAATCTATTTTGTGTTGACCACCTACTTCTGGCCCTGGGGCCTGCCCTGGGATGTGGTTGATATACCTCGAGCCACTCCATTGGAGGAGCCTGCTTTTCCCTTTCCCAGTGGGTATCCATTGCACATAGCTTCTGGTTTAGCAATGGGACTGTGCCCGTTCCTCCTCAGCACTGGGGTCCTGTCTGGCTTGAACCTGTGCAGGTCCTGGGCATGCTGCTGCTGTCTCTGTGAGTTCATGTGTGTCAGTCTTGTCTCTGGAAACTGTTTCTTCGGAGTTGTTCACCACCTCTGTCCCTCAGTCTTTCTACTTCCCCTTCTGCATTGATCCCTGTGCCTTTAGGGAGGAGCTTGATGAAGGGATCTCATTAGGGCCGAGTGTGGCAGATCTCTGTGTTTCTTACAATACGATAGTTCATCTTCAATGTCAAGCTTGTGGGTCTGGAACCAACTAAAAGATACACCTCTTGGGGGAGTCTGTGAGAGTATATCCATGAAAGATTATCTGAATGGACCCTCCCTGAGAGTTGGGAACACTTCTCTGGTCATCCTGTTATAAAGAAGTCCAAGGGAAACACAGCTAGGCTTCCCTGCTTGCTTTTACTTCCTGCTCCTGAGTGTGACTGTTCTGTGCTGCCGGCACCATTGCCACCCTCTGCTGACATCTGTATCCTGCTTTCTTGGCCTTCTGATACTGACTGTAGACCAGCAGTTCTGGGAGACTCCTTCAGGTCTTCAGCACCAGACTGAGACTACTGAGGTATCTAGCTTCCTGGACTAGACAGCTTCTGGACTCAGCATTTTCAGTGAGCAGGCAGCCACGGATGAGCTACCTAGTCTATACTGTGTAAGCCAATCCACTAAATCCCACTTCAAACTCTGTGTTCATCCTGTCTGTTCTCTATAACTGTCATTCTCAACTTCCTAATGCCGTGACTCTTTAATACAGTTCCCAACAATGAAATTATTTCTTTGCTACTTCATAACTGTAATTTTGCTACTGTTATGAATTGTAATGAAAATATTTGATATGCAAGATATCTGATATATGATCCCCAAAGGGATCACAGTCCACAGGCTAAGAACCACTGCTCTATAGGGTCCTGACTAAGTACAGACAGCGATGACTTAGCAAGTCCTTAAGACACCATCATTTTCTAAGACCCTTATATCATCACCTTGTGGATTAGGATTTAACCTATGGATTTAAGAGAGACACTAGTCTAGACTGTGTAAACTGGGTTTACCATGCAGACTTGTGAGAAGGGTCTGATGAGCTGCTGCATGTACTTTCTTGACAGGCCGTGTGTTTCTGACAGTGGAAGGTACTGGTCTCATTGTAACCCAGAGCCTTGCTGTGCCTGTCCCACCATGGCCCACAGCAAGTTCTGCTTGAAGGAATGGATATCCCAGCTGGGGAAATTGAGGCTCAGAGCAGGCAGGGTGGGGAGTGGTCCCTGAGTCCTGGGGTCAGTGTTCCTGGGTTAGCAGTTAAATTGTAGTATGAGCTGGTCTGCCCTTGTGTCTTTAGCAAGGAATTCTTGTGAAAGAATTGAAGGTGTTCTCAAACTTGTTTTCTGTGTAGCCTTTCATGACAACTTGGAGAAGGAGATTTCCAGTTACAGAACATTAAAAAATGTACATTTAAGAGTGAAGTCTTGAAATTATTGAGATTCAGGAGTGATAGGTGTTATTTTTCACAGGTTTTGTATAGCATGTGTGTATGCCGTGAAACAACTGGGACAAATGGTAAATAAGCTGGAAAAAAAAAGTCTTTATTTTTAAGATGGACCCTGAGGGTAAGGCATGACTGTCTTTCCAGTGTTTGCAGAATGCATAAATTTTCACGTGAAATACTTATGATGTATTTATTGTCCTGGTGCGAGGCAGAGGCGGAGCAGGGCTGCCGGGAAGAGGAGGAGCTTGAGGAGGAGAGGCGGAGCAGGGCTGTGGGAGGGTGGGGAGGAGGAGGAGCTTGAGGAGGAGAGGCGGAGCAGGACTGCCGTGAAAAGGAGGAGCTTGAGGAGGTGAGCGCACTCTGTCCAGGCACTCTGGTTGAGGCTGGTTTCTGAGGCCCAGATGTAGAATGAATTTGAGAGTGAGAGGTAATTTCCCAGGTCCTACTGAGGGAACGAGATAAAAAGATGCTTCACCAGTCTCTTTCTAAAACCCTCTTCACGGCCAGCACATAGTAGGGCTCACAAACCAAATTAGAGAATCCAGACAGCTGCCTGGTGTCATGCTTAGACATGGTTGAAAAAACAGCAGCCAAAAGTCACAGTCTGGCAAGGAGTGAGATGAGTGACAGCCAGCACAGTTCTCCATCTTGGAAAGAGTCTCTAATCTGGCAGTCACACGGAGCAAATAGAGGAGAGCCCTTTAAAGCAGGACAAGGACCGAGGGACTTAATGTCTCCACCACCGCGTGCCCCACTTCCTCCAGCTCACAACCCTAGACACTGAACAGGGCAGGAGTGGGCAGGAATGAGAGATGACCCATAGTCCCTCTACCGTCTCCACTGCCAGCTATTCTTCAATGCAGGAGAAATGTAACAGGTGCATTAAAATGCGTCCTGGCACAATATAGCGTAGTTTGAGGATTAAAATATAGATTGTCAGGTGAGTATTTAGTGGTGTGTTTTAATATGCTTAAGTACAAACCAGAATTTAATGTAGAGGCTAAAGTACACATTAGCAATTTCACAAACAATCTGAAACTTCAGTAGGCACAAACCAGGAGGGGAGGGCAGGCAGAGGGGAAAAAGAGAAACATGGTTCTAAGTTGTGGAGTATTTTTCCTTTATTACTCTAAGTGGAAACCTCAAATAATTCACAGCAGGGTTGGTTATGGAGCTTTCTATTATTTGGCGTATTATTGTATTTTATATCTTACTGGAATAGGACAGAATTCTCACATTAAAATTAACAATTTGGTGACATTTAGAACATGTGCAGTGCTGTGTTGTGATCACCTCAGTCTAGTTATATAATAGTCACCACCGCAAAAGAAGCCCTGTGCTCCAAAGAGGATTAACTCCCCATGTCCCCCTCTTAGAATCACCAATCTGCTCCCTCCCCCTCCCCCTCTCCCTCTCCTTCCCCTCCCTCTCCCTCTTGGCTGTTCCCTTTCTTCTCTCCCTTTCCCTTCTCATTTTGTTTCTGTCTCATGGTTCATATACTTTCCTTCAGGCCCTAGGCAATGTGTGCTTCTTGGGCTGAACTCCGAATGCTGGGAGTCACGGTGTCAGGCTGTTACAGAATCAAGATGGTCGGGGAAGGAGAG
Organism: Uromys caudimaculatus; assembly: GCA_028551405.1. Lineage (NCBI taxonomy): Eukaryota > Metazoa > Chordata > Mammalia > Rodentia > Muridae > Uromys > Uromys caudimaculatus. The sequence goes on along the minus strand of CM052706.1, from coordinate 98,339,274 downwards.
CTTTAGGAAGTTTTCCCTGAAGAGTCTTTTGGCCTCTGTGCGCTGTGGGTGTGTCAGCAGCCTGATGGAGCTTAGATTTCTTCTTAGGACAATATTTTCAAAAACGATAAAGCATAAGGACTGCAAAAAGCCAATTATATTGAGATACAGTTATAAAATATTGATTTGTACGCTTTATTAGCATGCTGAATAACATCCTCTACTATGGATTTAATGATGCTATACTTTTAAAGTACTGAGAGGCATAAATTATATTTTGAGATTTCTGTAACACTATGATGTAAAAATATCTGATTTCTATAGTGGCAAAATCACAGGGATTGCTCATGACTCTGGAGTGCTGCCTACTTTCATACTGAAAAGAGCATGGTGAAAGTCAACACAAGCAAAAATATTTCCATATGAATTCATCTACAGACCCTGGGTGATAAAAAGTTTCTGGGCCTGTACTGGTTAATTTTGACTTTCAAAGGACAGACTCTAGAATCACCTAGGAGATAAGCCACTGGGCATGCCTGTGAGGGGGTTTCTAGGCTGGACTGAGGTGGGAAAAGCCACCCTAACAGTGGGCAACAACACCCTAAGGGCTGGGATCTCAGACTAATAAAAGCAGAAAGCTAGGAGACCAGAAGCATAGCTCTCTCTTCTTCCTGAGTTGACAAGATGTGACCAGCCATCTCATGACCCATCTTTTTGACCTCTCCACCACGATGGAATGACCCCTCAAAATTCAACCAGGATAAACACACTTCCTTTCTTATCATTGCTTTTATGGGGCATTTTGTCCTAGAAGTGGGGAAAGCAAATGGATGCAGACAGCTTTGAGAATTGGAGACTATCTCATGAAAAAAAATTTTTTATACATATTAAATTACATGTCTGCTGACCCCTTATACCTGTCCGTGGATCATTCCCAAGTCTATGACTCCAGACTGGGAGCCTCAGATCTAGGACTAACCCTGAAGGGCAGCTCTATTTAGGGTTCTCTGTATCTAATAGGATCTGACCCGGAAGCCAGTTAGTCATGGTAGAGCATCCGGGTGATCAGCTTCTCACACTTCCATCGCTGTTCTTACATCTGAGTGACCTAGTGTGGGGCCACTGTCTAGACCAGATCTAAGAAAGATGATTCAGAAGGAACCTGAGGTGCTTTACCTTCCCTCTGCCAAGAAGCATTGGATGGGAAGCCGACGGAGATCAACGTCTGTGTTGTCCTGATGGATGCTGATTTCCCCTTGTATTTTATACATATGCTGTTGTCTTGCTGCATTTCCTGTCCCAGGAAGCCACCCAGTCACACTGACAAGACTGTAGTGGACTGTGACCACAGAGCGACATTGGACAGACTAGGTGTATGCACTCACCTGGGTGTGATAAAGCTCACACTCAGCTGGTGCTAACCTAGCTCACATTCACCTGGTGCTAACCTAGCTCACACTCACCTGGGTGCTGATATAGCTTATACTCACCTGATGCTAACCTAGCTCACACTCACCTGGGTGCTGATGCAGCTCACACTCACCTGGGTGCTGATAGAGCTCACACTCGCCTGGATACTAACTTAGTTCACACTCACCTGGGTACTAACTTAGCTCACACTTACCTGGGTGCTGATGTAGCTCACACTCACCTGGGTGCTGATAGAGCTTACACTCTCCTGGGTGCTGATGCAGCTCACACTCACCTGATGCTAACCTAGCTCACACTCACCTGGGTGCTGATATAGCTCACACTCACCTGGGTGCTGATGTAGCTCACACTCACCTGGGTACTGATAGAGCTCACACTCAACTGGTGCCCTAGCTCACACTCACCTGAGTACTAACTTAACTCACACTCTCCGGGGTGCTGATGCAGCTCACACTCACCTGGGTGCTAACCTAGGTGCTGCAGCCAAGGTCAAGAGTCAAGAGGTTTGGAACTCCAGTGTGGTTTGAATGGAGAAAGGAGCTGCTCCTGAAGAGGACGAGGAGGCCCTGTGCTGTGACTATGTCTGTGGGACGGCAGGGCGAACCCCAGGATTCTACTCCGATGCACTGGGAAGCTTCCCTTTTGTCCCATCTTTGTCTGAGATCTGGAGGCCTTGAATGAGGATTTTATAGGCCCCATACAGGGCCATCGGCTGTTCATCAGATCGCCTCTGCAGATCTCATGACCTGCCAGTTCCAAGCCACTTCCTTTATTAAACTATCTCACAGGACTAGTTCTTTTCCTCAACAATTTATTTGCAAATTCATTTATTCACCTTCCTCATTGGTTTGTGAGCTTCTCCCTGAAGGGAAATGACTAGATATTTTAGGCATATTCCTGCATCCACAAAACTAAACAGCTTGTATGTATTCAGTTAAAGGGCATGGGGTGATTGAGGAGGTTAGACCAGGAACTTTGTCACTGTTTTTGGATAAGAAAATTCACTTGGGGACAAGGACAGAGGTGACAGGAAACAGGTTTGATGCTGGAATTTCCAGACCAAAAGGCACAGCTGGCAGATGAGTCACTGATGAATCTCTGAGGGCCATGGTAAATTAAGACAAATCAGAAGGGCTCCTTTTCAGTCTGGGACTTCAAAGGTCAGCACATGGACAGTTCCATTTTTTTATGGGGTCCGGGGACAGTGTTTTTAGGGTGGTCCTTCTTTTCAAACAACTCTCATAAAGTCCTGAAAAGAGTCAAGGGAGCTTGAAGACAGGGAAGTTAATGGCTCTCTTGAAACAAAAGCCTAACATCTGCTGGCAGGGAGAAAACAGGGAAGAAATTAAGTTTTGAGCTGGGCCTGCTTGGCACAGGGTTGTAATCCCAGCCTCTGGAGGCCAAGGCTGGAAGACTGCAAACTGGCGGCAATCCTGGGACATCTCTTAGCTGATGATGTCCTCCAGGAGGTTAGGGCCAGTGAATTTGAAGGGATCCGCTGAACAGTTCATTTGGGCTCCATCTAGTCCTTTGCACAGATGAAAGCAGAGATCTTAAATCGTTTCCTTATAAGGGGTTTAACAGCTTTGTGAAAATAGTCAAGTGTACCCTTGGCTGTGCAATGGAATAGGTATAATTTTGTTCAAAGTCTTTGTGAAAAAAATTTTATGGTATTACTGTGAGAAGACAAAAAGAGGTTTTTATTACCCTACTTGATAGATACATTAGTTTTCTTTGTGAAACTCAGATTCCAGCAAAGTGCATGGAGCAAACAGGCTAGCTTCTGGTGGAAATGCAGACACACAGGGACTTAAAACAATCTGATTTTTCCTTCTAATCAGTAGATGGGTATTGTACAAGGGTGAGATTCATACACATTTCCATCGAGTATATGATGACTTTGGCCACATTTACCACTCCTCTCCCATGGGTCCCTTTCCTTTCCCCAGTCTCATGTCTACATTCCTACTACTACACACACACACACACACACACACACACACACACACACACACACACACACACACACACACACACAGTTATAGGCATACTCAACATTTCAGACCCACACGAGAGAACGAACACTTGTCCCTCTGAGTCTGGCTGAACTTGCTTACTGTGACAACCTCCACCCTCACACACCTTTTCAAAACAAGAAGCTGGACCCTTTTCCCTCTTAGCTCAGGGAAGATACATTTCTACAAGAGTCTTTATTTGGCTGAGGGAGGGCTCTTGACCAGAGGAAGCCAAGCTGGTTTTTTTCTTCTTGGGCTTGGAATGTGGAGTAAAAGGCACAGAAGAAAACCAGCAGCTGTTTTAGTAACTGAGTCTTGGTGAGGCTTCTATGTGTACTCCCAGATTTGCTAAGAGATCCTAGCTCTTGGCCCTCCTGAAACTCGGACTGTGGGTGATCTACTTGTCCCTCAGATTTATTTCTGTTTTTGGTGATCTTGTCTACCACATCTCTTAGATTGCCCACAATATTGCCCAAGATCATTGTATTTAAAAATGTTTTAATTTTTAATCGTGTATGTGTCCGTGTGAGTGTATGCTATGTGTGTGTGGGTGCCCTAGGAGGCCAGTCTGCAGGTGGAGTTAGAAGCAGTTATGAGTTGCCTGAGGTGAGTGCTGGGAGCTAACCTCGGGTCCTCTGCGAGAGCAGCAAGTGCTCTTAACCACGCAGCCACCTCTCCAGCCCCAGGAAGAATATTTTAAATGGCAACAAATGTCAAAAAGGGAGACCAGAATAGTTCAGGAATGCAAAATAGTCTGCTTTGAGCCAGCTCCAGACCGTGCTAAGTTCTAATCAGCTCAGGTGTTTCTCCATGACATAATGAGGTGCTAGGTTCAAGGGTCCTCATTGTTCTTGACTCTCCAATGCTTCCTGATCTGATAAGTCTGGTCATGGGCTGGGGTGGTGGTTTATTAAGTAAAGCACTTGCTGCACTGATCTGATCGTATTGCCTGAGTTCTATCCCTGGAACCTCTATAAAGAGACAGATACAATAGTACATCTGCATTCCCAGCATGCCCCTCTTGGGAGATGGAGGCAAAGGCGGAACTGCCACAAGTTCACAGGTCAGCTAGCCTGGTATACGCATCAGTGAACAAGAGGCCCATTCTCAACTTAGGTTGAAGGCAGAGATGGATACCTTCCACATGCACCACACATACACAAACCATAGTATACAGACACATGTGCACACAGGCGCTTGTGTGCGTGCACCCCCCCCTCCCCCCGTCATTAAGGAGCTTACTGTCTAGGGGAGGCAATAAACACACCCAACCTCCATGACACCTACTGTTAGTATTCCAGTCAGGGTTGAACCCTGACAGCTTACAAGCTGACCTTGCCAGCCCCTTGTCATACTGGCAGCAAAAGAATTTTAAACTGCCAGGCTCACTGATGAACCAATCCAACCTCTCCCAAACTCTGGGAGAGGCATTTACATAAAATGGGATGCTCTGCTAAGCTCAGACACAGACTTCAGCTGCACACTCCATGACAGGAAACACTAGCTGGAGACTGATTCTTGGTTGAATTTCGCCAAGACCTTGTAACTGTAGAAATGCTTACCAGGAAGGGTGGGTGTCTCTATTATCTATTGTCATGTAAGAACCAAATACTCAGTGACTTAAAACCAGTACCCTTTTAGGTTTGAAACCCTGGGTTACTTGTGGCTGGCTCTGCCCAGGATTCACTCAGGTAGGACTTGGCTGTGCTGCCAAGCTTTTCTCTCCTTGGGTCTCTCCTATGTGTAGAGGTTCTTTGTGGCAATCTTAAGACAGCACCCCAAAGAACAAGGAGCAAGGCTCAAATACTCAGCTCACAAGATCTCATAATATATCCACAGGTCAACGTGAGTCCCATAGTCAGCATGGGGAGGGGCCATCTCAGAGGGAGCATTCTTCCTTCAAGTCAGCAGAGAGGTTCTGAGGAGAGGCTCTTGATCTTTGGAAATCTGCAACTCTAACTGGTAAATGAGGGCCCTTTCACTAAGATGCAAAACAAGTACTTACCAGAGGTAGAGAAACTTTGGAGTCCCCTGTTATGGGGCTATTTCTCCAATGTCTCATAAAAATACAGCAGCCTCAGGAAGTTATATACATCATATTTAGGGGGAAAGTGCCACAGAGAACAGTGCTGCAGACTGGACCCTGAGGCTTACAGATTTCATATGGCGTTGCACACCATCTCCCTCTGCCCTAGATGGAGGGCATTTGTGTGTGTCTCATCCACCAGAGCTCAAACTTGAGGACACAAACTTTACTTCACTCACACAGTTGTGTCTCTAAATCTAGAACCCACACACTAAATAGATGATCCCTATGTGCTTGCTAACTAGACTGTGCCTTTATGAAACAGTCGTGTGCTCTAGAGATTGCCTCATAGACTGGGCCATTCCTTCTTAAGTCACAGAAGCTCTGGAGAAAACCAGTGCAAGAGCCTTAACTCTTGACAAATCAAATGTGTTACCAGGACTCAGGGGAGGAGGGATGGAAACAGCCTTGTTTCCAAGGTTGATTTTGCTGGTGACAGAGCCACCGCCTGTGGTCTTAAGGTTGTCCCTAAGAGAAAAAAAATAGCCTTCTTAGGAGCTAGAGAGATAGCACAGAAGAGCACTTGCTACTCTTCCTGGGGACTTGAGTTTTATGCCCAGCACCCACAAGATGGCTCATAACTTCTTGTGACTGCAATTCCAGGGGATCTAATGCCTCTGTGGCCTCTTTTTGCATACATCCATACACGTAAACAAAATAAACCTTAAAAAATAGCCTTTATTTTTTGTGTTTGTATCCATAAGTGCCTGAAGGTACATGTGTGTGTGGAGATCAACTGTCTCACCTCCGTGGTTCGCTGCCTTGTTTTTGAGACAGGGTTTCCCATGGAGTCTTTGGCTAGGCTGGCTGGCTGGTCAGTCAGTTAGTAAGCTCTAGGGATGTGAATGTCTCCCCTAGGATTCTACACACACACACACACACACACACACACACACACACACACACACACACACACACACACACACACACGATGCTATACCCAGCTTTTACAGGGGTGCAGGGATCTGAACTTAGGTCCTAATGCTTGGGTGGTAGGTACTTTACTGAGTCATCTCGTTAGACCCCTAAGTAGTCTTCTTACATATGTGTATTTTCATCCTGCACTAGACCAGTAATAATACAAATAAGCACCAGGCAGGGCTATGCTAAGGACTGTATATGATCTCTGCATATCTTCTGGTTTGAACAGCAAGTAGGTTTTACGATTATACCAGGAAGTAGGTTTTACGACTCTTATGGATGAGTTCATTTTTGGCAAAAGGAGATTAGCTTTCCTAAGACTTCTCAACTTTTAAGTGGCTGATTTAAAACCCAAATGTGTTTGGCTAAAAATCCTTAATAACATTTAGCTTAGGGACTTACGGGGCTTTAATACTGATAAGGGGCAAGGAATCGCATTTTATTTGTGACAAGCTGAATATGTGTAATTTACAATAAACAAACCCAGGTCGGAACATCCCCTTGAGGTGTGTAAGTCTACTTGGCTAGGAGGGGGAGGAGGTCTGTGATTGTATTTTGTGTCCCCATAAACCCCAGGCACAGGTCACAGCACAAACTTCCGCCATTAGGCACTAACCTGCTCTCTAACCTGCGCCAGATATGAATGTATCCAAGGGCTAACTGAACACAGTTCTTCAAGGGTGACCACGTGAGGAAGCCAGTGCCTCCGGTCACAGTCCGCTTGACAGGGCAGGCTCAGCCCTGGCATGTAGAACCTAATACTCATTCTCAGGAAACGGGGACCCTAAACCTTCCCTTTCCCCCTCAACAATGGCGGAGGCGCATCTGAGTGTACCTGGCCTGTTGGCAGTTGAGCACACCAGAAAGCACTTCGCTTTTGCAACCCAGACCCCCACCTCCCATTTACTGGTTCATTGACTCGGGGTGCTTCAGGCCTGGCTGCCTCCTGGGCCTGACCGCCACGCGTGCGTCTCCTTATCCGGCGGGCTTGCCGGGCGACCGCAGGGTGCCGGGTGCCGCGTGGCCCGGCCCTGCGTTAGGGTTAGGGAGCAGGATTCGGCTTCCCGGCGGCAGAGGGCGCCTGGCGCCGCGGTCCCGCGCCCCGGAGCCGCCCGCGAGGCGCGAGCAGAGGCGAGGCGGGCGAGCGGCGGCCCCTGCCACGTACCCGGCCGTGCGCGGCGGCGGCAGGTGGGCGCGGGGGCTGCGGGGACCGCGCGACTCCGAGCGGGGCCTCCGCGCGCGGGTGCGGGAGGCCGGGGCGCCGCGGGTGGTGCGCGCTGGCGGGCGGGACGGCTCTGCGCTCCCCGCCGCGCCTTCCGGGCCGGGCCGGGAAAAGTTGGGGCGGCGCGCTAGCCTCGGGGGTCGGGCGGGAAGTGCGGCGCAGGCGGCCGAGGCCCCGCGCGGGAAGGGGGCCCCGCGCGGACACGCGGGGATCCGCAGAGGGGCGCGCGTTTGCAGGTAGCGGCGGGCGGCCGGGGAAACCCAGCGGGGCGGCGGGGACGGGCTGGCTTCTTCCCCTCGCTGCGGCCCAGGGGCCCGGCCGAGAGTTGGGGGCCCCTCGTGGCGTTCGGGGTCCCCGTGGGGAAGGAGCTGAGCGTGGTTTCTTGCGTCGCGGGCTCCCGGTGCCTCCTTCACCTCACACTGCGGTGCATTTGTCCTGGGGAAGTTGAGCGGGCCGCGGAGTGGACGGTATGTGTAGGGTGTTCGGAAGAGAGTGGGCTGGGACCGCATGAAGCACGCACACCTACCCAACCTCTCATTCCCGGCTCAGTGCGAAACTCCAGGCCCCCTAGCGTTTAAGAGATTCTCCGGGCTGGGCTAGCAGCTGCTCAAAGCTGCACAGCACATCTAGGCGTTAGTGTGTGGCTAGAAGACATGGCCTCTGATTTTCTGTCTGTGGTTGGCCACTTCCCAAACAAGGTTTAAACAGATGCCCATGCGTTATTAGAACAACCTATGTGGTGCCCCTTGATGAACTTGATGCCCGTCCCCAGTAAGCTTAGTATTCAAGCCATCTCCATGCCACTGTGAGTGCAGTAGAGCATAGCTGTGGGCCCAGGCCATGGGCCTCTTGAGCTCTTGGGAGAGTCTAGATATGTCAGCAGGACATGACCTTGGGTGAGCCCTACGGACCTCAGTGTTCTCATCTGTGCAATAGGAGAAAAAAGCCAGATAATTTGTAGGAGGCGGGAGGAGGTTTCCGAGGGAGCCTGAAGGGTAGCCTTGTCTGACTTACAGTCTCCCATGTGCACAGATGTTTCTACTTGCCCCCAGGAAGAAACTAGAATAACTTTAAAGAAAACAGGAGCTAAAACAATTGAATACACAAAGCAAAACTGTCATAATTGGTACTAGGTGTACACTGGAGTGCTGTACTCATGCAGGTAGTGGGCATTATGGGTTGCTGGTTTGTCTTTGCTATAAAGTTGCTTCTAGAGCTGAGAACATCCTGAACTTGTCACCCATGGGCACGGACTGTTTCTATTTTTTGGGCTTCAAGCCTGGGGTGGGCGCTCAGTTGGCTTGAAGAGGCCCTCCCTGAAGGGCATATACAGATCTCATTATACTTCTGTCTGACTGATACTTTTGTAACTGTTTTAGAAGTAGTGGGCTGACTTCCCATTGCATACGGTGTTTCTGAACTAAGCTGCTTTCTTCCAAGTCCAAGTAGTAAATGCGTAGCCATGAGATACGTCCGCTTGGGTGCAGCCCATTACAAATAGTTTAAGTAGTAGTGTATGCTGTGTCTACTTCATCTTATCCCCCGTTTCTGCTGGGGCAGCCTCTCACCTGGACTTGGGAGACAGTTTTTGGGTCCAGAGGGCAATCGCAGTAATTGGGCTAAGCAGCTCATTAATGATCAAGGTTCAGTGTTGTAAGGTGAGGAGGGATTTTCTGGTTTTATCGGTAACTGAATGTTTTTCTCCCATCCACTTCCATTTTCAGCGTTCAGAATCCATATCGGCTTTGATTTGACCATGTTGTTCTCGGTAATCCTTAAGTCAATTTTGATAGTTTCTTGGAATTGGCAGTAGATGATTATCTCTTAAGTTTAAGATAGTGGTAAGATGATTCCTTAAAAACATACCTGACTCATTACATTCAGTCCTCAAAATACCCGTAGTGTGTACGTACACAAATACGACTTTAACAGAGACTGCAAGGCTGACAAAAATCATGTTTTCAGGATAGTTTCCATTTCAGCCTCTGATGCTCTTTAGACTCTATGAAGCAGAGTGGGCTTCAGTTCACCGGTGAGGAAGCAAAGCCAAGAGGCACAATTCTGTGTCAGGGCAGTGTCTCTGCAACCCACCGAGAGCCGTTTGCAGTGATGGGAAAGGAATTCTTATTAGTTTACAAGGTTGTGATCTCTCAGTGAGAGCACGAGGAAACGCACCACGCTGTCTGACTCAGGATGTTGGGCCTTAAGCGCTGGAGGACACTGGAAGCAGCCTATGAAGTGTCCTGGGAGTACAGCGGGCCTGGGTGTGAGTCCTGAGCCCTTGGCTTCACCCCTGTGAAGTCTGAGCCCTGCTGCGTGAAGGCTGCCCTGCCTCTCCTTGCTTAGGCACCCCACATAATGGATTGATTAAGTCTCCGGTAGGAATTGTCCTCAGGGGAGAAAGGCCTTTTAAAGTACATTTTTGTCCTTATGAATAATTCCTCCAGCTTTCCCCTCCCCACACAGTCCCAGCACACACAGAACATTCCAGGGCCTTGGGCTGTGGATGGATTCAAGAAAGAACTGAACAAAACCAGAAGCCAGAAAGGGCAGGTTGGAGGTTGGATGTGGTTATAGCTGGTTTTCTTTTGTTTATCCTGTAGATTTCTCTCCATTTTTGGACAAGGAAAAGATAACAGAGTTTGGGGGACTTCTGGATAAGGTGAGGAGGGAGGAGGCAGGGCGGTCACAGAGGAGGTGAATCTGGCTGACAGTACAAGGGGACTGAGGTTAGATGTGGAACTGAGGTAGATACCGGGCCACTGCCCACCTAGTCCTGGAAGCCTCCCTGCTGGGCTTTCAGATTGTGACTTGCCTTAGTGGCAGCATCGGTGAAATTCTGCAGTCAGTTGTGTGCAGAAAAGGAAATTAAATTCCAAGAGGGTGTTTGTTGTGATGGGTGCCAGGATTTTTATTAGGATCTAGTCAGTCTATAAAAGTACCTCCTAGTTCCCCGGAGATATTCGTTTTTAAAAGAAATAGTTTTTAAACCATAGAAATGTCTTCATTGTGAGTCTTTGAAATGTCACCCTCTTAAATTTTGGAAACAAATGAGGTTTAAAACATCCCAGGAACTTATATTTTGACCTGTTCCTTCACCATTCTCTCGTTATTTTAATAATGAGTTACTTTCGGCTTCCTTTACATTTTGATAGCCTAGTTTCTACACTTCAGAGCTTGCCTCTGCCTTCTGTTCTCTTGGGTTAATTCTTACTCGCCGATTATGCAGAGCTGCTGAGGAGATAAGGAACACAATATACTGAACAAGGCTGGGGACAGCCTTAAGACGCTCACTCCTGGAGAGCTAAACTGTCATGACAGGATATGGCCCTGACAGCAGTCCTGATAGCAGATTATGATGACATATAACCCACAAAAGTGATGGTTCACAGATACATGTATCTTGCAGATAGGAAAGGCTGGCTGTGCTGTCTCCAAGGTTCAGAAGCATGCTTGTGGAACTTGATAGGCTGTCACAGGTGTCGTGGTGGCTCAGGGACGCGTGTCCAACAAATAGTCAGTCTCAGACCATGACCTGTGTTTGCATCGATTCTGGGCAGGTAGGGTTGTGCTCACTCTGCTGAGGCTAGGATAGAACTTTTGTCTTGTAGTTTGGGAGCTTCATCAAGGAGAGAAGTTTAAGTCTGTATCAAGGGAGATTGTTCAGTGGGCTGTGTGGTGGATGAAACACAGCAAATGGAAATTATTGGAGAAAGGAGTCCATCCATATAGTGGACTCAGCCCTGCGCTGAACAGGGTGCACCGTGAATGGGGAGATCCTGGTCTCTCTGCATGATGGAGTTCAGACAGGAACCATTCTTTCTTGCTCCTCATCCTCACAGCCTTGAGCTGTGGTCCTGAAGATGCTGAGGGGGAACCTGCAGCAGCATGCATTGCTTCTTTTGGGCTCTTGCTAGACGGGTGTCTGAGTGTGACCTGAAAGGCCTTCACATTATCATTTCTAGGAGCTTCTCAGAATTGAGGTTGGGCTCTCAAGCCCCACTTAGGAACATGGTTTGAGCATTCAAATGGAACTTGCTAGAGGGATAAAGCCTAGTTTAGAAGTAGTTTGCATTCCAATAATTGCTGGTCCCCAAGCAGATGTGATAGGGTTAGTCCTCAGGTCTCTGTGTATGCCTGTGTGGGGTTGCTGGGGAAAGCAGTAACGGTGTGTATGCTGTGATTAGTGGCCAACTCTAAGGAGTGGGGGTTATCTTCCTCTAAAGACTGCAGGCTGTGCCACAGAGCTTGACCAGTCTGGAGCAGATTCTGAGCCCTGGGACAAGGGTGACTGCAATTTTCACATGGAATACGCTGTTCACACGTCTTATGTCATCGCCCCTATCTATACCAGAGATGGTAGTGAACCTGCTTACGGCTGTCAGTTTTCTGTTCTTGTTCTGGTCAGGCAGGAGATCAGTTGACTGGGTTCTGGTTTTATCTGGACTATGCACTTGTGAGGGAGCAATTGGGTAACAAGTTGGCCCTCACCACGCTGCTGCTGAGCACGTGTCTCAGTCTCTGCTGGTGGACACTGTGTGCAGGCCCACCTCACTGCTTACGTTCTTTTGAACTGATGACCTTGCATCTTTGTACCAAGGTGTCTCTTTCTGACACCCACAATGGTGGACAAGGATGTACAGCATCCTTGCCTGGGTGGTAAGGTCCATACTGGAGAAGAGCGCTCTCACTGCAGACAGTAGCCGTCATTCCTACCTCTTGTTTATTATGTCTGCAGCAAAGCCTCTTTGCTGGCTTTTTTTGAAGTGTGTGTGTGTGTGTGTGTGTGTGTGTGTGTGTGTGTGTGTGTATTGGGGTCTGTTTGTTTTAATTATTACCAAGAATCAGAAAAGACATTTGTCAAGTGTTTAAATCTGCAGCAGTGCTGTGGGTCTGGCAGGCAGGAAGAATAAGCCTACATTTAGCCAGGATACCGCTGATTTATCTCTCTCTGTGCTAACGCTGCTCTGTTGGATGAGGCGTCTGATTTGTATACTGATACAGTTTGGGTTTCAGGAGTGAGGGAAGAGATTCCTGGGCTGCTTGCCGGAGCGGAGGGCTCCGCTGAGCAGGCTTCTCTGCCAGTCTTGGCTCTCTGACTAGCGCAGGCACTGGCACACAGCACCTCAGTTGGGAAGGTGGAGTTTGTCCAGACCCCTTTGTTGGCTTGCCTGAGGGAGGCTTAGTGGGCAATGGTGGAAGACCCCCCCTGCTGCATAAAGGGGATTCTCTTTTGACATTGTGTGCCTGTGTGTGAAGAAAGGCCCAGAGCTGGTGCATTCAGGGATGGCAGGTTGAGGGTAAGAAAGACCGGAGTTCTCCCAGTTTGACCTGCTGTCAAGGCTCAAAAGTTAGGCTTGGGTCTATAGTTCCTCCCAGAGTGCACTGTGGAAGCATGCACTGACTTGGGGAATCTGTTTGGGTGGTGCCGTTTACGGTGAGGCCGGTTGCTATCTTAGATGACCCAGGTGATATGTGGGAATCTGCTCTGCACCCCATCTTCCCATACAGAGGGTGGAGGAGAAGAGCAGCCATGTTGACACCCAGATCCCTCCCCCCTGTCAAGTCCTCAGCGGTGACTGGTTTAGCAGCTCAATGAGTTTAGAGTTGGATGAGTTGTCAGCCCTATTTCCATGCATGGGCATAAGAGTTTCTTTGTTTTACAAGCCTAGATCTGATTGTATGCACCGTCCCGCTACCGTCCTTGTTTTTATATTGTAAAGTCGTTTATATACATGTAACATTCTCTGTTCCTTGGTCTACAACATACGATATAGGTGTATCTGTTTATCAGTTGGTTTCCTGTTGATGGGCAGATGAACTAGCTCATGAAGTTTTCCCTTACTCACTGTACGTGCATTAGTGTGCCTGCATTTCTCTATGACTGGAACGATTTGTCAGACATTTGCATTAATTCAGCCCCTTACAGCAGCAGTACCCATGGTCCTTAGCCCATATTCCTACTGGCTGACATTATGCTGAGCGGATGAAGTAGATTGTGTTTTATAAGCATTCTGTCGATTACTGGTAAAGTTGTGACACCCGTTGCTTAGCCTTGGATCTTAGTACTGAGATCTTACTTGCAGAGTGGGCGGGCCTATAGTAATCACTATGTGGAGCCCAGAAAGACTTTGCTTGGTTCTGCCTCTGCCTCGTCACCAGGGGTGGCAGTGTGGCACCTGGGAGCCAGACCTGGTTTCACATTTGTTCCATTTCTGCCAGAGCCTAGGTATGGTGACAGGACACTTGGAACTTGGTGTAGGGCCCCTGGGTATGTCTTGAAGTGTTCCCCATGAGGAACTGGTTTTGTGTAAGTACCAAATGAGATTGGTCTCTCTGGAGACAGAGCACCTGTAAACCAGATGCTGTGGCATTCATAAAACCTGGTTGTGGAGAGTCTGTGTGGGGCAGATATTCTTTCAGCTATGTGGCCATCATCCCTGCTCCTGGCTTGCTATGGGATGTTGTGACGGTCTGCCATGTGCCAGGGTCTTTGGGAGAAACTCTGGAGTCTTAGCAGGTAGCCAGCAGGCTGGTGCACGAGCAGATGGTGCCTGAATTTGACTCCTTTGGGCTGTCCCCACAGCCTGGGCCATGGGCTTACTGAACCATTGTAATCTTCTGCTGCTCTTCTGCTGCTGAGGGAGGTTTGGAGTTAGGGATGGTGGGGGAAGAGACTCTGGAGCCCAGCTCCTGCTCAGTCCTCATCAAACAGGAGGGCTAAGTCTGTTATAGCCTGCTCCTAGAGCAAAGTTAGTCCTCTTGCTAGCCTCAGTTTCCTCACTGGGGATCCAGGCTTACCTAGGTCATACGTTACAGGGTCATTGTGAGGATTCTGTGTGTTCTTTCATAGAGTTTGACATCTACTCAGTGATTGAAGCCATTCCTCTGTGTGCAGATTCTTTTCTTAGCAATGCTTTTAAATTTTGTGTGTGTGTGTGTGTGTGTGTGTGCGCGCGCGTGCGCGCGCGCATGGGTACCATGGTGCGTGTGTGGAGGTAAGAGTAAGACTTTGCGGAGTTGGTTTTCTCTTTCCATCTTTGTGTTGGTTTCAGGAATCAAACTCAGGTTGTCAGGCTTGTGTGGCGAGCACCTCTACCTCCTGAGCCATCTCAAGTAAGCACCCCTTAAATGCTTTTAAGTGAAGGACTGTACGTTTGGTTGGTTCCATATGGACATGTATATAGCCTGCTAGCACTGAAAGGGCTGGGTCTGAAGTTCAGTGCCTGCCGAGAGACAGATGGGAGCAGAGAGGGGTGCAGGTGGAAGGGTGTCCGTGAGTCTTGGCAGGAGAGAAACTCAGGCATCTCATCTCAACCCATTGGTTACCAGTAAACAACTCCTATGTGTACATCAGTGCCCCAGCTGCAAAGGCCTTTTCACTTTCATTTAGAGAGACTGGGTGTTGGGAGGCTGAGTGAGCTTTCTTGTTCATTTTGAGGTGACTGATAGGGCCTCTGAATGGTGGCCAGACTGGGTGAGTAGGGACTTTCCCCATCTTTTGCACACTACCACATTACCTGTTTCCAGATGTGGACAGTATTGGCGGTGTCACTTATTGCCCGAGGCTCTAATGCTCAGGGTCAACTTATGCCTTGAGGTTGCTGAAGTCCCGGGAGGAACAAGGGAAGATTGTCTATGGTGTTGGAATTCCAGCTCATGCCACTTCTGTGCTCCTAACAGCAGCACCCAGGCTGGTGTACATAGGATTTCACTCTCCCCAGTCACCCGTGTCGGTAGTGTTTGCACCACTCTGTGTGCATGTACACACATGCTGACAAATTCATGCAAAGCCCCTAATTTGTTTGCTGATGGTTTATTTTCCACTGGATATCTGAGGCCTGCAGGGTGAATGTGGAGAAGGCTGTACCTAAGGTCTACATTATACCATGTAGCTAGCTAGTGTCTACATGGGAAATGACAGCCCTGCTGCAGGCCGTGCTGAGTGAATGAGCATGTGGTCTGGGGGCCAATGGGGTCCCAGTGCTCTCTGCACAGATGCAGGAGGTCCTCAGGAGTAGGCAGAGATTCAGTCACAGAGACTGTGACATGAGTCTGGATGATGTGTGTGACAGTTAATGCTACAAAAGGAGTAAGGTGATGCGTGCCTTTAAGCCCAGCACTCTGGAGGTAGAGGCAGGCAGATCTCTGAGTTCAAGGCCAGCCTGGTCCTGGTCTACAGAGAGTTCCAGGACAGCCAGGGTTACAAAGAGAAACCTATCCCCTTCCCCCACCCATAAAAAGCCCTAAACCTAAATGGAATAACAGTGGCCTGCAACAGGAGAGAGACTTGAGAGCAATGTGCAGTAGGTGCCAAAGGTATTGCCCTAAATAATAGTCAGCAGAATCAAGGCTTCACCTTGGGTCTGGCTTCTCAGAACTAGCACAAATTAAAACAACCATGGTTAACCCGCAGAGAGCAGATTGACTCGGCTTTTATTACATTTGACAGATAAAGACACTGAAACCCCAGGGGCGAGGTGCCTGTTCAAGGTCACAGTATAATGGAGAGGAGAGCCAAGCTGGATCCTGCTCCCTGGCCCACTGCAGTCACTTCTGTGACAGCCCTCCTAGAGGAAGAAAGGCGCTACCTGTGGGAAGTCAGTGTTGTTAACTGGATGAATGAGTCCCCAATCCAGTTCCTGACCTGTCTGTCTGTCTCTGAGGGCAGTTAGAATATTAGCTTCTTCGTATGGGACTGTCTAGGCTGAAGGTAGCACCCTCCCCACCCCCGTTAGAAAGATTGTTATTCACCCAGCAAGTTTTTACTGAGTCTGCACTGTGCTCGCCTTAGGGAATCTACAGTGAATGAAAGAAGCCAAGGTCCTCGTCCTGTTGAGTGCTGGACATGGGATCTTGCAACTGTGCTGGTTTGCCAGGGCTGCTGTGACACCAAGGCAGTGGCTTAAGCAACACAAGTCTATTCTGCCCCAGTTCTCAGGTTCAGGGTTTCTGCTCTTTGTTCCTTATCCTGGCCTCTGCTGTCATCTGCTATCACCTGAGGTTCTCCTTACCTCTCTCTGTGTGAGGGTCTCCAGAGGCACAGAGTAAGCAGTTAGTGCAGGGGTTAGTCTTGTCGTATTAGGGCTCTTCCTTAGAGCTAGAGACTGTGTGAGTGAGCGCGCGCGCGCGCGCGTGTGTATTTTGTCTATAGGTTTTAAAAGGAAGAAGTTAGATCTCTATTCACCACAGATCCGCTGCTCTTCCTGACTCTCTCGCCCACCTACTTCCCCTCACATAGGCTACACACGTGAGGATGGAGCTTGGGTGAGTTACATGGCCTTCCCCTCTGTCGCCCTGCAGGCTCTATCCTATCCACTGTACGAACATGGTCCTTGCCTCAGGCAGATGTTGGAAATGCTGAACTCAGTGTGCAAATTCAGTTCAGCATCCAGATCTCTGCAAGCTGTAAAGTCAAGATGCGGCAAAATCCAGTCAGCTCCCTTGGTTAGTGGGTCATGCTTAGCCTTGAAAATTCAGAGATGCTGGTGGAGACCCACGGAGAGAGCTGAACTGCCCTGTGTTCTTTGTTCATGAACCAGGAACTTCTCACTTTGTAACTCACAAAGTTTTTATAAAAACACCAAGTTTCTGTCATTAAAAAGAAGAGACTTGAGGTGGAAGTTCGTGTGGGCCTGCTTGAGGCCTGTGGATCAGTTCGTATGTCTGCTAAGGACATAGCTCAGAGCTGAAGGGAAGCCAGTGTGTGTAACTGACAAGGAATTTCCTCTTGGAGCCTCGGAAGGAACGGGCCTGGTACTGTGTGAGGTGGGCCCTGGGTGGGCCTGCTTCCTTTACTCACAAGGGGGTCCCCCATGTTTGGGGGTTATCTGCATGGTGCTCCTGCCCAGGCCCCCGTGGAGAACACCATTTAGGATGATAATTATGCATAAATGGGAATGGGTATAGAATTGTCTGTGTCAGCTGCCTTTGGGGAGATACACACTCATTCTCCAACTCCCTCCGGCGCACAGCACTCTACAGAGTCAACGTTGTCGACTACCCATGCGTGTTGAGAGGGTTGTTTTTTTGGGGGGGAGGGGGTGTTCTCCTAGCATATCCAAAGGGCTTTTGTAGAACTGCTTTTTAAAACACATTCTTTCTCTGCTAGAGGCACTCAGGAAGCTGGACTCGGCGGTGTCCTGTAGATGCTACAGGGTCAGTGTTGTTTCTGTGTTTTATATATACAGTGAGGACCCTCGTCTCCCAGCCAGATGATGGTTCATTGTGCCTATGAATCAGCTCCGGGATGGCTTTTGTCTCTGTCCTGAGCACTTAGTAAATAAGTAACTTTTGTTGGCCAAGATAGTATTGAATGTGGGCCCTGACATGTTTGTGGGGCTCCAGGCTTATTGCATGCCATGAGATCAGAGATCAGAGTCCCAGATTAGGGCTATAAGACTAAAATCTGTCCTCATTCCTGCTGCTTTGGGAAGTCACTTGCTTCTTTGGCTTGGAGACATTGTTGGGGGGCCTACTTGTCAGAGCATAGCGCATGAGTGACTCAGAAACAGCTGTGTGTGTGACAGGGACACCACCCTGCCATGGGTGACAGCACAGAAGTTGCATCCTGAAGCTCGCTGCACAACTGGCAGGCAGCCTCACCAGAGAGCCTCTCGCAAGCCTACTGCTTCTGTAGTAGTCTCACCTTTAACCTGCAGGACGGATGAAGGGACTAGAGACTAGAGTGGTCTTCTCTGTTCCTTGTATTCCTCTCTCCTGATTGAGCAAGGCCTTAGCCTCATCTTCTCACCTAAGTGGGAACCCATTGAGGTAGGGCTGTTTTATTTATTGGGCACCTGACACATTCAGACTTCCCTAGAAGTCATGGCCAGCGTCTCTACTAGTTCCAACCTGTCCCCTTGCTGTCCAGCCTCCAGGGTCCTGCTTCCTAGGCAGGGAGGGAGGCCCAGGTCAGAAGGACTTGGCTGAACCTCCACTCTGCTTCTGGAGGCAGGTGGCTTCAGTTGCTCAGCTGGTATCTGTGTTCTCCCAGATTGCACCCAACTTTCTGTACCTACTTTCAACAAAGGCCCTTTATTCCTGGGGATTGTTTTCATAAAACAAGTAAGAAAAAAGAGTGGGTCGTGATTACAAGATTGTATATATGTTACATTGTATATATATTGCATTGCATTCACATAGAGAAATACTAAAAAGTTATTTTCCGAGTTATCTCTGTATTTTGTCTTCTCAGAAATTTGCATCTTTGTTTTCTTTTTGAGACAGAGTCTCATGTATGTCAGGCTGGTCTCATGCCTGCTGTGTAGCTGAAGGTGACCTTGATCTTCTGATCCTCCTGCCTCCTCCCGCCAAGTGCAGGCGTTACAGGAGTGTACCATCATGTTATGCATGCTGGGCAGCGCTCTACCGACCGGCATACACCTCAAGCCCAGATATGGTTTCTTCTATGCTGTGCATGGTAAAAGCATCAGTATTAATAATAAATTGCCATTTACTGGAATCCAGTAGGTACTAGACATTGTAAGACATGCCTTTACAATATCTTATTGAGTCCTCCTGCTACAATTATTTATAAAAGTATAAACATTAACTTACTTTTATTATTGTGATAAAGTATAAACAGCATGAAACTCACCCTTTTTAACTTGTTTGTAAACAGTCCAGCATGGCTTTGAACTTTTGATTCTCTTGCTGCAGCTGCCTGAGGACTGAGATAGGTGTGTAGCACTACCCCTAGCCTTTTATTCACTTCTTTTTTATCTATGTGTATACACATCGGTCAGATTCCCTGGAGCTAGAGCTGTAGGTGGTTGTCAGCTGCCTGATACAAGTGCTGAGAACTAAATTCAAGTCCTCTGGAAGAGCAGGGGGTGCTCTTAACCACTGAGCCATCCTTCCGACTCTCTATTCCTGACCTTGCAAACTGTTCGTGGATACAGTTCAGGGCCATTAAGTCTCTCTGTGGTGCGATCCTTTCCTGAACTTGCCATTTTGTATTTGAGGAAGCTTAGACTTGAGCAGAGTTATTGATACAGGTTAGAGGAAGTTGCAGAGACCACACTTGAATGCAGCACTGACGGCTACTTCCTGGGTGCTCCTGTCTGTGACGTTGGAGTCATATCCTGTGCTAGCCCAGCACTGACTGTACAAAGCCGACCACTTTCCTGTGCTTCTCCTGAGGCTTCCAGCGTTGGGCTAGTATGATCGGGGCTGTCTGTGTTGGTCATCCTGGCTTTGTGCTCTTGGGGGTGCTAATCACTGTGTTTCTGTTGTTGCTGAGAAGGTGGAAGTGTGTAGGCTGCCTACCACGATCCCGATCCCGTTTGCAGAAGGATGTAGCAGGTAGAGGGCCTGGGGCAGCAGGGTGACTGCCATTTAGAGGTGTGAACCTAGTTCAGAGAGGAAGCATTGAACTTGGTGTCCAAAGGTCTGTGCCTTAGTCTTCATACTTGGTCTCAATTCTTCTCTCCCTCATCTTTATTTTTAGGTAAATATCTCAAAATCTTCCTATAGCCCAGGGTGGCCAGGAGATGAGGGGGTTGCTGCATGGGAAAGGTGCTCAGCCCAGAGACCTGGTGGGTGTTAGAGTGGAAGGGTGGGGAAGGGTGCTGGCCTGGCTTCGTTTTGCTCTGCTTTGCCTCTGGCAGGCTCCCTCTACCCTTAGCTAGAGAGGTAGAGTGTTCCTCTGTGTACCCAGTTTTGTACACCTTATGCTGAATGCTCTGGGCTTTACTGCTGTTAACCTTGATAAGTTGCTCAGATCCACTCTGCAAGACTCACCTTCTGTTGACTTGAATTGTCATTAAATCTCCTTGTAGCCTTGAATGCTTGACAGTACTAGTGTTCAATGTCTTACTCTGGCTATCTGATTGTTTCAAGCCCAGTCTTGCTTTGTTCTCTAACCCTTTGAGGGAGTGTCTGGGAGCTGTGCTCTGTTGCTCTCTCTCTCTCTCTCTCTCTCTCTCTCTCTCTCTCTCTCTCTCTCTTTCTCTCTCTCTCTCCTTCCCTCCTTCCCTCTCTCCCCTCTCCTGCCCCCATGTGTCTGTGTGCTCACCTTGGTAGACTCTGTGTGCGAGACACTGAAGAACAGCCAGAGAGATGTGGTATCCTGTGGTTTTGTGAGTGAAATCATAGTTAGGAGGGACCATCAGTAACGTGAGCAGGCACTGCAGAAGAACGATGACCCTGGGTCAGCATCGATGAAATGTGTGCTGGCAGTCAAAGGGCATGAGGAATTGGCAGCCTCTGCCCCTCTGCTTCTCAGCAACTCTCCGCTTCAGCAGTTTGTAGCTGGGTGCCTGTCTCAGCACCTTGGGTTGACTTTTGAGTCATCTCTGCTGTATGCTTTATGTGACACAGGGGACAGTCTCTGCATGAGCTCTGCTGAAGTCACCTCATCTCACTGTTCACTGGGTTCTGTTTTGAGACTGCTTTGCTATGGGAAGACTAAGTAGGTCATGGATACCTGTTTTGAACTGAGTGTGGCTGTGCTCCATGGATGTTGAATTTCCAGAGAAAATCCAGCTGTCCTCATTTGCTCAGGACACTGGCCAGAAGCACTCTGGTTGGTTTCAGGGTATATTTATAGAGTGTTAAGGTGCTGGAGTAGAGGACACTGACCCTCCAGGCCTTCCGGGGAGCCACGGAGAGAGAGGCCTTGGAACCTTGCAGGAAGCGGGGTCTTCCCACTCTCCTGAGTTTTCTGAGAATCCTTTATCCTCATGGATTTCCTCATGCACTGTGTGAAATCTTCTCCGGAGAAATAAAGTTTATTTTTGTAGGGACTTACTTTGCTAAGTCAGTAGCCGGAGCTATTGTTGATTTGCTATGTGCTGAGCTTTTCCTGTGGCTTCCCTCACCAAACCTTGCCACCTTAGAAGGCAAGGGTTTGCTTTTTCTTTTCCATGAAGGAATGACTGGGGGTCAAAGTGGAGCAGTCATTTGTTCACACTCCTGTGTGGAAACAGTGGAGCTGAGGACACCCACACAGGCCTGCTAGTCAGAGTCTAGCCATTTTTTTGTATAACAGCCCTGAGCTCGGAAGACCAGTATCCTGTGAGGGATGAGTACTTGGCCAAGGTTTTGCGGCCTGTTTGACCTTCCTTGAAAGAAGAATGGCTCTGGGTACTGGGGACCTGCCAGCAGGGCGTAGGAAGTACTGCTAGCTGGAGTTAATGTGAGGCTCTGACTCCTTGTCATGATTCATTGACTTTTCTCTTGCTTTGACATTTTTCCTAGAGCCCTTCCCTAAGCCCCCTGAGTGCAGTGGTGAGGGTTAGGACCCTGTACTGTTCAGATGGTGACGTCATTGCTTCCCACCAGGCCAGTGTATGCTCCAGCTGTTAACAAGGCTGTTCCCCCTTTCAGTCTCTCCTGCCTTCTTGCAGGCTTGAGGAGCAAGTCTGAGTTTGGAGTTACTTGTATGCTTAATCTTTCTCTCTAGCTTTGTCCCCAAAGCTGGTTGCAAAGTCCTGAAAGGAATATTGCTCTTCCTTGTTGATTATGTTCTGGGTTGACTGGCTTATTAGAACCTGGAGGCAGTCTGCCCAGGCATTGGTTTGGCCAACATTCCTCAGAGCCACTACCGTCTGTCCCCATTTTACAGCTGCATTTCTTGGTAACTTGCTGTCATTTCTTCTAAAAGAATTTTTAGGTTCAGCACACAGCAAGTCAGCTATGAGCAGCTACTACTAACTTGAAACAGAGGCAAAGTAACAGTCATTTAAAAAGGTTTCTTTTTTTAAAAAAATCTGAAGAGATGTCTGTTTTAAACCGACTTGTGTTGTCAATGAGAAGCTGCCTGGGGTTTGTTGGTACCAGCAAGAGTCTCCATCAGGAGCAGCGACCCTCCCACCCCCGACAGACAGCATTTCCTGGTTTTGTGAACAGGGGCTGGCTACATCCCCTTGCTGCATCCATATCCTATAAATTCCAATAATAACATGCCCAAGAAGCAATGGTTAGATACAAATGAGACCGTGTACGTGAATCATAGGACCCAGCTAAGGGGTTGCAATTTGTAGTTTTCCACCAACTTAACTTAGAAGAGTCACTAATCTTTCTATACTAGCTGAGACCTGAGCCCCTCTTCTTTCCCTAAAGAGAGTGGGAGTAATCTACTATAGACTTTGGCTGGGAGAAGGCTGCAGAGAATCCTGATTTCAGGACCAGCCATAGGATGACAGGAAACTAGGGGAGTCACATGGATGAATGAAGGGGCAAGGGAGAAATAGATAAATGATTTTTATTTCATTTTAAGCTTTTTATTTCATGTGTATGGGTGTTTTGCTTGCGTGTCTGTGCATCATGCGTGCATCATGCATGCAGTGTGTGCAGAAGCCAGGAAAGCTTCAGATCCCCAGGAACCGGGTTATAGACTAAGCTACCACGTGTGTGTGAGGACTCAAACCCAGGTCCTCCCGAAGTGCAGCCAGTGCTGAGCCATCTTGCTGGCCTCAGTTTATTTATTCTTTGATACAGGTTCTTACTTTGTAGGCCAGGTTGGCCTTGAACTCGTGATGATCCTCCTGCCTCAGTCTCCCGAGTGTTAGGATTACAGACCTGAGACAACATGCCAGGCAAAACAACATTTTAGAAATCGTCTCTTAATCCAGGTGGCACACACCTTTAATTCCAGCACTTGGGAGGCAGAGGCAGGCGGATTTCTGAGTTCGAGGCCAGCCTGGTCTACAGAGTGAGTTCCAGGATATCCAGGGCTATACAGAGAAACCCTGTCTCAAAAAACCAAATCGTCTCTTAAACATGCATGCTGGTTACCTGCACTGTGAACACTGCCATTTACTAAGTAATCATCACTAGATCACTTTAAAAGCCCTCTGGCCTCCGTCCCAACTCCTCCCACACAGCTAGTGGATTTAGTCTTTCATTTCCTGCCATCTAATGAGAAGTTCCCTCAGCCCACTCACCTTCCTTTCTCTTATTGTTCATAAACGTTAGTGTAGACAAGTACAGGGAGCCAAGAAACCAACCCAGTGTTTAGTCTTCGAGGTTCCAGGACTGTATACACTGTATACATTTGCCTTGTGGTCTTGAGTTATTCTCCTTAATTCAAGAAGCTCACAATCCAGCAGAGCCAAAGAGGGGGGGGCCCTCAGGTCCTGATCATGCGCATGAGCAGAGAGTCACACTGGGATTCCCCCCCCCTCCCCCCGGCTTGGGCCTTGTTGGGATGGTGGTGGCCATGGAATCTTAAATCCCTGTGAATGAGGCCATCTGCGAGCTTAGTCTTCTACTGAGAGGACTGCAGTAGGATGAAGGGCTGTATGTCTCAGTATAAGACCGTCCTTCTTATGACTCCTTAACTTCTGTTACCCACCTGTGCCCAGCAGCTGCCCAGCCGACACATGGGTCTGTCTGGGAAAATTTTACAGCTGAAAGAACAGCCAGAGCAATGTTCAGGTCAGTTTACAAAATGGTGTTTGTACAAGGGACCGGAAAGAGGTTCTTGCTTTAGCTTTATGAATAAAGAAAGCGGGAAGATGGTGGGATCTTGAGCGACCACCTCAAACGTGTCAATTTGGATGTCAGATGGGGCACGGCACATGCAAGGAGGTGGATTATTTGAACACTCCTTGTATCCTCCAACCAGGGAAGATTGATTACACAGCTGTCACCGAGGAGATGGAGGAGTGGCACCACATTCACCAGGACACGCCTGGTTTTGTGAGGTCCTATTCATCTTCCCCCAATCATTTCTTCCTTAGGTCATCTGCATTTCCCCCCCTCCCTGGGGTGTTTTGCTTCCTGGTCCCCCTGCACTCTGGTCCTGTCTACTGTGAGTTTATTTTATGGATCCATTTATTGATGTCTCAGAGGGCCGTCTGCTACAGTGTTGAGTGTGTGACCGTTAAAAGCTTCGGCGGTGTAGCTTAAGAACCCTGGGTATGAATTCTTGTGTGACTTTGGATAACCCCTCCATCTTGAAGCTGGGTCTGAAAATGATGCCTACCTCAGAGATACTGGAGATGAAATGAGATGTCTCAAGCCAAAAAGCCTTTGTTACAGTGCCTAGCATCCATACACACTACCTGCTGCTCTTGGTTTTGTGTTTAGTATTAAGAAAAATGGCGTGAGTCACTTTGGGTTTAGGAGTGCAGCTGGAGCCATACCTCTGTAGGAGGCCCCTTCCAGAACTCTGGACCTGAACTTGAAGCTTAACTTGTGATTTGATGGTGACCACGGGAGGGAAGGCTGTTGCAGCAGAGCAGGTGTGTGGTGAGGAAATGTCCTGGGTTGGCACTTTAGAGAATGTAGACGTAGATGGGGAAGTGGGGCTGTGCTGGAATTCGACCCCATGAAGCTGCTTGGGACAGCTGCTCCCTTTTATTTTCTGAAACAGTGTTACAGTTGCAGGGGGGACCAGGTGGCTTTGTATCCAGCCTAGTGATAGTTTTAGTGGACTATCGGGGGCTGGCAAACTCGGGCTTCTGAGATCATTTTCCAGGCCTTAACAGTCCTGCAGTACACTATGGCTGACCACCCCCACACACTCCCACGGGCATTGTCGAAGGAGTATTGCTGGGTTTCTACATTCAACTCTTGTTTTCAAGTCTGAATCTGCTTGCTTCTGTAGTTTAGGCGTGAGTGCATGGACTCTTCCTCCCAGAGTTAAAATAGTTCTGTTCTTTATCTCTGTGAGTGCTGCTGCTGTTGCTGTGTGCCTGCTCCCTCGTGCTTGAGAAAGTAACAGTGGTACATGCTGAGGAGTAGCCAGTGATAAGCAGTTTTTCCCTTGAAGCTTAGTTGAAATAGTATCTCTTCCCCATGCTGGGAAGCAACATAGTGTCCCTACAGTCAAGCTTAGTGGTTAAGCTTGCAAACTTTTAGCCACTCTAAGACTCTGGACTCCCGTTCCATGATTTGGGTGAGTAACTTACTGTCTTTTCTTTTCCCATTTGCAGTGTGTGTGTGGTACACATGAGTGTAGTGTGAGTTCGTGTGTGTGTGTGTGTGTGTGTGTGTGTGTGTGTGTGTGTGTGTGTATGTATGAGTGTTCATAAATACGGAAGCCTGAGATTGGTGTTGGAGAGTCATTCCTGATCACCTTGAACCTTACTCACGGAGGCAGGGCCCTCTGATACGGCCAGTCTTGCTGGCCAGCTTGCGCACTATCATACCCACCTGGCATTTACATGGGCTCCGGGGGTCCCAGCTCTGGTCCCATTTGGTGGCAAGAGATTGAGCCACTGAGTCGTCTCCCCAGTCTCCTGTGAGGTCCAAAGGGGACTCCATTTCCCCAGATTGTGGTGGTTAGACAAAAGCCAGTATTCCTCCAGAACTTGTAAAGAGGGTTCCCCTCTACCAAAGGCGCCATTTCCCTTGTCATTGTCTGTCTGTGGAGGTGATGATTTTTAGCCTGCCAATGGAGAGCTGGCTTCAGGCTCCCTTAGAAGCTGTGAAGTCCTTGCTGATATCCTGGCTCCTCTCGGCTCTTCTAACTCCTCATTCCAAACCTTTTCTATCTGGTGTGCTTCCCTCCCCAGCTTCTCCTTCTCCTTCTGGCACTGCTAGTTTGGCTGTGCGCCCTCCTGGTCCTTTGCTAGTCTTCATCTTTGTCCTCCACCTCTCCTCTGCTCCTACTTTTCTCCTGGCCATGTTCAGTCTCCTACTTTCTCTCCCTGCTCTGGACTCTTTCAGATGCCTCTGGCTGTTCTCTCCCTTGTATCTACAATAACCTCCCCCCACCGCCAACATGTCATGGAGTGGTCATGTCTTCACCCTTTTAAGCACCTTTTCTATGAAACAAGGGTGTTGTCCATCTGCCGAGGGTACCTACTGCCTCAAACAGTCTGCTTTTCACTGCCAATGTCTTGCTTCCTTTGAGGTTAGGTGGCTTGGTGCCCACTGCAGCACTGTGGGGGTCCCCCTCTCTAGTAAGGACTTGTAGCTACTGTGCCACATGCTGGCCCTGCCTCTGCTTTTTCTTGCCTCAATTTAAATCCAGAGTGCCCTTTTCTTTTCCTGGCTGTGTGGAGACACCTCTCGTATCTGCTTTTCGCTAGCATGTTCTGATGCTTGGCTTGCCCGATGCGTTCATGTCAAGTCTCAGCTTGGTGGAGTCTCACACCTAGGGGAGGTTACAAATGAGGGTGATCCCATTGCTTTGCTGTGGGCTTGTACACCTTGCCTCTCTCTCTCCCTATGCGGCCTAGGAGGAGCCCCTGATTAGGATTTTGTGACTGGCAGTCTCTTGCTTGCTCTCTTTGGTTGCGCCTCCAGTTGGAAGGAGCTTGCAGAGTCAGTCTTGTGTCATCTTATCATTTACACGTGCTTCTTTGTCAGCTCCAGCGTTTGCAGAGTGAGTCTCTGGCCTGCCATCAGTATTTCAGGCTTATCTCCTGGCTCTGCTGGACAGGAATGCACAATGAATTAATTGAGTTGTTTTCATCCACTGCCTCACTGAACACCTGCATGGTGAATCCTGCCAACTCCCCTGCCTGCTACCTGATTGGCCAGCTGTCCCAGCCATATTAGTTTCTTGCTTATATCAGAAATGTCAGTCTTGTCTTCGGAAGTCACTCAACTGTGTTGTTTTTAATTTAAAGGCGAACCTCATGTTCTTTTGGTACCGCCCCGTGTTCTCCCCACGCTGTCAGCTTTATATCGCTGGGGACCACAACCCTTGCGAAAGCTGCTGAAGGATGTAGACTGTAGGTGTGAGTGGGCTCCACATGGGTTCCCAATCTTACTTGTCTTTCCCGTGGCCTCCTGTTGACCTTGTCTTACTTAATCTGCTATTGCTGCTTCAGGCCTGACCTCTGAAGAGATTCGGCAGATGTGAGCTTTAAAGACGGAAGATGCATCTTGATATTTGGGGTTCATATTCCACAGGCAGATGTGGTTTTACCAAGAACAAGAATGTGGACAAAGAATGAATACAACCCAACCACAGATGTTGTCTTTGTCTGTAACCTGTGCTGTACCTTGCTGGTTTTCCTCAGTTGAAATGTCCCAGAGCCTGCTTTGTGGTTCCTGTAGTAGTTCCATTTTTAATTTTTTCAGAGGCATCCTTGGTGGTTTAAATGGGAATGGCCCTCATATCCTCATTCGTTTGGTTTCTTGGTCCCCAATTAGTGGGACTCTTGGGGAAAGGATTAGAAGGTGTGGTATTTTTGGTGTGTGTGGCCTTCTTGGAGGGTGTGCGCTTTGAGGTTTCAAAAGACCAGGCCAGGCCCGCCTCATCCTCGCTCTGCCTTTGGATCAGAATGTAAGGTCTCAGCTACTGCTCCAGCACTAGGCCTGCCTGCGCCGTGCTCCCACCATGATGGTGACGGACTCTGAAACTGTAAGCCAGCCCCCAGCTAAGTGCTTCCTTTTATAAGTTGCCTTGGTCTTGGTGTCTCTTCACAGCAATAGAACAGGAACTAAGACACCTCCATAAGTTCTTCCATAATGGCTGTACTGGGTTACACTCCAACTAGCAGCAAACGGGGTTCTTGTCTTGCCTCCACTGAAAACATTCAGAGAGATAGCTCTCCCTGTGTTCATGAAGGTGAGATTTTACAGTGGCCTCACAAGGGTCACTCTTGGGTGAGGCTCTTCACTCTGGCTGTAGGAAGAAGTGTGGAGTTGGTTGACAGGCTGGGGTCCTGACTGGTCCCTCTGTGCCATGGGTAAATTAGTCTGGGAAGTGTTCTTTGTCTCTTGGCATGTTTAAGGAAGGCCTAAAATACTATGTCCCATTAGGATTGTCAGGAGAGAAGGGATGGGAATTGCTGGGCATGCTGCAAGTGCTTAACAGACCACCATCTTTATCTATGGTTATGAGGAGAGCATAGGCTGTATCCGGAGAGAAGCAAAAGCTAGAGACCTAGGGTAAGCATTAGCCATCCACAAAGGTTTAGGTTAGCCCTTGGAGAAAAGGATTAAAAGTGTCCCTTTTCTAGGCTTCTAGAAGTTTCCACAGTCGTGTGACATCTGTGAAGGACTATCTGTAAGACACTACCTGGCACAGCCGGTTCTCCAGATTGATTGAAGTCAAATGAAAAGCCAGACAGGTGTCAGTTAAGGGAGCAGGGAGCCAGGCGTGGAGGATTCAGAGATCAAGGCTGGCCTGGTTCTATAGTTAAACAAGGGGAAGGAAGAGAAGAGGGCAAGTGCCTTGGTCTCTCTTCCCAAGGAGCTGAGCTCTTACAGCCTGCCCACCACAGTTAGACAGGCAGAGACACACACCCATCCCCTCACCCCCACACAAGTGTATACACACGCACACACACACACACGAGTGCACACCCGACATATTCACCCATATTCGCCCCACCCCTACCCCTATTGGCTCGTGCTCACAGATCCTGCAGCTTATTAAGGCCCAAAGAAGGTTACCTTGGTCCGTGGTGAGGGGAGGGTGGTGAAGGTGGAAGAGCAGAGTCTACTTTCATGGGCAAAGACATAGTTTTGCTTTCTTTCTTTTTTTAAAAAAAAGATTTATTTATATGAGTACCCTGTAGCTGTCTTCAGACACACCAGAAGAGGGCATCGGATCCCATTACAGATGGTTGTGAGCCACCTTGTGGTTGTTGGGAATTGAACTCAGAACCTTTGGAAGAGCAGTCAGTGCTCTTAACTGCTGTGCCATCTCTCCAGCCCCTACTTTTGCTTTCTTTATGGTCTGTCCACACTGGTGGAGTGGGCTATCTAGTTCTGGGATATTGTTGTTTGCAGCTGAGTCCACTGTGCCTCTCTTTTCTTATTTTCTCTTTTCGCCAAACATCCCAGCTGCTGTCTTGTGGAAGGCTGAGTGTTTCCCATTGGTGCTTTATGGTTAGTGTCTGCCTGTTGGATCTGGTGAAGGAAGACTTCAGCTGGGAGCAAGGTTTATCAGGGAGGGTACAGGTCTCACTCTTTCTTCCTCAGCTACATCCTTTCTTTGTCCCAGCTGAATAGACTGTTTTCCTCCTTGACTTACACACAACAAGAGTTGTAGGCAGCGAACACTGTGACCTTTAGTGACTCCCTGGGCTTGCCTTTCTTATAGTGACTATACCAGGAGATGAGGGCATTTCAGCTTCCACAATTGTCTCATTAACTGCCTGGCACTAATGAATCCACTGTCCTGAATATCATTAATTTTCTAAACAAATTGTGCTGTGAGCACAGTTAATCTTTCAAGTTGTAATCCCGGAGTTGCTTGACCTGACCTCTGTGTTTGTAGGACGTGAGTGAGTGGCTCTTGATAAATCATGGCCTTTTGTGAACCTAAAGAGGGATTTTTTTTCTGAGTTAATTATGTCCTGGGGAGCAGAGAATGCCATCTCTAAGTCAGATGGTGTTTTCTGTGTCTCTGCAACAAGGATAATGGTGCTAAGATTTCAGAATAATTTTGTGTGGACTTGGCTTTGGAGTTAAATGGGTTCTGTTTGAGTGCTGGCATGACTGCTTACTCAATTGCATTGTTTTGAGTGTCATTGTGTCACCAGCACAGTGGGAGTGGCTGAGGATGACATTGGTCCTTAGCAGTGTGGCAGTGCTTAACCTTTGTAACCCCTGCTGTAAAAATGGTGGCTGACTCTAGAAACTGCATCTGACTGTGCTGTTTAGGACCCAATCAATTAGTTATTGTGAGAGTTAGCCTCTTGCTGCTGGATGCCACTCTGTGCAGGTGACAGTGGTGTGGGACAGTCTTCCTCTGATCCCACAGGCTGACCTTGCCCCTTATTCTTGAATCCCCAACTAATGGTAGCACCACTACTGCAGACACTCAGGAGTGTTCACCAAGGCCTGTGGGCTCTGCTGCCCTTACTCCCCCTGGCTTCAAGCCAGCATCTCAAAGCGTAGGTCATTACACTTGTTACTAGGTTCTGAAATCAGTTTTTCAAAGACACAGGAAGGAGAAGGTGGGATGGAAAGTGTCGGCGGCTCTGCATGCAGCGAGGCTGATTTAGAGGGTGAGACTCAAGTGTAACAAGTGGTTTGTAAACCAGGGCTGACGCTGGCGAGGGCTTGGTGAGCACTGACTTACCATCCCCAGCAGCAGCCCAGAGGACAGCCCTGTTAGGGGCTTAAAGATGGCCCAGAGTCACAGGCAATGCCACCATTCTAGTGCAGGCTGTGTGTGCTTGTGAGTGTGTCCTATGTGAATGTTGCCATTAAATACAAGTTGAAATGGCTGTGTGTGACAGAGCCCTGTACATTCATCCACACTTTCGAAAAGTGCAGTTTAGGCAGTGCCTTCCTTCAGGGAATCTCTAAAGAGCCCATTAACTTCAAAGACTCTGAAGTCTGTAGGGACAAGGCACGGTGCCTCTAGTCTCTACCTGCTTCTTAGATTCTCTCTGCAGACTATCTTTCTTACCCATTGGTTTTTTAGCACCTAGATAAACAACTCTTTGAAAGACCTTGGGGCCTTTGCATCTGTACTGGCGACCTTAGACTTGGGCCTCTTTGTGACTTGCCACCATTATAAGTTGGCTTAAAACAGCCATAACGGAAGCTTCCTGTTCACTTACTGTCTGTGTGAAGGCACTGAGGCAAGAGCATGCCAAGCAAATACAAGATGGAAGAGTCACATCGATCGTTTCTGTCAAAACAGACTTTAACCATCTTCCTGCCTGGCTTTTCCAGGATCCATTGGCTATCTTTATCTTGTTGACTTGGTCAAAGTCTTTTGGGTTTTATCCATTTGTTTACAGGCCTCTCAGCAGGACCCACATTCACAGGGCATGCTTTCCACTCTGCTGGGTCTGGGGAAGTCTTAGACCTTAGACCAAGAGAGCCGTTAAGCTCTGGGGAGGTTGCTCAGTTGCTAAAGTGTTTGCTATGCAGTCCTGAGGACTTGAGTTTGAATTCTATTACCAACATAGAAAAGACGGATTGCTGTGGTAAGCTCTGGGTAAAATATAAGAGACCATGTATCAGAAAACAAGGTGGAGACTGACTGAAGAAGACACCTGAGATTCACCTCTGGCCTCTCCATACACATACATGTACGCACACACACACACACACACACACACACACACACACACACACACACACACACACACACACACACACACACACAAGTGAGCAGTTGAGCAGCCATCTGCTCCACAAGCCAGTGGGGTAGTAATAGCTGGCAGCTCACATCTAGGTGATCCTGACATGAGAGGGAACGGGGAGTGAATGGTACCTGGCATTAGCCATCCTGCTGTCCAGGAAGCCAGTTGTTTCTTTAACCTTTCCTGTCTTGGGTCTCCTGCTGGGCACAGTGCCTTTGTGATGCTGCCTGGCACCAGAGAGGCCACGTAGACTCAGGCCTTGGTCAAGGGCAGCTCTTAGCAACTGGGCATGTATGATCTGGCCAAACCCATTCAAATTCCTTCTCTGTATCTAAGATTTTAGTGAATTTTGAAACCTTGACTCCTGGCCTTGGGGAGCCCTCTGGCCTGCAATAGGTGTTGACTGGAAAACCCTAGATTCTGCTTTGACCCTGAAGTAGAAGTTGCAGTGATAATCTCAGGCTTGCTTGTGGAGTGACTGCCCTGTGCCAGACCTGGGCTCAGCGCCCATCCTCCTAGGAGAGGTGATGGATCCCTCATTGTGAGAAGAGGAAGTTGAGGCCCAGTAAGCTTGAACAAGTTGCCATTGTGTTCTTGCTCAGGACATCAGATGGACCTGTTTCTGCAGAGCAGTCACTCTGAAAGTGTTTCCTTTCTGTTCCTCCTCTCCCTTCTCCAGCAGTGGGGTGCAGTATGTGGAGACTGGCTGCAGCCCACAGTCAGACTCTGCCACAGAGGCTAGTGTCCTCTCCTCACTGTCTGTCCTTCCCATTTGTCTCTTCTGGCTAGGTCTGTCTGTCTGTGTATGTGCATATTGATCTACCCACCTAGCCTCTGTCTGGTTTTGTTTTTGAAGCAGTGTCACCCTGAAGCCCAGGTTAGCCTCTGGCTCTCAGTGGTCCCACTGCTCGGCCTCCTGGAAGCTGGGATTGCAGCAGTGAGCTTTCTTTTCCACTTTACTGCTCTTCGCTGGCTCCTGTAATTTTGTTTCCTAGACATTCCTGAAATGCATCTTGATTTGGGCACCTTGAGAGATTTAAAGCCCTGCATTTTGTTGCCACGGTTTCTTTCACTTTGCAGGATTTATTTGGATACAAGTCTGTTTTGCAAGACCTCGCTTTTCTTTTTTCTTCCATCATTAAATTTTAATATTTCCCCATTTCTGCTCCTTTATAGAAATTTGTATTTCATTTTTTAGGGTGCAATAATGGGTCTTCGGTGCCCTGCAGTTTGACTTCCCATTGGATCTGTTCTTAGAATCATACACCTGTGGGGCACAGCGTGCTTTTGTTTTTTCTCTAAGGCAAGTCTGCCAGTGGCTGTTGTGGGAGTTAGCATCCCCTATTGCTTGCCTCTTGGAAGATCAGTCGTGAGTGCCCAGCAGGGTGTCAGTCTCCGTTCCTCCATTCCCTGACCCCCACAGCACCGGACTAGTGCTTTAGGACTCTTCTACCTAAGTCTCAAAAATTGCTGAGATTTTCTTGAACAGTGTGTGTGTGTGTGTGTGTGTGTGTGTGTGTGTGTTTGTGTGTGAATGTATAGGGCAGGGGTCTGTGTATTGACAGTGCTGCGTGCACAAGTCTATTGGTCTTCAGGTTCCTGCTAACCTTTAGTTTAAGATTGTCTATCATTGGCTGGACAATAGGCAAATTTCATAATATCTAGACATCCATTGTACAGTTTTGCATGGATATGTATACATGTTTGCACACCTGTCTATACATGGTTATACATGTGTACAAGTGTGTATGTGTGTGTGCGCATGTATGGACATGCATGTAGAGGCTTGAAGTGGATGGTGGGTATTTTCCTCGACCATGCTCCACTGTATTTACTTAGACAGAATCTCTTACTGAACCTGCCGCTCACCAGTTCCAGCTGGTGTAGCTCGCTAGCTTGCAGGTCTTTCCTTTCTAAGTGCTGGGATCTCAGGATCATGGCTGCCAAACTTTATGTGGGCTTTTGGGATGGAAACCCCTATTCTTGTGCCTGTGTGGCAAGTGTTTTATTCACCAAGGTATCTCTCCAGTCCGATTTCACATTCCTAATGAAAAGAACTGTTTGAGAGGAGTGGCATTGCTTACTTGACTGGAAGCTACTGTGGTCTCAAGGCTTCTGCATGCATCCCATCTCAGGATCACCTGGTGATCATTTGTTGTGTGGCGCTTCATCTCAGTTGCTAACCTGACACACTGGAGAGAGAACCTCAGTCGAGGAATTATTCCCATCAGCTTACCCTATGGGCATGCCTGTGGAGAATTGTCTTGATTAATGATTGATGTGGGAGGGCCCAGCCCACTGTGGGCAGCACCACGCCCTGGCAAATGGGCCCGGACTGTATAAGAAAGTAAGATGTTGTCCTCCTCCTCCTCTTGCTCCATCACCACCTTCTCTTCTTTATGGTAAGGGCTGAATAGATGGTTTTTGAACAGATGAAACACTTAGCATGCTATTCCAGGGTTCCAGGGGTTGGTTTTGTGTGTGTGTGTGTGTGTGTGTGTGTGTGTGTGTGTGTGTACCACTAGGTGTTAAGCATGGAAGGATTTGGGAATGCTCAAATAGGTTTTTAGCTCAAGATTATGTGTGGTTTTTGTTTTGTAAAATTTTAGTGGAGCAAGAAAGCTGTGGGATAGAACATATCCGAAGCTGTGTTTGCAAGTAACCTGTGGAACTTGTATTCGATGGCATGGCTCATAGGATTAGGGTCCTTAGGATGTTCTTCAGGTAATAGTCATGTTCCCTGGGTTTTCTCTTGAATCCCTGGATCTGGAGTCGCACGTAGTGTGAACCTGATATGGGTGCCGGGAACTGAACTTGATTCCTCTGGATGAAATCTTTCCATCTCTGGCCTTTCCTTTTTACCAGATGGTAAGATTGACCGCCGGTGTTTGTTCTTTCTTGATCTAAGTACTAGTACACTGTGAAGTGGAGGAGTGAGTTGGAGACATCAACACACATTGGCTAGTCCCTGAGACTGCAGGTGTGTTGGGTGATTGCTTTGTAGGGAGGTGTACCACACTAAATCTGTTGTTCTCAGCTGCCTTGCCTCTAAAGCTCTGGCTTGCCCATGGGTCCCTCTCTGGATACTGCTGCTGGCAATCTTGTGATCCCAATAAGGATGTCAGCTGCATTCCAGGCTGAGTCAACTTCCAGAGCAGCATGTTGAATTTGTCTTTTTGGTATGTGAGACCGTATAGGTGATGTACTCATTGGCTGACCAATCCAACAGTTCATAAATGTGCTTAGGAAAACCCAGACTGTAGGGTGCTCCCCTACCCCTCCACTATCATGTAGCATGTATGGTGTGCTCTGTGAACCTGGTCTGGCCTCAGCCAGAAGGAACCAGCAACTCTTGGTTTCACCTTCTTGTGAGGAAATGCAGATCAGAGAGACACATCTTTCTGTCTGTTTTGGTCCATGCTGCCTACACACTGGGGAGAAGAACAATCTGTCATGTGAGTTTGATCAAAGCACAGGTGTCATGCAGTTAAGTTGGTCTTGGTTGTTGTGACTGCACAGCTGATAGAAGGAGCCTCAGGACAGAGTAGCCTTGGACTCGGGAGTGGGTAAGGAGATTAGGGTGGCATTTAATGTTTCCTTCTGTGACATTATCTACGGAGAAGTTAAATATTTACATTACATTTACTGGTGCTGTCTGTTCTTGGCGTGTGGCCACCGACTTTGGGCTGACCTCGCTCTGTGAATGAGTCTCTCCCCTGCACCACAGGGCTGGTTAGATGGAGGGAAGACCTGTGCTACCCTCTGCTATCTTCTCTGTTACACTTTGCTTCCGTTAGAGTCCCAGACATTAGGTTCTGAGAGACTGAGGGCTGGTGGTTCTCTTACAGCCTGGCGGGCCTTGGCGGCTGATTTTTTTTTCAGGTGGTGGCCTGAGATTGAATTAAGATGGTAATTAGGAAATTTTGGATCTCTTGATTTTTTTAGTTTTTGTGATTGAGTTAGATTTTCAGAAATATCATGAATTGCTAATTCAAAAACCTTTCTTTTCTTTGTGAAAATAACTCAGGCTAATTATAGAAATTGGAAAAGTATAAAAAAAAATAATGCTAAACATGTTTCTATTCAGGGATAATCACTAAAAACATTTTGTTGTATTTGCATGTATTTTGCATGCATAATTAAGATTGTTGTGTGTAAATTGTGATTTCTGTTTTCTCTCCTGCACTGGTTGCAGCACACTACAGGGGTTTGCATGGTTTCTTGTAACTGCTGTAACTACGGAGTGGCTCTAAACAGCATGCGTGGCTAGAGACCAGAGTGCCAAATCATGGTGCAAGCAGGGTGCCTCAGCTGCCTGTAGGGTTTTTGTTGGTCCCTTGCTTCTGTTAGCTGTGGCATTAGAGGCTCATTCAGATGATTGCTATTTTATTATTATTATTATTATTATTATTATTATTATTATTATTATTATTATTTGCAGTATTGGGATTTGAACCCACACCCAGGGCTTCAAGCATGCCAGGCAAGCACTCTTTCTGAGCTGTGTCCCCAGACTCCTTTTTTGTTTTTTAACTGTGTTTCTAATATTGAGAAAGGCTCTCACTAAGTTACACAGACTAGATTTATGCCCACTCCCAGGCCTCTGTTGGCCTTGAGTCTGTGCTGGCTTCATCTCAAGGTTGTTGACAATATCTGAAGAGTGCTTGTTCACATAAGGTTCCATCCACAGCTTTCAGGATAGGGCCTGCCATCTCTAGGGCAGATCTGTGAGATCTGTAAGAAGGGCTCTGAGACTGGACTGTGTGGGCTCAAATCCCAGAGCCCTCTCACACATGCCAGATTACCTTGAGCAGAATCTTGATTCTTGGCCAGTCATTTTCCGGTTGAGAAGTTGAAATGAAACACCTGCATGCCTGAGTTGGTATAACCTTTGATGGGGTGAGGGTGTGTGTGTGTGTGTGTGTGTGTGTGTGTGTATTACACTACTTTACATGCTTAGGGTAGTGCCCAGCTCAATTAAAGATTAGCTCTTATTGCAGTTGTTTTTATTAAAAATTCTGTATAACATGATTTTTTTAATAGCTTAATTTTTTTTAATGAGTCAGCCACATTTATTTATCCAATAATCTCCTTTTGTTGGCAAGAAGTCTTTCTGTTTTTTTACCTCACACATGAGGCTACCATGGATATTCTTGACTGTCTAGTTTTGTTCTGTGTCAGTTCTGTTTTCTACTCTAGAATTTGGGAAATGGAATTGTGGCTTCAAAGGTTGTATGTGATTTTTTTTTTAGCTTTTTAATCAGTGTGGTGAGCGGCCTTCCAGAAGGCTCACACCTGCTGTGTTTCTGTCGGCAGCCGAGAGATGAGAGAGCCCTGTGGTCCTATCAGCTGTAAAACACTAGCCCTTCCTCTAAAATGTAGACACTCCCTGGCTTCTTTTGAAGTTGTCTGCAGTTAAGGCTGGGTGTGAGTTTGCAGAGGGACCAGTGGCCTTCTGTTCTGAAAGGAAGTCCTGACCTGCTATGTCTCCAAGTTTCTTTTCCATTCCTTCCGAAGCCTAAAGGCTTCAGAGAGTCCCTGAAGTCAGTGAGGATGGGTGTTTTAGAGAGCACATGTTAACAGCAGTGTGACTGCAGTCTATAGTTTTGTTCTTGTTTTCAGACTTGGACATTTAAAACTCTGCTTGGTGGTACTCGAACAGAAAACCAATTGATTTATCTTTGTGGCTAAAGCCATGGGAGGTCCCGAGGGATGGGTGAGAGGGCAGCTGTGTAAACCAAGAGCCAGCTGCCTACATCCTTTCCTGCAGTGACCGCTGAGGCCTGGGCCAGCCTCATCCCGGCTTCTGTGTTATCGAGGAAGAATGGGGCTCTTGAGCGTGATTCAGGGACCACATCAGAGGCCCATTTGCTCCAGTACTGCTCAGGCTATTGAAACTGGGTGGGCTTATTCTCCCCAGTTGTAACTAATATGAATGTAAATGCAATAACTTGCCTGAGAGAAATTCAGTAATGACCAAGTCAGTTGGGGGCTGAATGGGACTCTTTGCCAACATGAGGACCTTTGTGTAGAATCATCATGGCTTATCAGGAGGCCCTAAATGCCAGCTCACAGACTCAGGATGAGTAGGAGAAAGCAGTGAGAAGATAGGACCAGAGGTGCCAACGAGTGCCACTGTCCATCCGCGCTGGCCGGGAGGAAGAACCTCTGTAGGGAATGAGTGTACGCTCCCCGCTTGGTTTCAGACTTCTTGCCTCAGCACTGAGAATAAATGTCTGCTGTTTTAAACTCCTTGTTTGGTGGCAGTTTGCTTCGAAGTTCATGTGCCAGTCTGTGTTCTACACAACAAAATGACTCCTCTGATCAAGTGCCAGCGTAGTGGTAAGAAAGCTTTTAACCATTCTGTGCTTGCTTTGTCACACTGCCACATGGAGTTGGTGGCAGGTGGCACTGGTTTGAGCATTATTTGTTCCATGTGTAAGTCTTGTCATCATCTTTGGTTTTTGGCTGGGGAAACTGAGGCCTGGATGAAGCAGTGGAAAGGCAGGCTCTTTGCGGCTTGGGATAAGTAGGTAAGGATGGGCAGACGGCAGAGCTACCCCAGGGCTT
Source organism: Uromys caudimaculatus (assembly GCA_028551405.1). Taxonomy (NCBI): domain Eukaryota; kingdom Metazoa; phylum Chordata; class Mammalia; order Rodentia; family Muridae; genus Uromys; species Uromys caudimaculatus. The sequence goes on along the minus strand of CM052706.1, from coordinate 98,301,090 downwards.
ACTCTTGCAGGCCAGCTGCTGTCCCTGTCACCCGCTCCACCAGCATGTGCTCATGAAAGCTGAATGCCCGAAATTGTTGGGCCACTGAGCTGTTCCCCAGGCACAGAAGCTGAGCACATGGTAGCCAGTAAGCCAACTTGGGTAGACCTCGGACCTGCTCAGCTGGAGGCCACGCTGGCTTCTTCATTCAGATCTCCAGCCCACTCTTCTGACTTTGCAGCCGTTCCTTTTTGGAGCCAATGTAAACTACGTGTTTTCTGAGTGGTCGGTGTCATAGAAGAGTGCAGTCACTCCAGCTCTTACATTGCTCAGTGGAGTACGGGGGCCTTACCCTGACATTTGTGGCTGTCAGAAGAATCGATTGCCTTCTCTTTTCTAGTCCTTCCTAATCCTGCCTTCAGTATCTTAGTCTCAGAGCCTTACCAGTCAGTGCTCCACAGCACATGGGAGTTTGGGCTCCTGAAGCGTGTGTGACTCTTGACTCACCAGCGCTGCAACTGAAGGGGAGAGATGGCAAGTGGTAGAGAATAGCCATAAGTCTGAGATGTGTGTATTTGTGTGTAAGTGTACATGTATTTGTGCATATATGTATGTGTGTGTATATATATGTGTGTGCATGTATATATATATGTGCAAGTATATGTAAATGTATATGTGAATGCATATGTATATGTGTGTGTATATGTATATGTGTGTGTATATGTAAATGTATATGTGAATGTATATGTGCATGTATTTGTATATGTGAATGCATATGTATATGTGCATGTATTTGTATATGTGAGTGTATATGTGCATGTGTATGCATATGTATATTTATATGTGCATGTATATGTGAATGTATATGTATATGTGAATGTATATGTGCACATATATGTGAATGTATATGTATATGTGAATGTATATGTATATGTGAATATATATGAATATGTGAATATATATGTATATATGTATATGTAAATGTATGTGTATGTATATGTGAATGTATATGTATATGCGAATGTATATGTATGTGTATATGTGAATATATATGAATACGTGAATATATGTATATGTGTATATGTGTATGTATATGTATGTATATGTATATGTGAATGTATATGTATATGTGAATATATATGAATACGTGAATATATATGTATATACGTATATGTAAATGTATATGTATGTATATGTATATGTGAATGTATATGTATATGCGAATGTATATGTATGTGTGCACGTATATGTGTATGTGAATGTATATGTGTATGTGACTGTGTGTGTATATATATATATATATGTATATGCATGGTTGTGGGTATACATTCGATAGAATAGAAAATATATAAAGTAGTGTTGTTTACCATCAGGTCAGTGAATTCACGTTAGACCATCCAGCCTGGCTGAGCCGCCAAAAGACTGACAGCCACATTAGTAAGCCAGGCTACACCAGAAACAGAATTAGCCATAGCCAAACCATAACCCTGGTGGCAAATCAAATGTTTATTCCTTAAGTCAGAACATTGATAAGGCAGGAAAGGCAGTGCATTAAGTCAAGGCTTAGCTTTGAGTTGTGGGGTCTGTTTCTGTTACTCAGGTCCTCTTCTCCTGACCTGTGTTTGCAGTGGAACCCTTCCGTTGGCGTTTTACAGGCCCTGCCCTTATGCCTGTCTTCCCTGACGTCGGGCGCCCATACTAATCTCTCATGTCTCTGGGGTTTCAGGAACCATTTTCTGGCTCTGCACTCTGGGCCTTTTTCCTGGAATACTCTTGAGACAGTGGTGTGAGACCCAAGCCATCCCCCGTCTTTCCTTTTCCCCATGTCTTTATTTCAGAAGTCCCATTTCCTCACTCCACTTCCACTCCCTTTCCGGACCCGGCGCTGGGTCTCTTATTTTACACTAGTGACTTGGTGGCAGGAAACAGGGATGTTCTCACGCCAGTTTAAGTTGGCAGAAGGTTGCCGAGGACTCTCAGGAATGCAGGGAACAAACTCAGCAGTGTGCTGGGAGTGCTGGTAGGAGGCTGGCTGTGTCTCTGGGTTAGGGCAGCTGCTGGTCGCCCTTCCCGTGTTGCCTGGGGAAAGAAACGTGTGTCTGCCTTCTCAGCGTGGATGGGTGTCAGGCTGGGTGCCTCACCCCCAAACATCTCTCACACTTTCACTTCTGATTTCCCAGCAGGAATAACTCAGGCCACCCTGACTGGAAATCAGTTGGCTGACATCATTGAAGCAGTGGCTCCTGAATTTGAAGAAAAGGTAACAACTCTACTCATGCTTGGGGGGATGGCAAACATGCCCCCTCTCTGCTGGGCCTCTTCTTGTTCAGCAAAGACCTTCCTCAAAGGTCTGCCCAGGGTCTAGTTTTGAATTATAGTTGCCCAGGAGGGGGTCAGGGCTGAGGTTTTAAAGTCACTGGTTGTGCCTGGCATACTTGTCCATGTGAGCCTCTAGGCAACTCAATAAACAGCTGCATATAACCATCTCCCTACCAAAACATTTGACTTTAAACTAGCCAGATGTTTCCTTTTCTCAAACTGTTTATGCTCCTGCTAGTTATTCCAAGACGCTTCTGATGCATCCGGTCATCTTTGTGGTTGCTGTATCTTTGTCGACAAGTCCTAGCCCTTCCTTGGTGACCTCAGCCATAGCAGTCTCTTGGGTCTAGAGTACCTTCCCACTTGCTTGCAGGTACACACAGCATCCAATTTCCTTCTCCCAGCAGTACGGGGAGAGAGGCAGGCAGATGGTCGCCTTTCACTGTGAGTGAGGCCGTGAGACCATGTAGAGATAGTCTGTTTTCTCAGTTCTTGTAGGCTGCCTGTATCAAGACCTGGAGTCCCTCCAACCTCATTCCTTTCAGGGAGTTTGCCCTTCTGCGTACCCTGCTGTTTCTCCACCGCCAGCCTGGTACCCTTCCTCCACAGCCAGCATCCTCCTCCTGATCCCTTCCAACCAGCGTTGAAAGTGGCCTCTCCACTTGGGGCTTATTTAAATGCTAGAAGTAAAGTTGCTTCATATGAATGCTGCTTGGGCACACTTCATAAGTCAGTGTCTAATCAACTTGATCCTGCTGCATCTGAAGATGTTTTCTTTTCCCTTTTTAAAGTAATTGCAAACGATCCTGTCAATCAAGGTGGCGCTGCACACTGAATTGCCATGTGGCATTGTTCAGTTAAATGGAATTTCTAAAAAAAGAAAATCAACTTTTAATTAGAAAGCAGATTGTCAACTGACATTTGATTTGTCCTTTGATGGGGAAGTTAGAAAAAATGCCACAGCTCAAGGCCAGGTTGTGGTCCAGAAGGAGGCAGATTGACTTGAGAGCAGGATGTAGTTTCAATGAGCCATTGTTTCCTGGAATAGGCTGACGTCTCTTCTCTTCTCTCGGAAGGCCTTTCTCTGTATTTGATACCAATTGCCCATGGGACCAAGCAGGAGTCCTCAAAACAGGGCCGTACTCTGAAGGTGTAAGCTGCAAGGCCCATGACTGATTCCAGCACTCTTTTACTGGGAGTATTTGCATTAAGAAGTCACTCAATCTCCTGTGATGCTGTAACTAAGAATGTGTCAGGCTGTGTATTTCCAGTTGTAGCATAAAGCAAATTTTTAAAGGTTTTCATTGTGTGTTGCCATTATGTACTGTGTTGTCACATGAGGCTTTTTCATATAAGTGAGTATGTGACCCTCCTCCACATCTCTCCACCGTCCTCTTTGTCCCCGCCTACCCATAATTCCTTTCTTTCCCTAAGCAGTTTAACTTCACTTTTCATGTCATATATACATACATCACTTTATGTATCTCCATGAAATCTAGGAAGCACAAGTGAGAGCAAACTGAAATATGTCGTTCTCAGACTTTTTTAAGCATAAATTTGCTTAATATGATTATCTCTGGTGGCATCTATTTCCTTGCAAATGATATAATTTTGTCTTTTATGGCTGAAAAAATTTCCATATCAATCAGTTTTTTCTATCCATTTCTCCTGTTGTTAGATACCTGATGGTTTTTGTTTTCTAAACCTTAAAGGTCTGGTACCTATGATGGTCATGTGCTCCTAGTTAACTTGGTCTCCTTGGTTGCACCCCACCTCGAGCTGGCACAGTGGTAGGGGCAGTCAGTCACTGTCAGAGGAAAGGACCAGCGAAAGGGGGCAGTAATGAGACCACCTTGGGGTGCCTATCATTTCCCAGAACTCCTTTGGGCTCTGTAGCCTTTTGTTTCCTGTTAAGCAGTTGACAAATGTGGGTGTGACACAGGCACCTTGGACTTGATGTCTCTTTACAGATCCCTTTTCTCCCGTCATCTCAGCCAGGCACAGAGTAGTTAACTTGCTTTTCTTTTCTTGGAGAGTTGTCTGGTCATGGTCACCTTCTCTCCTTTTCTTCCTTCACATTCTGGAGGCTTCAGTGTGTCTCTCAAAGTTGGTTCAAACTTACCTATCACCTTCCCATATCCAAACCAGCTTCCTGTTTGCCTAGCTGACTGCCAAGACCTGTCAGTTGGCGTCCTGGCGCCCCTCTGTCTCTATCCTGCCCCTCCCTTTGGGCTGAGAATTAAGTAACAGCACATCCACTGTCCTTGGTCCCCTCTCCTTCAGCCTGTCAGTGGCCTTCTCCTGCATTTGGACTGCATCTCTAAACCTGTGAAAAGGACAGTGTGGACTGAAGATTACTATGCCTGATTTTCCAAACGCAGTAAAATGACTGTCAGGCTCTCAAGGATGTATTTATTGGATGAGATGGCGGCTGTTCTGGGACATGGGTCAGGGGCTTATTTGTTCCTAACAACCCCAGAACTTCAATTCTTAGAACTCAGAGGTGAATCATTATTTCATTTGGGACCTTCCTAAGTTCACAAGCTATACATAGTGAAATAACACCCTGACACTTCCTTCCATCCCCAAGTGGTCCTCTTCCCCCAAATTTTTGGCATAATGTTCCATAGCATTGTAACTCAGGAACTCACCAACGATTCTGAGCTGGTGACAGAAAAGCCGACACCCTCCAGAGGAGGAAGAAAACCAAAGCTAGCGTGTGCAGACCTCTGCTAAACACAGTCTGTCCCCAGCATGGCTCTTTATATCTTGACCTAGACCTTTCTCTGATGAGTGTTTACACATGCCAGCACATCTCTGAAAAGCACCCCTCCCCCTTCTTGATCTAACACCCCATCTTCACAGGCTTCCTGTTCAGAGGACTGAACAGGAATAGTAAAACTCCAGCTGTAGTACTGGTGGCCTCTCATGAACCCAGCTGTTCTATGATCTTAAATTTGAAATATGACCGATGAATCACAGCAAAAATGACCATGCGATGCCGCACAAGGAAATCTACAGGAGAGGCAGGCCCTGCGCTTGAGTTTGTGACCAGGAGCCCTAAGGGCTCAGAGATGGGCCTCCTCTTCACCGTTACAGAAAGCCATGTGACCGGCATGGTGGGTCCCAGAGGAGAACTCCCAAGTATGTTAGACAGTATAGGAGGGCCTTACCTGGGGACAGGGTTAGACAGGAGTTTGGCTTCTTTAGTTCAGTAGCTAGAGGAACACTGTTGTAGAATTTACGATAGTGAGTTCTGGGTCGGATTTCTCTTTGGAATGTGACGGCCTTCCTAAGACCCCCAGAGAGGCACAGTATCTTAGCCCGAGTCCTTTAATCTATTATTTATTGTATTGTGTGTGCTTGCATTGGGGTGGGGATGTACTGTGACTTGTGTGGAGGTCAGGGAACAACGAGGGAGTCGGTTCTCTCCCAGCATGCCGTTCCCAGGGGTCAAATGCAGGTTGTCAGGCTTGGTGGAAAGCACCTTTACCTGTGGAGCCATTTCTCCAGCTCTTAATCTGCTCTCGTGGGTGTGAGACTTGGCCTGACTCCAGTTTAGTGACTTAACCAGGAAGATGACATGCAGGTAAGCTGCAGTGGTCCACTGGGTGCTCTCAGCACTGCTAGCCAGGGCCCTGCTGGGTGTAGACATTCTGGCTTCTAGTTTCCTCAGATCTTAGAAACTGTACTCTGATGGCACTGTGTCAGCAAAATCTCCAATTCTTAACAGTTTCTAGCTGCTGGGAATCTAGATGTTTAACGATCAGTTATTGCTCGCTTGGTTTTCTCATTATTAGTCTGACAGGTTGGTTTTTGACCCTGCATATGGAGTAATGCATATTTATGCCAGTAATATTTTCATGCTGAAAAAGTTTCCAGTGAGTATACTTTCAAACAGGAATGAGGTTTAGATTAGTCATCTGCATCTTCTGCCGAAGACGTCCACATCTCCCATATCTGCTGCTATAGTGGTTTGCCGTATGTTTTTGCTGGTGAGGGGAGCTGAGGGGGATGGGCTGGTACGGCATACTTTACCCTGCCCATATGAGCAGGGTTTCAGAAGGGTTTAGGTATGCTTCCATACCTCAGGCCTGAGAGAGTAGTGAGTTTAAGAGAATTCACAGGTTAGACAACTGTTTTGGCAACCTTCAGGATCAAAGATCAGGCCGGAATTCAAGGCTGTGGGTTTAGAGAAGAGAGGGCACATGAGTGGCCGGATCAGGAGGAGGGGTGAGGAGTGAGAAGGATAGAGCTTCTGCATCTGGGGTGGCCCAGAGGGAAGGTCAGGGGCGTCCATGCTTTCTGCCTCAGCTGTATTAACAAGAGGAACTGGTTGATACCAGTTGGATGGGAAGGCTTGAAGAGACAGACATGAGACTGTGTTTGAGCTGCTCTAGGACCACACTCAGCACATCAGTACCATGTAACACTGGCAGCGGGCACGGAGGCTGATTGGTTCTGTGCTAAGATGGCCCTTGGCTCCATCTTAGCTGGGGGCTAGGATGCAGGCCAGAGTGGCACTGAATGTCAGTGGGCACTACAGCTTGCCCTTGTGTGGGGTGCAGTGAGTTCAGATTCTAGGGTTACTATTGTAGGAGGCTGATCAGCCCCCTGACGAGCAGTGGGTGTCGGTGGCAAGGCCAGAGGCCATACACGCTCTCCCTTACTTCGGCCATTGGCATGTCCTTATTGATAGTGACTGCACAGAGGTCTGAGTGGATAGAGGCCATAGCTAACGTGGAATGGAGGGAAGTCGGAGATGGTAGGAAGGCCCACGTTCGTGCTCTAAAGCCCCTTTGTTCTGTACAGTTCACTCAAGCTATTCACCTTCCATGTTCACTTTAGTAAGTCAGCTTGAAGTTTAAACCAGACGAGGATGTCTAAATTCAAGGCCAAATATTTATCAGCTTGTTAATGACAAGTAAACTTTAGTAGCTCAAGGTAATTTTCTAATGGGGCCATTTTCCTTCTCCCACCCCAAGACCCACTCTTAGGAAATCCCCATGAACACACACTGCTTGGTAAATGTTTATTTCACCCAGTTCACTGCCTATCTTTTGCAGAATATTTGATTTTTTTCAGGAGCCTGGGGCTACAGTGAAGAGAGAGAATAGGCCCCGAGATGTCACCAGTCGGCTTTGGTAGTGTTTTGAATGGATCTCTCCAGTCCTGCGGCTTTCCAGCCTCTTACCACGTTGGCCCCTCTGCTCTGGCTGCCATGGTCATCTTTCTGAACTTGACACATTTCAGGCTCTCCTGCCTCAGGACCTCCTCCTCCTTGTTTCTGCCTGACCCTCCTCTTACCCTCCTTTGTAATCAGAGAGGCAGTCACTGCCTGCTCCAGCCTCCTCCTGCTCCATCTCTGTTCATGATCGCTCCTTCCTCACCGCACAATACCCTTCACACAGCACACAGTTATTTATTGCTGTCTTCCTCAGTTAGAGCTCAAGTTCCAAGAGGCCAGGTTCCACCACCAGGATGAGACATCTCGCACACCAAGGCTGCCTTGTATTTGGTGAATAGTGACTGTTTCCTCAACCTGCCGGTCAGTCACAGCGGTCACACAGTGGATCAGCACTGGGCTGAGGAGTGCTGCTGGGAAGTATGAGTGAGCCTGCACGTGTAGGTCCCAGCACGATGGCTCCCTTCTCTGTGTTCATCTCCAGGTCCAGCCTTGCAGGTGGGCTGAGCCCCAGTTTCTTTAGCCAGAAGGGCCCACATATCGTTTTGGGGCTAGGCAGTTGCTATTCTTTTTTTTTTTTTTAAAAACTGCAGGCATCCATCACCTCACTCTACATACATACATACATACATACATACATACGTGTGTATATATGCATCATCTGGCTCTATAATTTACTTACTCTACTTTAGCTTAGAGGTGAGTTTTCATTTTAGAGGCTCAACAGACACTGATGCTGTTACCACAGTGGTTGTTGATGAAGTCTGTGCCTGGAAGAACATGAGGGCTGTAGTTGTACTGGCTAGTTGTACTGGCTATTTTTGTGTCAACTTGACACAAGCTGGAGTTATCACAGAGAAAGGAGTTTCAGTTGATAAAATGCCTCCATGAGATCCAGCGGTAAGGCATTTTCTCAGTTAGTGATCAAGGGCGGAGGGTCCCTTGTGGGTGGTACCATCTGAGGGCTGGTAGTCTTGGGTTCTATAAGAAAGTCAGCTGAGCAAGCCAGGAGAAGCAAGCAAGCCAGTAAGTAACATCTCTCCAAGACCTCTGCATCAGCTCCTGCTCCTTGATCTGCTTGAGTCCCAGTCCTGACTCCCTTTGTTGATGAATAGCATGGAAGTGTAAGCTCAATAAATCCTTTCCTCCCCAACTTGCATCTTGGTCATGATGTTTGTGCAGGAATAGAAACCCTGACTAAGACAGTAGTCATGTCTAGGAAAGAGAGGGGAGTGTGCCCAAATCTTGTTGCAAGGACAGGCTGGCAAGTTCTGGTCAAATGACATTTTCTTGTTTGGGGTACAACATAATGTATCAGCCGCATGTGAGATAGAGCCACAGGGTGATGTGCTTTGTCCTCTCGAGGACACATTTCCATCTGTGGGAAATGACATAAAGAATGTTAAACATGGATAGTTGTTGGGTGAGAATGTAACAAGCTTATTAGTGAAGAGCAGACTGGGGGACCAGACTGCTCAGGTTTGACACTGACCCATTACCTACTTGTGTTCTGGGCCCCGGGCCAACTCCAGAACCTCAATATTGGCTTCTTTTCTCTGAGATGAGGGCCTAATGACCAGGGAGAGCTGGAGGCCTGGGGATGTTGTCAGTGAGAATCACAGAGGCCTCATCATGACCTGTGACAATATTCACAGCAAGGCTAATGTTGCAGAGGACTCCCTGACATCTGAAAGTGACAGAGCAGATAAAATGAAGTTTTATTATTAGGCTGGCTGGGCCCAAACCTGGCCTTTAAAGAGAGATGATCACCCTGTTCTGCCTATTTCAGATGGAGAAGTTAGAGAGACGACTTAAAGTAGATATATGTAGTTGACTGGTCTGCGCTTATTAGTGAGTTCTCCCCTGAACCTTGACTTAGTCCTAAGCTGATGTATCACCAGCCACGAGGTGATTTGGTCTTACTTGGCGTGCCTGCTGTCTTAAAGTGTCTAACTGAATAGCAGATGAAGTTGAGGATGCCTATGGGTTTGAAAAGGATTTGCCATTACGGAATGGTGCTGCTTGGAAAAGCTGGTCCCCTCCTGGCACATGTGATGTCCTCCATCTCAGAGGAACCTGCTCATCAGGTAGAGAATGCTCCAGAGCAGAGGGAACAGCAGCAACTGTAGGAGTTGTCTCTTTGACTGAGTTGTAGAATTTCTTCTGTGGTCTGCAGTTCATCTTCCTGCCTCCTTTGGCCTCTCCTAGAGACAGAAAGCTCCCTGCCCTAAAGCCGTCCAGCCTAGCTCCCTGTAACTTCTGCTTAGAGGTTCAGGGTCCTTCTTCCAGGGCCGCAACTTTGACATTCAGCTCAGCCCTTGTTGATACCCAGAGCTTTGGATAGTGGAAGGTATGTAAGAGCAATTTGTGATCAGGAGGTCCCCATCAATGCCCATACACCTCTGAGCCAACATTATTTTCTCATAAACAGGAGAGGCATACAGGTATAAGTCAGTCTGGGAAACGTGGCAATAACTCAAACTCAGAAGGGAGGGCTGTGGCTTAGTGGGCATGGCAGAGTGAGAATTTAACAGTGTATTCTCTCCAGTAGCAGTTGGCTTATCTTGTGTTGGGACACATGGCCTGTGACAAGCTGGGCACCACAGCTCTCTGGCAATTCCAGGTCACTTTTCCACTCTTGCTCTCCTTGCCTACAGGGCTGGTGCTTTCTCCCATGTTCCTTGTTCATGCACAGTTGCTCTGTCAGTTCCCGTTATGAGAACTGATGGATGGGTACTTGCATTATACTCAGTGCAGTGGGTGTTGCTCTCATACTTAGGTCCCTGGTGCAGCCACCCACCCCACTTCTCAGGGGAGAAGCCTGGGGCAGAGAGAGCTCAAGTGAGCTGCTCATAGTTACAGGACTGCCCAGAGCGCTCCCTGGGGGGTTGTCTGCTGCACCTTCCTTCCTCCTTCCTGCTTGTCCTGTCCCCTCTGGCTGTCAGAGGCTCTGATGACTCACCTGTGGCTACCTCAGTGGGCAGCCCTTCCCCCAACGCCGGCTTCACTTGGCGTCCAGGACGCTCTCCTCTTGCTCATTTTTCCTGACCCTCTTTTATCTCTTGCTGATTCCTTTCAGCTCCAAGGGCCATGCATTGGCTGACAGCAGAGCATGGTTCTCAGATCCTGTATTGGCCTGTGCATACACGTCAGCTTTCTCAGAGCATATCCCATCTCCCATAGCTCCTGAGTGCAGACCAGTTTCTCCTTGAACAAGGCTGGGTCTTGTTCAGCTACCTACTCAGGGTCTCAGGGTTGAATCCTGTGTCCCTCCAGGTTCCTGTCTCTCTGTATCCGCACACTCCAGTGCTTCTCCACCAAGGTCTGTTGTTCAGATCCATCTTTAGTCTGTTCCTGTCTTTGGTACCACATTCCCCATCCATCAGCCTCTCGAGGTACACCCCGCATGTGACCACATGTGTCCCTCCCCGGACCAAGTCACCACACCGTGCATGAAGGATCCATTAGATTCATCCGTCTCCGTCACCGAGCCCCCCAGAGTTCTTGTAAAATGTTACCAGATAGCTTCTGGGTCTTCATCTTGCTCTTTCCTGTTACAACCTTCTGATCTTTCAGCATACTTGAATAAAATAAAATAATAAAATAAAAAAGAAAGGACCATGACTGCTTTTAAGTGTGGCGGAGGAGGGAATTTATTATAGATTTGTGAGAGAGTATAGCTAGAGGCAGGGACATCTGGGAGAGTCTGGAGTGGACATGACCGAGAGCCATGTGAAGAGAGGGGAAGGGGATGGGAGAGGAGAGAGCAGGGAACCAGGTCAGCAGCCAGGAGGCCCAAAGGTACAAAGAGAATCAGTAGCCAAATGGTTGGGTTATATAGGGAAGAGCAGCCCAGCCTCTGGGCTGGATAAATTTAGGGTGGAGGTGGGGGTGTGCCAGCCAGGAGGGCCCAGTGACAGTTAGGGACTGAGGGATTGCAGGGAGAGGTGGCCAGATCTGCTTTGATATGTTAAATAGGCACCTCATTTAATTGTCCAGGATTTGAAACCTGACAATATTCTCCCACCCTCTGCAGCCTCGCTGGTCTCTGGGTCATACTAAGGTATGCCAGACATGCCCACCAGGGGCTGACTCTGCTCTGCTGTCCACCTGGAAGGTTATCCCAGAAATCTTAACAGGCTGTTCCTTACCTTCTTCCAGACTCTGCTTCAGGGTTACTTTCTCCTGAAGCCCTCTCGTACCATTCATTCAGCAGCCTCCTGGAGGCTAGTTTGGTTGCCTATCTCACTTTCCCTGTGAATGAAGACAGCACCCTACCTAGGGCAGCATTTCTTCCTGCTTAGTTCACAGCTGGGTCCTTGTCCTAGTGTGTAGTTTAACTTAAGAAGTCGTTGAAAGAGAGATATTTTTATCCCTAATTTACAATGGAATAATTGAAGGTCCAAGAGGCCAACTGGTCATCCAGGTTCACCATCCCTAGAATTACTGAGATAGGGATGAGACCCTGCCGTGCTGTCTTAGTCAGGGTTTCTATTCCTGCACAAACATCATGACCAAGAAGCAAGTTGGGGAGGAAAGGGTTTATTCAGCTTACACTTCCATGCTGCTGTTCATCACCAAAGGAAGTCAGGACTGGAACTCAAGCAGGGCAGGAAGCAGGAACTGATGCAGAGGCCATGGAGGGATGCTGCTTACTCCTGGCTTCTGGCTTGCTCAGCCAGCTTTCTTATAGAGCCCAAGACTACCAGCCCACAGATGGTACCACTCACAGGGGGCCCTCCGCCCTTGATCACTAATTGAGAAAATGCCTTACCGCTGGATCTCATGGAAGCATTTTCTCAACTGACATTCCTTTTCTCTGTGATAACTCCAGCTTGTGTCAAGTTGACACAAAACCAGCCAATACAATTGACCCCTTGTCAACTTGACACACAAATATATCACTATTAAGCCTCAACCCGTACTTTCTTATTTATCCCCAAGATCTAAATAACTTTAAAAGTCCCATAGTCTTTGCAAATTCTTACATATTAAAATTTCAATCCCTTTAAAAATATCCAGTCTCCTAGAATTCAAGGTCTTTTTACCATCAAAAGTCTCTTAACTGTGGGCTCCACTAAAATACCTTCTTCTTCCTTCAGGAGGGAAAATATATCAGGGTACAGTCACAATCAAAAGCAAAATCAAACTCCAGCCGTTCAATGTCTGGGATCTACTCACCATCTTCTGGATTCCTCCAAGGGCTTGAGTCACTTCTC
>CM052706.1:98276486-98287888 GCA_028551405.1 Uromys caudimaculatus | reverse complement strand
GGTTTTGCTTTAGTAGTTCTGGTATCTTGTTAATCACAGCTGATTTCTTCAGCCCCAGCTAACCAAAACCACAGAATCTTAAATCAAACTAGCAATGGCCCTGATAAGAGTTTTTAATCTTCCCTCTGAAATTTCACAAGCCAGGCCTCCATCTTCTGCACTGTTCTCAACATTATCTTCCAAGCTCCTACAGAACACCTCACAGAGCTCTTAACATCCCAATGGCTCTTCTAGCTCAAAGTTCCAAAGTCCTTCCACAGTTTTCCCCAAAACATGGTCAGGTTGTCACAGGAATAGCCCACTACGCAGGTACCAATTTGTCTTAGGGTTTCTATTCCTGCACAAACATCATGACTAAGAAGCAAGTTGGGGAGGAAAGGGTTTATTCAGCTTACACTTCCCTGCTGCTGTTCATCACCAAAGGAAGTCAGGACTGGAACTCAAGCAGGGCAGGAAGCAGGAGCTGATGCAGAGGCCAAGGAGGAATGCTGCTTACTTGCTTGCTTGCTTCTCCTTGCTTGCTCGCTTCTCCTTGCTTGCTCAGCCTGCTTTCTTATAGAGCCCAAGACGACCAGCCCACAGATGGTACCACTCAGAAGGCGCCCTCCCCCCTTGATCACTAATTGAGAAAATGCCTTACCGCTGGATCTCATGGAGGCATTTTCTCAACTGAAACTCCTTTCTCTGTGATAACTCCAGCTTGTGTCAAGTTGACACAAAACCAGCCAGTACACATGCCCTTCATTGCTCTGTGTGTGCTGTCTGTCCTTATAGAGTAAGGACAAGTGCCATGCAGTGCAGCTGTGAGGAGGAAATGCATAGAGCACAGGAAAGCACCCTGCCAACCTCAGTTGCTAAGAAATGTTACCCATCTAAGTTATTGAGACTCCTGGATTTCCTGTCAGCCCCCAGGTTCTGTTGTGTTCTCGAATTTCTTTGTAGACATGACTGATCCTGGTTGACAAATTGTGTGTTTTCTTGATTCTTCTGCCCTCACTGTGAGGTGTGCTTCTGTTTGTAGTTCTGGTCCCCTCAGTCTGGTTGTGCTATCAGCAGTAGAGGACAGAGGAACCGGCACCTGCATGGCTGGCATTGTTTGTTCGTGTGTATGTTCCGGGAAAGCACAGGGTTAGCAGCAGATGATCAGCGGGAGTCAGGGTCCCCATCTTCCTCAGTCTCCCTAGTAGCATGCATGTCCCTTTCCCCTACTCTGTGGCAGAGTGGAGCGAAATGACCTCAGTAGGTGAAAAAGGCTCTGGAGACTGTCTTCTCTGGTGCTTGAGAAGTGAGGTCTACATGGAGAACAGGTGGGTTCTCTGCCCTGGACCCGGTTACTGACTCTCCATGTGTTGAGTGGTCATATATAATTGCCACAGTCCTCAGCAACTTAACGTGGACTCTAAGCCAGGCCAATCTGTGCTTGCTGGGCACATCTCCACCTCTTGGCTGCCTTCATGCTGTTAGTCCTGGGCAGGTCCAGTGATGGGCACTGACCAAGAGGCTCTTTGGAGGTGACTAGCTCTCACGCCCCTTCTGACAGGGTGCAGCCCATCTTTTTGCCTTCTTGGCACCAACACAAGAAGCTAGGGTTCTCAATGAATTCAGTAAAATTTCTTTAGTAGCCAAAGTTTGCAAAAAGCTTTCTAGCAAATTATTTCAGGCATCAGGGCAAGCCTTGACTTGAGATGGACTCTGTCAGTAGCAAGTAGGATGTCTTTCTGCGGTCTCAGATTTTAAAGCTGCTGAGCAGGAAGTGTGGTCCGTAGTGTTACGTAGATGATGGTTGGTTCTGGCCATTTGGGAGCAGATGTATGGAACAGCACCTGAGCCCTAGGAGCTAGATTGGAAACACAGCTGTGTTTCTCACTTGGGGCCTGGGACCTGCAGCTCCTGGCCTCAGTTTCTGTTCTCATGGTATAGTTGCATGTTAGTGTAGAGAGCTAACAGGGGTGTGCCTGGAAGCAGTAGCTACTGTTCTTGGTTGTAGGTGATAGGTGGCTCCATGGAGTAACAGAGAGGACTGGCTGCTTTAAATCAGGTCTGAGTTCAGCTCCTCAGTCAGTTATTTCCTCGTTAACTATTTCACCCGTGTTTATTGTAGGCTTTCACTGGAGTTGACCTTGTACTTGTTCCTTATAGCCGTTGAACTTGGAAAACTCATTGATTGTACCTACCTGACTGTCTTTCATCATCTAAAATAGTAAAAGGGGCAATCCTGCAGGAGTGTGGTAAACAAAAGACAAGTGTGTGTAAGTAGAGCACAGTTCATCCCTGCAGCTCTTCCTGCTCTCACGTTTGCTGAAGAACTGAAGCAGTTCAGCACTGGGCTGTGAAAGACCTGGAGGGTCCTGACTGCTGTGGGCAGAGCCTGTGTTGCTGATCCTTCCAAGAGGGCAGAGCTTGGGTCTCCTTATAGCACCTTTCAAGCACAGCAGTGTCTCTTCTGTTATTCAAGCTACTGAGGAAATGAAAATGTTTCTAGGAGCCAAATTAAGACAGAAAATAGGTGAAGTTAACTTTAAGCCCAAGTATCCAAAATATTATCATTTCGACATGTAATCAGTATATAAACTTTTTAGTGAGGTATTTTACATTCCTTATTTTGGCAGTAATCTATCAAAATGTAGTCTGTATTAAGTGCAGCTTGTTTTGGAGATCAGCCACATTTAATTTTTATAAGTTCTGTGTGTGCGTCTGTGTGGGTATGTGCAGCTGAGCACAGGCATCTGTGGAAGCCAGAAGAAGGCATCACGTTCCCTGGAGAGGGGTCACAGGCAGCTAGGGCTGCCCTATGTGGGTGCTGGAAGTGGGACTTAGTCTCTGCAGGAGCACTGCACACTCTCAACTCTCGAGCTAACCCTCCAGCCCCTTGGCAGCGTTTTAAATGTTCAAGCGTCAGTGCTAGGCAGAGCTGAGTTTAGCAGGTCTGGGATGGAAGGAGTTGGGAGTAACCTTTGTTCTCCAGAGCCTGCCCTTGTTAGCAGGAACCAGCCTTTGAACACATCTGCCTGCAGCTGCTTTCTTACTAAGGGAAAGAGAGCCGTGAGGACCCTATCTCCTATGGTTATACGGTAAATTAAAAAGCAAAACAGAGCAGCAGATGTGTTTAGAATTTCCAGCCTCTTGTACAAAGCCAGCCAGCCCTCCTCTCTGGGCAGTAAGCTTCTGTGTGCTCCCCACTGGGCAGTAAGTGTCTGTGTGCTCCCCACTGGGCTCTGCTTTGGCCCATTGAGTAACTCAACAAAGCAGCCTTCCTACCTATCTACAGAGAAAAGTCAGGTCATGAAAAAAGTAGTGCCTCGCCTGGGGTCTTGTAACTATGTGTGGCAGAGCCAAGGCTCAGCCCTGCTTCTAGCCAGACTCTTATTTCCAGCCGTTTCCCTACTAGGATTCAGTGCTATACACATTAGGATCTCTAAAGCAGGGGAAAAGAAGGTCATTTTAGACCATTACATACATATACTTATCTGTCTATGATCTCTGTGTGTGTGTGTCCATCGGTGTGCACATGTGTGGGAGACTAACGTTATAATCGTAACCACAGCATTCCTCATCTCCCCACACACCCACCTCTACCTCTAGTCTCCTCCCACTGGCTACTTGGAAGGTTCCAGAGTGGCCAATTGCCATAGGCTTCTATTGGTGGGGGTGGGACATAGCCTGTGAAGTCACATTAGAATCAGCTAGAACTCAATGTTTGTGATGTTTCTGGTTCCTCGGTTAGGGGAGCTAGAGGCTGTGGTGACCAACTGGTGGCATCAGCTTCCTTCCATCTTTCTGGGTATATCAGGTATGCACATGGTGATCTCCAAACTGGGAAAAAGGTCCGTCAAAGACTGTAACAGTGTATAGGTGTAGGGAATTCTATTGGCATTGGTGGAGCTGTCACGAGTGAGAGCACGGGCTGGAAATGGCTGCTGGGGGAAGCTTGATGAGATGGCCAGCTTAGCCTCTGCTTTCCTCTCTGCAAGGGACTGGTGAATCCATCAGATGTGGCCCCAAAGTCAGCCGAGGGCAGGAAGGTGTGTGTGGTGTGCCCAGAGGTGGCGGTGTTTTCTAGTCATGACTTGTTGGTTGGCAGTGGATTGTGCTACTCCCTTCTTGAGTAAACTGGAGCTCTGGAGGAATACTTAAATTCTGGCTCCAGTCCTTGTTCAGTGCAGACAACATCAGAGCCAGCTTGTGGTGAAAGAGGCATTTGTCACCACGGAAACAGCTATCTGTAACCTAAGATCCCACGCCTTGGTTGAGCTGGGTCCTCCCAGGGTTGAAGGCTGTGTCTCTGTTCCTGATTGTCACCACATCCTGGTCCCTGCTGTTATCACACAGGACACTGAGTAGCTTCTACTGTGTGCCCCACGGGAAGGGCTACTCATGTCTGTGCAGAAGCTTGTCCAGCCACAGTGGCTCCTCGTGCTTCTCAGATTCTAGAATTGTAGGCCAGGTGGCTCAGCTTCTTTCTGAAGAAAGCTACCTGTTTTCAAATTCCTGGTGATGTCTACAAGGTACAGCTGTAGCCCAGAAGAACACCTGATTCAGTCTCTCAGACTAGCCCTCCGTGTCCGAGTGTGCTCACAGAGCAGTGCCCACCATGTGGACCATTTCTCCCTGTTGGGTCTTTTTCCTTTTACTCTATTTCAAGCCTCGCTTGCCTTTGACCTTCCTAATCAGCTGATTTCCCCAGTTTACTCCCCAAACAAACAAAAACCTCAGAACTTTTGTTTCTTTCCAGTTTATTCTTCCCCCTCCTTTGTCCCACCCAGGTAGGCAGAACCATCCCTCCTACATCCTCTTCAGTTCAGACCTCACACCCCCATGTTGCTTCCTGGCAGAACCATACTTCTTGTGTCTCCTCCAGTGCAGTCCCACCCCTCCTGTGTCTGCTCCAGTGCTGACCCACCCCTCCTGTGTCTGCTCCAGTGCTGTCCCACCCCTCCTGTGTCTGCTCCAGTGCTGACCCACCCCTCCTGTGTCTGCTCCAGTGCTGACCCACCTCTCCTGTGTCTCCTCCAGTGCAGTCCCACCCCTCCTGTGTCTGCTCCAGTGCTGACCCACCCCTCCTGTGTCTGCTCCTATGTAGACCAGGCCCTCCTGTGTTCCCAGGGTGGACCCAGGCTCCTGTTCCTCTTCCTCAGTTTCTTCCCTGTGCTCTTTCCATTGTAAGTATGTTTTCAGTTCTGCTTCTTCTCATACCCATCTTTAGCAACAGGATTCATTCTGCTAGGCCCTCAAACACTCTCTGGCACTTTCTAGTTACCCCATCCCTAAAATAAAATCAGAAAACTCTTTCTGGCCATACAGTCTTCCAGGAGAAATTCAAGCCAGCTGTCTGCACTTTGCTTTTCAATGTATGCTGTCTTTCTTTACAGTTTGGGAGAATATGAAGGTGTTCATCAACATGAAAATCAGCTGTGCCTTGAGTGTGTTTAGCCATTTTTTTTTTCATGGCAAAATTTTCTCAAAGAAGGAAACAGCATGCTTACTTACATTCTGAAACATGCTCTTACCAGACAAGTAAGAAATCGTTTGGGACATTGGTAGCCGCATACGGTTAGTTGTTGATCACAACCGATTTCATGCCCTGTTGAAATGCCCCACAGCAGGGACTAATGGGTGCAGCTTGTATTGGTCTTGTCATCTTAGCAGTGACCTTGGCTTTCCTGGGCCCCGTGATGAGAGTTTGCTTCAGTTTCTATTCCTCTTCTCCATGTCTACTGATTCACAGCTTCCAGGCTGCAGGTGTGTAAGCAGGGTTCAGTCCCAGGTCCTCCTCTGCCTTGCTGTGGTGACCTCACTTGTCCCACTGAAGATCTGCAGGCAGATTCAGCTCCAGAGTCTCAGCTATCTCCTGGATATTTCCCCGGCAGCACCCAGTTGACATCCTTACATGTGGGCAGGTGTGAACAAAGAGTTAATGTCTTCCTGGGATCTTGTTTCCCCAGTATCAGGCCTTCCTCTTGTCCTCAAGATGTCTCTCATGGTGTCACTAGACAGCTGGTAGCCCACCCAGTGTCTCCAGACTTTGCATTCCTGTCTTCAGTGTTGCTGCCAGGTCTTTGCTGGCCACATGTGATCTGCCAGTGAGGCCTGGCAAGCAGCTGCAGCCTCTTTCTCATGTTGACTGTGCCTCCCTGTGTGTGCTGGATTATTTTATTTTGCCAACTTGGCGCAACTGGGGTCAGTCTGGGAAGAGAGAACCTCAATTGAGAAAATGTCTCCATCAGACTGGCCTGTAGGCGGATGGGGCATCTTCTTCATCAATGATTGTTTTGGGAGGGCCCATCCCGTTGTGGGTGATGACACCCTTGCACAGGTGGTCCTGAATTCCATTAAGAAAGCAAGCTGAGCAAGCTGTAAGAGCAATCCAGTAAGCAGCATTCCTCTATAGTCTATGCTTCAGTTTCTGCTTCTGCCCCTGCCCTGACTTCCCTGGTGATGGGTAATGGTCAGGACATGTAAGTCATAAACTCCATCTTCTCCTAGTTGCTTTTGATCATGATGGTCATCACAGCAGCAGGTAGCAGATGAGACTGAGACAAGACATCAAGGGCCTTTGCTGCCCTTGGAATGAAGTCCCCTGCCTCAAGACCCTGGGAAGAGCTGACTGTAGCCCCAGTGCCCCATTCCCTCCTTACTCCAGGCTCCCTGCAGTTGCTTGGCCCCTCCTGGTTCAGCTTCCTCTTTTGCCCCTTCCCTGTGCTCTTCCCAGCTGTTGTCTTGGCTAGTCCCTTTACACACAGGGGTTCCCTTCAGTTATGACTTCAGAGTTGCTCTCTCTATCTGCCCACACTACAGGTACGCAGGAGCCATCCATAACCTGATAAAGTGCCTAGAATTTGGGCTGTGTGTCCTGTGAATCTGGACCGAGCTGGTGCCATCCCAGGGCCTCAGTCTCAGGGAACTTCTCAGGATGTCTGAAAAGTGTCAAGAGCCAGTCATGGAGGCTGCTGCCTTTGACTATTAGCTGCACATACGTGGGAGGTACCAGTAGCAGTTAAGGAGAAGGACGGGAAGTCAGGCACTGTACTGTTAGCTAGAGTGGCTGCTTAATGCAGGGACTCATGGTGCTGTTGGCCAGCCTGAGGGGACTCTGTGGAAGGGAACAGCTGTGGGGTTGGCCTGCCTGACCAGTGCCTGACAGCCTGACAATGAAGTGGCCACGGTCAAGGTACTACTAGTTGCTTGTTCAGGAAGATGATGGCCTCTGGGTACTGTCCCTCAGTCACAGGTCATTGGGTACTGTTTACAGACTGGGTGACTGCCGGAGGATGTTTTTCCTCTTTAGCCCACGGTGGTGTTCTCTCAGCTGTAAGAAATGAAAGCCTGTTGCAGAACAGTACAGATCAGATCTAATTACTCAGCCTGGGTTTCACAGAGCCTTGTTTTGCCCTTGAGCACAGCCTCTGTGAGTCCTCAGATAGTAGCCGAGACTTAGGAAAGTTGAACCTGCTCTGCCTGAGCCCGGAGCAGATGTGTGGTAGAGATGTCTCAGCTAGCCAGTGCCACCCCTGACCCAGTGGGCAGGCAGAGCCTTCCCTGGACCATGCATGCACTTCCCCCCTTTCGATCCCCCTGGTTCTCATTGTTCAGATGATGGCGTCAGGGCCTGGGGAAGTCACCTGACAGCTGCACTTCTGAGCTGTGAACACAGTATCAGAAAATCGAGTCTGCAATGTCTAGGCTTCCTGTGCCTCCTGCCTTCCTTCCAAGCAGCAGTGATAGGCAGTTCCAGTACAGAATCCTTCAGTAGTATCTTCTATGTAGTTAGTCCACTAGAGAAGGGGCTTATTTTGACGCACAGTTTGAAAGTTTCAGTTACACCTCTCCTGGTGGGTGTAGCACATCATGGTAGGAGTCTGTGATAGTAGCACTGGTCACCTCGCGATGGACACCAAAACAAGAGAGGGAGAGGGAGGGGCATGCCTGTCAGTGACCTAAGCTCCGCCCCTTAAAGGTTCCAGTACCTCTCAACAGTACCCTAGGCTGGATACTCGGCTTGTCACCGCTGGGCCGCTGAGAAGAATCTAGTGACTGTTGTCAGTCCCTACTATATATGGAGATGCTGAAAAGAGGGGAGCTTTTGAATTACTTGGTTGGGGCTGATGTTCTGTACTCTTAGTACAGTGATGCTGGTCACCTTGCACAGTACGAAGCTGTCTGATTGGATGAAGCACACTTTCAGCTTTCCTAAGAGATTAGAATACCTTACAATGAAAAAGAAAGGTATCAAGACCTGACTTGGTCTTAGCCTCTCCCACCTAACAGGGTCACTCGGGTGTGAGTGTCTGCCTCCTTGTTAAGATGACACTAAGATAGCAGAGGCTATCTTCCCGACAATACAGCGTACATGGTCTCTGGCATAAAAGCCCTTGTCAGAGGAGCACTAGGGACTAGCTCTTTCTAACCTCATGTTTGTTCCCTGGTTGTTTGGCCATTGTCTTGGTTATTATTATCCCTCCCTAGTATCTGACTCTGATTCCTTCCCCATGCTTGCTAAGAGAGTTGGAAGGTAGACTGTAGGCACCCTGAACCCGAGCATGGGCTGGATAGTGCGGAGCTGGTCCTGACAATCAGCATTGTATCCGTTTCTAGTGCCATGTGGAAAAGACATAGTGACAGACACTATGGCCGATGGGGAAGACACAGACTGTGGTACCTATGCATTGGAAACTGGATCTGAGCAAGGATTGTGGCACCATGGCATCTCTTACACTGCCCATTTTCTGAGCTGACCCTCTTAAGTTTTGAGGTGTCAAAAGTGCTGGGTGAAGTTCTCAATTTGAATCAGCCAAAGTATATTTCTGTTGCTTAAAACTAAGAAGCTGAGTTCTATAGAGAGGTTATGCTATGGTTAGTTATGGGTGTTACTCATTTTTAGGTACTTGAGTATCTCCAGGAGTCTCAGAATTTAACCCAAGACAGAAGCCAGTTGAGGGGTGGTAAAACCATGGACTCATCCAATCTCCTTCACTGTGGATATGACCAGACCAAGCAGTGTGGTCCCTAGAAGATAGAGTCAGCCCCCACTTGTAGCCTAAGCGCTGGAGGGTGCCCAACACTACCAGGTAGTCAGGGGAGTTTAGATGAAGTTGTCTTGCCATGACCTCTACTGTTTCTTTGCCCCTAACTTACAAGTTGCAAATATAATATGCCTACTGATTTTGCTTGGACTATTCATGTGTGTGTGTGTGTGTGTGTGTGTGTGTGTGTGTGTGTGTGTTTGCATGCATGTGCATGTGTGTATATTGGTGTGTTGTGTATGTGATGTATGCATGTGAGTGGACAGGTATACATTCCAATGTGGGCAGGTTGGGTAAGTGACACTTCCTAGGTTGTCATGTGTCTATTTCACCTCAGATAGGAAGCCAATGGCAGACAAAAGTATTGATAGCATCTAAGACCAACTTAGTAAACTACTAAGTTCAGGGCCACTTACAGGAGCAGCAGTGGTGGGGAGGAAGCTGCTTCATGGAAATCCCACTCACTCTCCAGCCTGGGCGATGGCTCATAAGCCCCAGCCCTGGAGCATTCTGCACAGCTCGCAGGCAGAGCTACCGATTAGAGCCCCTTCAGGCAGTCCAGTTCATCTTGTCTGGGTCTCCTCAGAAGTCCTTACTGCTTATGTAATTTTGGGGAGGGGACAGCCCTATGCACCCGGTCAATTTCACGGACTTCCTGACAAAGCTTTTATGAATCTTCCCTTAGAACCGCCTGAGTCTTAAAAGGAGCTTCCCTCCAGGATGGTATGCTTGCTACACAAGAGGAGGCCAGAGCAGGGTGTAGGGTGTCTTCATCTGTTGCTGTCCCTTACTGGCTTGAGGCTCACTGTTGACTCAGCTGCCTTTCTCTGCTACCCAGTGCCGGGGTTATGGCATGTTCAGGCTTGCCCGCCTAGTATGTGGGTGCTGGGGATCTGAACACAGCCTTCAGCATTACTTACACACAGAGCCTCTCCCCAGTCCTGAGATTTCTTTTATTTCATTGTTCCGTTCCTTCCTGATCTCCGTTGTTCTCCTTGCAGAGGTGTCCTGTCTGGACGGAGGATTGTGGCCCTTTCGTCAAGCCCTCTCTGGACACATCTTCCCAGCATCCTCTAACAAAGATGCGGCAGCTCAAAGGGAAGCCAAAGAAGGAGACATCCAAGGACAAGAAGGAGCGGAAGCAGGCCATGCAGGAGGCCCGGCAGCAGATCACCACTGTGGTGCTGCCTACCTTGGCTGTGGTGGTGCTCCTCATTGTAGTGTTTGTGTACGTGGCCACGCGCCCCACCGTCACCGAGTGAGCACCTCCATGCCAGCTTTCCTCTGCAGAGATGTCCACAATGCCAGGCTCTTAGCAGGAGTACCCTGTCTCCTCTGGTCTCTGACTTGATCAATATTTCTCTACTTTTGGGGGGGGAGGGAATAGGGAACATTTTATCAGTGAATGTGCCATTTACCTGATGGTCCACTTCATGTGCCTTTCAGACTTCAAAGCAGTGTGTGTGTGTGTGTGTGTGTGTGTGTGTGTGTGTGTGTGTGTGTGTGTGTGTGCGCGCGCGTGCCGCCTTTTCCCTGAAATCAATGCATAGCTGCACCTGGGGAGAGCATCTCTGGGTGATGCTGTTGGGATCAGAGGCACCCTCCCGTCCAGCAGCATGCTTCCCTGCTCTGGTTCACAACTTTCTAAGGGGACAGCCTTTCTTCTCTGTGCTTGACGAGATTTGAGATATGTTGACTCAAAGTGAAATATTTATTTTTTGAATAAAGGAGATAATAGTCTTAAACTGGTTTTATCTTGTTTTTGTGTCCCTTGTCCCAGCCTTGCCTTTTTGTCTGCTCCCCATCTCCCTGGCTGCTCCCGCCTCTCTTTTCACTTGCTGCTATTCCATACTTGCAGGAAATGACTTTTGACTGACTAAGTCTAGAAAGGGACAAAGTGAGTGCTAATTGACCTCGTTTTGCAAAGTCCGAGTTCTCAAGGAAGTGTGAGCACTGGGCTTCCTTGCTGTCAGCCTTTTCTGCTGGATGCCACATTTGCAAATGGAAACACCAGTCCAGTCCATGGGTAAAAGGTCAGGCTAGCTTCTGTTCTTAGTGCCGGCTTTTGTCTTTCCAGGTGGGTTTTAAATGCAAATTGGCCAAGCCTCCTCTTATTCCAGCAGCGGGCTTCCCAGTTCCTGGTGCTGGACAGAGCTGCCTCCTTGGAAATCAGGTTCCTGGTGACTGTGCCATGGGTGTCCCTCTGCTCTGTCCTGCTGATTACAGAGAGGTTTACAAGGAGAGAAGGCGGTTGTGGCGCACACCTGTAATCCCAGCACTTGGGAGGCAGAGGCAGGTGGATTTCTGAGTTCGAGGCCAGCCTGGTCTACAGAGTGAGTTCCAGGACAGCCAGGGCTACACAGAGAACCCTGTCTCAACACC
>CM052706.1:98243968-98276386 GCA_028551405.1 Uromys caudimaculatus | reverse complement strand
GAATGTCAATGGCCCTGTATAGAGATTTACTAAAAACTGTCATTTAGGGTTGACAAAGTGTGTGACAAAAATTTTTCAAGGGTGGGGAACTCAGGGTTCTGTTTTGAGCCTGTTCCAGATAGGTTCAGCCTCTTTCTGGGAAGTGTAGTTTATAGAAGTGACAGAAAACATTTTTATCTGAATCTCTATCCTCAGTAACTTAGCCATTGTCTCTTAAGAATTCACACAAAACCCACAGTGTACCACAGAAGATGGGAAAGGTTACCACAAAAGGGGCTTTTTCTAGAGGGGATGGTGGTTAATGGCCAAGGGATCACTGTACTAAACGTCATACTTAGGTAGGCTTTCCTGAGAAGGCATGTTTTTCCTATCCAGGTTTGGACAGGCTTATGTGGATCAACTCTCAAGAGTGAGCAATGATATGTCTTGATTCTTCACCAGAAAGAGCTTCCTGCTTAACAGTAACCATGAACTTCCTTGTAGTGCAGATTGTCATGGTTCCACTCTGGCCCAGATAGCTGACTCAGATCCCATTTAGGTGGGCAGTCAGAGTCCTGAAGTTTCAGTTCCCAGTTTTACAAGCTGTGCATTTTGAGGAAGGGGCCCATGCTAAAGAGCTTCAAGCTGCTACTCTTTAAGCTAGCAGAGGAGGTGAACCTGGGAGGACCAGCTCCAGAGGCCACAGTCTCCGTGAGTGTGTGATGTTTCAGTGGATTCTCTCAACTCTGCACTGTCCAAGTGTATGGAGCAGGCCTTGCCTGGTGAGAGCCGTGCAGCATCTTAGATGCTGTTAGTAGATGGGTCCAGCATCCACTACAGATACCTAACAGGCATACTCACAAGCCTTCGTCCAAGGGAAGAGAAGCCCTGCTCAGGAGACATGGAGATGTCTGTCCTCGGGGCTCCTTATGTAAATAAACATTTGGGGGTTCTTTGGTCTTCAGATTTTGAGTTATCTGAAAGTATGAGTTTGTGGCAACAAAGATATTTGTGGATCCCACCTCTTTGGCTTTCTGGCTAAGCAGGCTCAGGCTCCCAAACCTGACCTGAGGGGAGCCACATCTGTTCATTTTACCTTTGATATGGTAAGAGGATAAATTGAAATACAAAAACCAACATAGAATCCCATCCAGTACATTTCCAGAGCTCAATAAATGCCCATTTCTGCTCTTATCAGTGTATGCAGACCCTCAGAGAACACTCGTGAAGTCCTGCTCCTCAGGCATTTCTTAGCAGGATCCCAGGATATACATACATGTGATGGGCTTTTAAGTCCTGCCTGACTCTCTGTTTCCTTCCACACGGATTTGTACTGACTCCCCAGAGTCGGTGATTAGGCGTGCTCAAGGAAGGTGGACTGGAAGTGGACTTTTGAAATTGTTATAATCTTATGAGCTACACCCCCCTGGCCTGCATAAAATGTCAGTTTACTGTGGATTTGCTTGGTGGAAGTTAACCAGTTCTCAGGGTGAACTGTGCTTGCTCCTGCACTTGGTCATTTTAAATTATCCCCAGTGACTCAGTGGTTTCATGAAGGAATGGAACTATTTATTAGGAGTGCCAGAGTCAGCAGATGTTTCTGCAGTGGGATATGGGACTCTCAGTGCTCAGCGTGTTCCAGAAGGGAAATTATGTTGGAAATAGGAATAGGAAAAATGGTATCATTTGAATTTTTTTTTTTTTTTTTTTGTCTTTAAATCTGCTTCTTTGTGTGTTTGTTTACCTATTCTTTGGCTAAGCAAAATCACTATGACCCAACAGTTGCTGGTGTGTGAAACTAAGTGTGAAGAATTCAGACCCTGTCTTCTCAGTATGACACTGGTGCCTGTGTGAGTGGCACCTCAGATCACCTCCAGCACCCCCCCCCCCCCCCCGAGTTTCTCTCAGGAGTAAAATGTCATGCAGAGCTCAGAGACCTAGGAGCCCTGAAGATAGAAGCTTCCAGGGAACATGCACAGCCTAGCCACCTGCTCCGTGCTGTGGGACTGAGGTGGTTCCTTATGAGCCTACACCGGAGAGAGCAAGGCTCAGTTTATGAGTTTGAAACTGCCTCCTCTAATTCCTCCCTGGCTAGTTCAGAGAGTGGACAGCATGTTTCCCTGTCTGCTCCTGCAACAGCAGGCTCACCTGTGAGTTGGAGATGCTGACACTTGTCTTGGGTTGTTGGCAAGATTAAACAGATGGCTCTCCCCGATCCCCCAGAGAATCTTTTTTTTTTTTTTTTTAAACTTTTATTTTTTGATACTTTATTTACATTTCCAATGTTTCCCCCTTCTAGGTCTCCTCTTTGGAAACCCCGTATCCCCTCCCCCTCCCCCACCTCTATGAGGGAATTCCACCTCCCACCCACCCGCCCACCTACTCCCATATTCCCACCTTGACATTCCCCTTTACTGGGGCCTCTCCTCCCCCTGATGGCCAACAAGGCCCTTATCTGCCACATATGTGGTCCGAACCATCGGCCCCTCAATGTGTATTCTTTGGTTGGTGGTCCAGCCTCCAGGAGGACGGGAGTGTGTGTGTGTGTGTCAGGCCAGTTGACACAGTTACTCCCTCCATGGGGCTGCAAACTCCCTCAACTCCAGTCCCTTCTCCAACTCCTCCATCTGGGACCTCACTCTCAGTCCAGCGGTTACTGTAAAGTGAAACTTGGGTATTCCGAACGTTTGGGCTAATATCCACTTATCAGTGAGTACATACCATGTTCGTTCTTTTGTGACTGAGTTACCTCGCTCAGGATGATATTTTCAAGTTCGATCCATTTGCCTGAGAATTGCAATTAAGTCATCTTATATCATCATTTACTTGATAGAAGAGAGAAAAAAAGGAAGTGCTTGATAATGTCTACCATCACGTGTGTCTGCATCCTCTGCAGCTATTTCTTGATGCTGTCTCGTGTGGCAAGTCAGTCAATGTTACCAGGAATGTGGTTTCTGTCTGCAGGAGCCGTGCTGATTCTGGGTTCTCTATGGTATTTGCCACAGACCACTGTACAAGCATCAGATATGAGCTACAGAATCTTCAGATTAAGGGAATATGTGAGAGCTGCCTTCTAAATCTTTCCCGAATGTCTGCAGTGAGAGTGGAGATGTGCAGGGTTTGTAGGTGACTGTCCCCATCCTCATGTTTCTGATACTAGGAGGCGCAAGTACGCTGGGCCGGCTTGCCCGCCTTCTCGGCTGGGCTCCGCTTCCTTCTGATGAGTCTTCCGTGCAGTATCTTGCCTTCCACAGTAAACCTCTTTGACATTAGTACATACAGGTGCTGGCCTGCGTTATTTCTCTGCCCGGCAGTTCTTTGGGAAAGAAGTTTTCAAAAAGCTTTTAATCACTTGAGCTGCTGAATCACAGTCACCGTGGCTCCCAGAGAGCTCCCGGATGCTTGGTAAAATGGTAAGACGCTGGCTAAGCCTCTCTACTTCCCTTGGCATTTTCCTTCCCACGGTTTCATGAAAGTTGTCTGTCTTTGAACTCTTCCAGCAAGAAAATTGTTTTCAACTTTTGAATATTCCTTTTTCCAATATGGATCACCTGGCTATTTCAGAAGGCCTGTTAAGTTTCTAGGATCAGACCTGGTTCTCATGTTGCCAGCTGGTTCAGGATGGAATAAATTAAGAAAGCCTGCCGTGGAATTCTTTTGCAAACTCCCCCATTTTGAAACATATCTAATTCCAGCTTTGTCACTGGCTGCTTGACCGCCTCGCTGGCCTGTTTCAGTCTTTGCACTTCGAATCAGCCGACCTTAAACTGCCCGCTTCACACAATCCTCCCAGATTGGAGTTCCAAAGACATAGTCACACCCACAAAGACATAGTCACACCCACAAAGACATACGTCATGCAGAAGTGTACAACAGATGGCGAAAGAGAAGGTGGGGAGAGATGAGGCAGGCATACAGGAACAAAATCCATGACCACGGCTGTGACCGATGAAATAGAAGGTGGATAGATGTGTCATGAGGGGTGGAAGGTGGCAGACTTAAGGCAGGCAGCAAAAGCATGATGTGACTGGAGATGAGTGGGTTGACAACCTAGCCTCAGATGTATGTGAGGTGAGTAAGTTTGATCTTGTAGATAAATAGACATGGCAAAGCACTATTTCCTCAACAGGGAATGTACAATGTAAAAAAACGCACCTGGAAACATTAATGCAAATTGGCTTAGTTTCCAAGTTGATTGAAAAATATAAATCTACAGCTTCAAAAGTTTCAGCAAGCACTGAGCAACACAAACAGAGGGAACCACACAGAGTTACGTCCATCAATTCATTGCAAACCCAAAATAAATTGTGGTGGTTGTGGAAAGCAGATTGGCATGGTCAAGAGCTCCATGGCTCCTTCCTGGTTGAGCTCTTTGGTCTCAGGTGCTCACAGTGTGGTAGCCTTGTGTTGGCTACGAGTCTTGGGTTGGCTACCTACCAGTGAGAAGACAATACAGCTCCTGTTTTTCTGTGATGTGGGTTCTGGTGAGTGATGGCTAACATGACAGTAATTAATGTGACAGTAATACAGAAGCCTTTGTGAACGGGGGTGGGGGTGGGGTTGGAGACTGTTTTCTTATGAACATTTTATTGAGAAACTGTAAGATTATGAAGTTCAAACATCCACAGGAGAAATAGCACAAATACAGCAAAAGAATTTTCAGTGGGATTTAGAATCACTGTTCTATGGTCATGTTTCTGCAATTATGGCTTTAGAAAAGCTGGCACAGGTTGGAAGTGGGGGAAGAAAGGGGGGGCATAAGAAGCCTTTCTTACGTTAGGATTTTACATTATCTAAAGCTAATAGTATATACCGAATGGTAGCTACTGAAAGAAAGACAAATAGAAATGTCAACTGCTAACGGGGTGTATAAGGAAGTGAAAGGCACTGTCCCCCACTGTGTATATACAGGCCTGGTCACCAGAGAGAGGAGAAACAGGGTTACCAAGTGAAGCTACAAGGAACCAAGGGAGCTGTGTGACTGGTTTGGACAAGGAGGGTTTAGTTTAGTTTTGTTTTGTTTTCCTTAGAGTAAGGACCTCAGAGTTACAATCGACAAATTTGAGGTTACAAAAATCTCATGCACAGTCCAGGAAACCATGAATAGCCAAAAAAATAAAATGAGAGGATATTTGCAAATTTTACCTCCGATAATGGGTTAATATCCCAAATTTATATGGAACACAACTCAAAAGTGAAACATGAGTTAATTAGAAGACAAAGGATGTGAGCAGAAAAGCCCCCCCTCAAAAAAAACCCCAAAGACCCCCCCCCCACTGAAGGTCACAGAGTATGTTGAAAGGGCTAGACAGCACCACTGGGGGCGGGGGGGGGGGATATGATTGTAACCGTGAGATAGACCACACACCTGTTAGAGCAGGATATTGTCCAAAGGATTAAGGACAGCATATGGGGAATATGCTGCCATTTTGCTGAGAATGTAAACAAGCTAGGCTGGTGGCCGAAAGCCCAAGCAATAGTGGTGTGGCTGTTGGCCACACTTAGCTCTTCCCGTGAATGCTGGGCTTCCGACTTTTGTCCTCAACGCTTGTACGGCAAGCACTGTCAGCCACTGAGCCATCTCTCCAGTGTCTAAATACAGGTCTTTGTAAATGACTTAAAACCTTTGTCTGCTCGACTGTGGTCACCATGACTGGATGCAAAGGCTGGGAAATGAGATGAATTCACAGTGCAAACATTAAACCACTGACTACAAGGAGGCAGAAGACTCCAAGTCTTATTTACAGGAGCATGGATGAGCAGTCAGTTACAGGAACATGAGCAACTCATCAGTGGCTGCAGTCGGGAAGAACCGTCTCTCTGAAAGGCCTCACGAATCCTTCACTGTCCGTAAGGGGACACCAGTGGGTCTAATCCTGAGTGGGTCTCAGCGGGTAATCACAGCTGCTGAGCAATCAAGAGGTTGGTGGCATGCCATACTCAGGGGACGGCTTTCTCCAGCAGCACTGTTGAGTGAACATGGCCTTTCTTGTTTGTACTGAGCTCTGCAGAATAAACCACAGCCCATGGAGCAAATCCAGCTTGCCACCTGTTTGAACAGATGGGGGCTGAGAATAGTTGTTTTTTAGAAGTAAATGTTTATTTTGAGATAGCTATAAATTCACGTGGAACTGTGGGAACTGATGCAGGGGTCGTGTGTACCCCTTGCCTGACTCCCCACAAGATTAACTTCCTCACACCTATCCCGAGTGTCTGAGAGCCTGCTACTGTGCCACTGAGATGATTTGCAGGTCCTCACAGGGCTTCCCACTCCTCTCCGAGTTCTCTGTCCCTGATAGCTGTCACATCATCCCTCTTCCCCACACCCCCTTCTCGCTCTTCTTTTAAAATCTGATTATTTGAGTATTTCTCTTTGAAATATTTTTAAAGATTATCTTATTATGTTCTGTATATATTTGTTTTGACTGCATGTATGTATGTGTGCCACATGCTTACCTCATGCAGAAGAGGACATTAGATTCCCTGGACTGCAGTTACAGTTGTGAGCCACCATGCATGTGCTGGGAATTGAACCTGGGTCCTCTGCAGGAGCTGCCTGTGCTGTAGCCTGCTGAGCCACCTGTCTAGCCTTGTTTGAGGATTTCCAGCTTTTGCTTCTTTGATGCCGGAATCCTGAGTCTTACTATGGTTTAATTTGCATTTCCTGAAAGGCTAATGCTCAGCCTTTCCCCTTGTGTGTGTGTGTGTGTGTGTGTGTGTGTGTGTGTGTGTGTGTGTGTGTGTTCGTTTGCTGCCCCTGGGTTCTCCTCAGTGAAGTGGGGTGAACAGGGTCTTCGGGTCTTTTAACTGTATTCTGACTAGGTTGTTGGCTGTTTTGCTGTTGGGTTTGGAGAGGTCTTTATACATTCTAGCCGCTAGTTCTCAGCAGCTGTGTGATTTGCAAATGCTTCCTCTAGGCCTTCTTTTCATCCCCCTAACAGGCCCTTTAGCTGAGCAAATGGTTTGCTTTTGGTTGCTCCCCATTTACCAATTTGCCTTTTTATGCATCTTGATTTTTCTATCTCATCTCAGAACCCTGCCTAGCTGCAAACCCCACAGTTTTTATCCTAGGATTTTTTTTTTCTTAAAAAAAAGATTGATGGCTTCACATGTATGTTCATGATCTGTGTTCTCATGTGTGTGTGATATATGCATGTATATTTATGTGCACATGTCTGGAGGTCAGAGGTCAATGTTGAATATTTTTCTTTATCGCTTTCTACCTAATTTGGGGAAACAAAGTCTCTCACATAACTCGAAGATTGTCTAGATTGGCTGGCCGGCGGCTCTAGGCTTCTGCGTATCTCCATGCAGGTATCAGGCACGTGCCACAATGCCCAGTTTTTACATGGATCCTGGGGACTGAGTTCAGGTCTCCATACTTTCATGGCAAACACCTTACTACCTGAGCCATTCCCCCAGCACCCCCATTGTTTTTTTTTTTTTGGTCGTTGCTTTTTGATAGGGTCTCACAGAGTAGTTCAAGATGACTTTGATCAAACTTCTCAGAATCTTGGCCTGAGCATTTCAAGTGCTAGGATTATAGGCTTGTGCTATCACACTTGACACAATCCTGCAAAATTATTAATTGTATTATTTATTAATTTCAAAAAGTTAATTTGACCATAAGGTGCACATTTTTCCTTTGGATGTCCAGTCCCTCCAGTGTTGTTGAAAGGCTATTCTTCCTAGTCTGCATTCAGAATGCTTGGGCAAATTTATGTGGGAATATTCCTAGGGTCCTTATCAGTACCTGCAATGGTCCCTCTCAACTGTTAACTTGAGATCTAGAATCATCCAGGAGAGGGACCTCTGGGCAGGCCTGTGGGGGATTATCTTGATTAGGCTGATGGAGGCAGGAAGACCTGCCCCCTGTGGGTGAGATCCTTCCCTGGGCTGAGATCCTAGACTATGTAGAAAAGAAGGAGAGCTGAACACAAGCATCCATCACTGTGACTGAAGATGCAATGTGAGCATCTGCCCGAGCTCCTGATGCTGGGCCTTCCCCACCACAGTGGACGTGGACTTAAACAACCTTTGCTCCAGTAATTTGCTTCTATCGGGGCATTTTATCACAGCAACAGGAAAAGCAGCTAACGAGAGCCCCTCAATCCTAAGTGCCCTGCTTTGCAGGTAGTCACAGTGGCTTACCTTGTAACATGATGTGAGGCACCATTCATGAGACTGCTGCTCCCCACTTTGAGCACAGAATTCCATGATGTGCGTACAATATCATTTGCCTTTATTGTGGACTTGTGCTTGATAATTTTGCTCAGTTGCAGGATAAAGTGTGAAAATGTACAAGGGAGGTGTCGTTGAGCTTCCATGGTTGGAAGGTTAAGCGTATCGCTGGCATCTTTAACTCAGGCTATTTTAGATTTACAGTGCGTCAGGATATAACCCTACTGTGTCTCACAAGTTGAGGGACAACTGTATATCGTCTTGAAACTTGATAGACTCACTTCTCTTTTGTGACTTCACAGTTTTCAATTTTTAAAAATCCTATTATTTCTTTACCTTTCTATCTAATCTTTAGAATGATCTTGCTCTTGTCAACCAAAACCTCATGCTGGGATTTTGAGAGAAATTGTGTTAAAATATCAATTTGGGGAAAATTGAGCCCTTTGCCGAGCCCTTTGCTATGCTGCGTTCCGATCAATACTGTGGCTCCTGCCACTCTTCCTGTTAAAAAAAATTCCTGATTTCTGTGATCTCAGCTTCCAACAGCTTTATTGACTCCAACTTCTATACATATTTGTTAGGATTCTAGTAGGCCTGATCACAAGAGGAATATTTTTTATGTCAATATACACATTCATTATTGCTATATACAGAAGCAATCAAGTTTTGTGTGGTTATTTTATATCCTGAAAACTTACCCCGATGACTTATTAGTACTAAGAATTTTAAAAATAGATTCCTTGCGACTTCCTATTAGGGAACTGAATAATCTCAGATAGGAAGGGTTTTATTTTTTTCTTTCTGTCTGCCACTCTTACATGACTTTTAAAAAAAATAATCCACTGGATTTGATTAGGGTTGCTCCCCTGTGCACGAGCATGGGGTTACTTAATGTGTCGGGCAACTGATCAGAGGCTATCCTCCTCCCCAAAGCAGCCATTAACTGACACTAGTATCTCACCTAGTATCTCTAGTATCTCACCTAGTATCTCTAGTATCTCACCTAGTATCTCACCTTGCACACCTTTCCCCTACCAGGCTGTAGCACTAATGGGCCTAATTTGGTGCAGGTCTCACTTGTATAGATGGCCACAGCCACTGCGAGTTGATGAATACAGCAGCCACACACCAGCAAGAAGCCAGTGTTTCAAGAACTCCTTTTCTTTCTACCACATCTTCTGTGGTGTCTCCGAGCCTTCGGACGGTATGTAATCTGTCCCATTTAAGGATGAGCACTCAACAGTCATTGCTCTCAGCACTTTGGACAGCTCTGAGTGTTTGAATTAACTGCTGCCCACGAAGAAAGAGGCTTCTCTGACTCAGCACTGATCTGTGGGTATATACCAGAGGTTCTAACCTGTGGACCATGATCTTTTAGGGCTTGAACAACCCTTTCACTGGGGCCACCAAAGGCCATCTGCATATCAGATTTATATTACAATTCATAGCAGTAGCCAAATTACAGTTGTGAAATAGCAAAGAAAATAACTATGATTGGGGGTCACCACCCCATGAGGAACTGTACTAAGGGGCTGCAGCATTAGGAAGGCTGAGAAGCACTGGAATAAACATACATATTTCAGAAGGCAGTTTGACAACACGCCCATTTAGTAAAACCCAGAGCCTACAGACTTCTTAAGCCCTGAGCTTCAGGCCCTGTTTATAGTACCAGGCATGAATTGAGAGGGGTCTAAGTCCACTTACGACATTGTTGCTTATCTTTTCAACAGTCATACCACTGCTGGACCAATGGGCACATCTTGCCTGGTTGTCCGTATTGCAGCATGCAGTCCACTGCTGAGTAAGGACACTGATGACTTTTCTTGAAGTCTACACAGCACCTGCTAGCACAGTGGGAGCTGGCCTGAAGGGGTGGAATTTTCAGGTCAATTCTAGCATGACTGATTCTGGTTTTGCAACCCAAGTGTGTGATATCTTCAGGCCTTACCACCTAGTTCCGGTGGCCACATGAATAATGGCCGTAGCCTATATTGTTTTGAGGCCCTCTGGGGCCTCTCTGAATAGCAGATCTTAGGAAGGACCCCATACCTGACAATGGGGTTTTCACCTAATAATCAACGGATTCTAGGAGCAGCGGCATCTGCCCACAGAGTACCTCTGTTCAAACCTCTGTTCAAACTCCCCCTTTTAAAAGTTATATTTCTAATTAGTTTACAAAATGTGAGTTTCTGAAAGGCCTTTCACACTGATTTATGCTTTTGCTTTAAGAACTCGGTACATTTCAAGTTACTTTTCTGATAACAGTTGTGTTTGCAGCTGTACTGTTCTCATGGTGGTAATTCATACCCATTGTCTTCTTTCTTCTTCTTTTGTTAAGTCTTGCTATAGATGAGTCAATTTTATTGATTTATTTTTCAGAGACAGCTCTCTGACTTTTCTCTATGTTCTCCACTTTGCTTTCTAGACCTCATTGTTCCTACAAGTTTAGCAGCTCTTTCTTTTTTTTTTCTTTTTCTTTTTTTTTTTACTTTATACTCCTAGATTCAGGAGAGATTTGAGCCTTTTCCTATTTGCTAATGAATGCATTTAGTTACTAAATTTCCCTCTTAGCACTGCTTTAAGCCTGCTTTTGAAGAAGTCCTTACCACTCAGCCAAGGTGTATGTTCTGACTCTCAGGGCGGATGGCCTATCAAAGCCTCAGCTGTCTGTGATCTCTGATTGCATTAGTCTACATTTCTTTTCCTTGAGAGAGGGGATTTTTGCTGAGGCCTTTTGGTTTGATACCAGCTCTAGTTCACCATATGGGAAGGCACTGGGTTGCTGGGGCTGCCCTAACAGTATCACTGACTGGTGGTACAGCTCAGATAGCTGGAATACACTGTCTCATGGGTCTGGAGGCTGAAAGGTCTGAAATCAAGGTGTTGACTAGGTTCCCGCTGCATGCTGTGAAGAAGAATCTGGAGTCTGGCCTCCTTCCTGGCGGCCTGTGGTTTGCTGTCAATCTTTGGCCTTCCTTGCCCGACAAAAAGCACAACCTTGATCTCTTCCTTCACCTTCTAACAGTCCCCAGTGCTCATTGTGCCTCTAGAGCTGTGAACAGCCAACTAGTGTTTACAAGTTATCTGAGCTAAGGTATTTTGCTACAGTGGTATAAATAGACAGCAGGTTATCACGCTTGAAAAAACACAAGTTGACTGCATAAGTGAGAAGCTTCTTTTTTTTTTTTTTTTTAAAGAATTATCTGTTGTCTGTGTGTGCATACAGGCTTGCACAGGCCACAGCTTGCCTGTGGAGGTCAGAGGACACCTTAATGGAGTCTGTTCTCTCCATCTACCTTTCTGTGGTTCTTGGAATTAAATTCTGGTTGTCAGACTTGTGCAGGAAATACTCTAACTGCTGAGCCATCTTGCCACCATTAATTATTAAGTTTTCTCTTCTTGCTAAGAAAGAAAAAACAACAAACTGAAAACTGATAAAAGAAAGCTGATATCAGGTGGAGGCTGAAGGGGCAATTTAAAGCAAGTCTGCTCATGAACTGGTAATAAACTCATGCATGGCCGGGCGGTGGTGGCGCACGCCTTTGATCCCAGCACTTGGGAGGCAGAGGCAGGCGGATTTCTGAGTTCGAGGCCAGCCTGGTCTACAGAGTGAGTTCCAGGACAGCCAGGGCTACACAGAGAAACCCTGTCTCGAAAAACCAAAAACCGAAAACAAAAAAACAAAACTCATGTATGGCGGGAACTGGTCCTTGAGACATACTCTTTCGCTGTCTAAGGTCTAAGAATGCTGTATCCTAGAGATACTGATTTCAGCCAACAAGGTTCATCTATGAGGCTTACCCTGAAGAGACCAAAGTGGTCCAGGGCTTAGGAAATAGTGAATTCTAATCATTTCTATTTGGTTTTGGGATGTATGTACAAGATGTAAATGTGATCAGATGGCTTGGGCTGGTTTGGCTCCATCGCTAAACGATTTCTTCCCATCTTCTAAGGGTAACACTCACAAACTTTTTTCTCTGTTTGCTTGGGGTTTCAGTCCTTTTTTTTTTTTTTTTTTTTTTTATAAAAAAGTATTTATTTATTTATATGAGCACTCTATTTGCATGTATGCCTGCACAGTATAAGAAGGCATCATGAGCCACCATGTGGTTTCTGGGAATTGAACTCAGGACCTTTGGAAGAGCAGTCAGTGCTCTTAACCACTGAGCCATTTCTCCAGCCCTGGGGTTTCGGTCCTTTTTATTTTTGAGGTGCAGTGCAATGTTGCTGTAGTTGATTAATCTATTAATCCACTCTAATCTCCCAACTCGTTCCTTGCTACCCACCCCAATGCTCTGGATTCTTGAATGGAAGACACACACACACACACACACACACACACACACACACACGCACACTGAGCCTTCTATTTTAATATGCCTTAACTCAATGGTTGGGCCACTCCCAAACTTCCATTGCTAGCACCTCCCCTACAATACTCTTGAATTATTATTTATTAAAATCTATATTCCATCTTTGCTACCTTGGACCCAGGCCTACAGCCTTCCTGGGCCCTGATACCTGACTCTTACATGTTGGCAGTCTCTCTGTCTCTCTGTCCTACACTTCTCAGCCTGGACCTTACCCTCCCACCCTATCCCCCCATCCCCACATGGTGCCTTCTTCCTCTTCCTGCGGTTCCTGCCTGGGAATCCTAAAAGTCCTGCCTCTGTCTCCCTGCCCAGCCATTGGCCACAGGCAACTTTATTTACCAGTCAAAGCCCAGCTGGAGGCAGGGACCCTCAGCATCCTACATGCAGACATGTGACTTCCTGTGTAATTTCAGGAACCCAGTTAATATAATACAAGCAATAAACTAAACCCACAACAGTGTAGGATCAACCTCAAGGCTTCAAGCAGTGTTTTATTTTCATTGTGCCCAGGATAGAAACTCATGCATTATATAAAGATACCACAAATCCTATGGTTTTCCTCCCAAGGGGCTTTTGTGGGCACATTAAAGGCATGGAACTCTTCTGATGTTTGGAATATATCTTTATTTCCCATCTGCCTGCTTACAGGAAGTGCTATTGTAATGAGATCCAAGAGTCAGAAATCCAGGCGTTTGCTTCTATCCTGCTCACTACAGAGTAGTTTTATTTTTTACTGGTTTTCAAGTGTATGCGTGTGAATGTGTGTTTACCTGTGGGTGCATGCAGAGGCCAGAGGGTGATGCCAGGTGTCCCACCCTGTCATTCTTCACATTCCTTCTTTGAGACAGGACCTCTCCTTGAGCGAGGTTGGCAGCCAGAAAGCCCCACATAGCATGAGGCTTATAGGTATGTATGGCCATGTCCCATCCCTTCACATGGTTGCTTGGATCTGAACTCAGGTCCTCATGATTGAGCAGCAAGCCCTCTTTCTCACTGAGGCACCATGCTGATGCCTCCCATACTAATTTTGCTGATATCAAATGCTTAAGTTTAAATGGTGCTGATATGTGCTCTGTGTGTGTGTGTGTGTGTGTGTGTGTGTGTGTGTGTGTGCATACATGCACACTGTAGCATGTGTCTCTGTGTATATTCTGTCTTTAAAGAACAGGGTATCAGATTATCATCCTTGTATATTTGTTATGTGACTTTCATTGTTCATTTTCTTGCTATTGCCTCTGTAGAAACTGGACACTTGCAAAGCAACTGAATTTTGCATTCCTTTATTGTATTACAAACAGAGGTGATTACAAAGGAGACAGAGGTAAGTGATGCTCTGCATTTGCTGTGTCTCAGAGGCGGCATGACTCTCTGGCACAGTGACTTTTACTGTGCACACTGCACAGTCAAAGTCCTTGGTGTTAAGGCAGAATACTACAAAAGTGAAGGTAAAAGCAGCAAAGACATATCCGTTTGCTTCTGAAACAAATCTTAGTGTTTTTCCATAGTCCTTTCACTTTAGAAGTCCTTGGGCTTTGTGCCCAGCCCCGAGTGGCTGCACTCAGTTTCCTCACATTTGGAGTTGAGCACTTCCCTTTCTTGCTGCGGGTTACACAGAAAATGGGACCTTAGCATACATGATTAAAATAAAAAATAATTCAGTTTTAATCCCAAACCATTCCTTAGACGGGAAAGGAACCCTTTGGGGCTAGTCATAGTTATGCTATCCTAACAGAACAATTAGTGTGTGAAATACAGAAACAGAAGCAGCTTTATGGAACAAAATCCTATTTTCTAGCTGCCTTATAGAAGTGATTTACTTGTAGAGACTAAACCAGATTTCTCGGTTTTATGAGTCTGCTTTGCAAGTGTTTCTTGGAAGCTTTTCTTTTTCTCATGGAGAGGAAGCAAACAGAAAAGGTGCAAAGCTCATATGTGTCTACTCTGCTTGAGTTTGCTGTATTTGTTCAGCGTGAACTCGGTGTGCCTCTGTAGCTCATCGATGTGTGTGTTGAGCAGCTTCTCAAGCTCCTTGGCCCGCCTCTCTTCTTCCATCAGGAAGTGCTGCGCAGCTAGGGAAGCCCGGAAGGATATATCTGGTGGAGACTGAAGAGAGGAGAGGTGAGTGAGGCTAGAGCAATGCAGAGCCTTGACAACTGCAGGCATGCACTTCTCTGACAATCAACTCTGCAGCTTAATGAAATATCGAGTTTTGGGCAGAGCCCTCCTCCTCTTGTTCCATAGTCCCTGCTAATGAAGCCCTCAAGGATTTAAGACGTGGCAGCACCAACCCATTATGGAGCTCTAGAAAGGAAAACTGCAGTGACCAGCTACAAAATCCAGGGTGGGTGTGAGTACCAGGGACCCCAAGCAGAACACACAGTGTGGACTCACAAGCCAGTGATCCAGAACACACAGTGTGGACTCACAAGCCAGTGATCCAGAACACGGGCAAGTCCCAAACCTGAAGTGAAGATGCAGCAGATTACATAAAGATGGCTCACCAGAAATGGAAATCAGGAGAGGTCGGATGAGGGGCTGAACGCCTAGGGGACTTAGGCAGGGAGGAGGCTGGCTGGGGATATCCTGGTAGAGGTGGCTGCCTGCGCGCTCGCGTGCATGCATGTGTGTGTGTGTGTGTGTGTGTGTGTGTGTTTAGAGGTGTGTGTGTGTGTGTGTGTGTTTAGATGTGTGTGTGTGTGTGTGTGTGTGTTTAGAGGTGTGTGTGTGTGTGTGTGTGTGTTTAGAGGTGTGTGTGTGTGTGTGTGTGTGTGTGTGTTTAGGTGTGTGTGTGTGTGTTTAGGGGTGTGTGTTTAGGGTTGTGTGTGTGTTTAGAGGTATGTGTGTGTGTGTGTTTAGGTGTGTGTATGTGTTTAGAGGTGTGTGTGTGTGTGTGTGTTTAGGTGTGTGTGTGTGTGTGTGTGTTTAGGGGTGTGTGTTTAGGGTTGTGTGTGTGTTTAGAGGTATGTGTGTGTGTGTTTAGGTGTGTGTGTGTGTGTTTAGAGGTGTGTGTGTGTGTGTGTGTGTGTGTGTGTGTGTGTGTGTGTGTGTGTTTAGGGGTGTGTGTGTGTGTATGGGACTGATGCTTAGGTCCTTCCTCACAAGTCAGGCTTAGAGGAAGAAATCTGAGTGATGTCCAGTGTATGTGGCTAGGAGGTCTGGGGGCATTTCACAGCTTGTGATGTGTTTAGTGTATATTTAAACAAGAGGGAAAATGTTATGGAATAAAGGACAATATTAGTTTTATTTTAAAAATAGAAAATTATTTTTAAATTATATTTTAATTTTCTAGTTCCTTTATCTATCCTTTTTCCTCTTCACTAGTGTTTGAGGCAGTGTTTCATGTAGCCCAGGCTTGCCATGTGGTTGGGAATGACTCTGAGTTCCTGATCATTCTATTTTTAACCACGACAGTGCTAGCTGGTTTCCAGCCCCAGGCTGCCTTTATTATCTTTCCCGTTTGTTTGTTAGGACGAATGAAGCTTTATGAAAGGAAACCTGGTCAGAAGTGTAGCTCATCGATACATAAAAACTCGTGATTATAACAGGTGACAGGAGTCTTGCAGCCTTATCCAACTGTTAAATCCTAACCTCTGGATTGTACCTCTGCACTGGGTGCAGCCTCCCCATCCGAACCTGGAACATGCAGTGTCTGCAAACACACTGAGCCACTGTGTTTACCCTGCAAACACAGGGCAGATACAGTCTGTTCAGGGCAAAGAGGATCAGAAGCAGCTGTCCATCAAGTGGGTTAGACACTGTTGACACCACATTCCCACCCTGGGCTAATTATGTGTCACAGTGAATTCCATAGGACCTTGTCCATCTTGACAGTTAAAAGACCATTCCTGTGGAATAACATCAGGGTAACAAAGCCCATGAATCCAAGGTTTGAAAATATGCACTCACTCCGGAGAGTGAAACAAAGCCCCACACCAGACCCAGGGTTTTGGCGTGCTTTTAGGTTGTGTGGGGCAGGCAGGGATATCCATGTAGAGTACAAGTCAACATGCACGAAGTCCTGTGTTCTTAGATAGAACAACCTGATGCTATCACTGGGCAGCACAGAAGGCTGGCGGGCCTAGAACAAAGTGAGGTTCCATAGTGGGTTCAGGATAGGTTAGAAATCTTGCCACTGAGGTGAGGTGAAGGGCAAATCCTGTTCTAGAAAAATCTCCAGTGGAGAGGATGCCCTGTACATTTCATAAGCCTCAGGGGGAAGGGCATGTTGCAGAAGTTTAAGCCTAGAGTGAGGTTGTGCCCCCTGCAGCAGAAGCCTGCCCACTGCAAGTCACTCCCTCTCCCGCTGCTGAGCCCAGGATGGCTCAGAGCATCGAACACAATGTTACCTGTCCCGTCTTATGTCCTTGGCAGCCCCACAGGATATTACGTCTGGATCCAGTAGCAGAGTGGGTATCTCACTGAGCTGCATAGGTACCTTCTGTTGACTCTTGTGCCACCCGAGCCCAGGAGACGTGCCACCCCTCAATAACACTGTGGCTTCTAGACCTCACACAAGGTCCCTCACACTGTGGAGAGGGGAGGGTTTTCTCTGCACTGGAAGTGGTCTGCATTCCTGGCTAACTTCTCTCACCTCAGGGAATTAGGGCTCATTTTGATGCTCTGTGGGTTGACCAGGCATATGGTCATGTATAATACTTATCTGTGTTTGATGGTTCATGCCTCATCCTAACACTTGAGAGCCTGACTTGGGAGGACTGCTTTAAGTTCAAAGCCAACCTGTGCTATATGCTGAATTCTAGCCTCAGCTAGAGTGAAACCCTGTCTCTAAGAAAACAAACTAAAACCTAAAAGGCATAGCCACTGATTTGTGATGGGTATCAGGTTCTCTTTTTGTTTGAGATAGGTGTGGTCAAATGACCTGTAGTCTTATTTCAGAAATGTGCTGCACACCTCTAATTTCAGCACACTGGAGGTGGAGGCAAGTGGATCACTGAGACAGCCTGGTCTACATCGTGAGTTATGAGAGGGCTACATAGTGAGACCCTCCCTGCCTCAAAACACCAACAACCAAAACAAAAAGAAGTGACATTTTAATCTAGTTGTCCTTTTCTATATCAGACTCAGGATTAAATAATCCACCTGTAAAGGGAAAATCAGCTTCCGGGAACTCACCAGAGGGAGGGCTTCATTGTCACCAACCAACGGGCTTGCCATTTCTTTGGTCTGAAATGGCAAAGGCGACAAGGGTGTTGGGCTTCTGTTCAGCGCACAGTCTTGACTAATTCTAAAAGAGAAGAAATGGATATCAGAAAGAGAAGAAATGGTATCAGTGTCCTTCCTAAGTGTATCTTGATTTCTTTTCTTTTTTTCCTATTGCTATGATAAACACCATGACCATGACAACTTGTAAAAGAAAGTATTTAATTTTGCTTATGGTTTCAAAGAGTTAGAGTTCACAATGGCGGAACAAAAGAACAGCTGAGAGCTTACATCTTGTCCACAACCACAAAGTAGAAAGCTAACTGGGAATGAATGGCATGAGTCTATTGAAGCCTCAGCCCCCCACCTCACCCTGCGACACACCTCCTCCAGCAAGGCCACACCTCCAAATCCTTTCCAAACAGTTCCACCAACTGGGGACCAAGTATTCCAATATGCAAGGCAATGGGAACCACTCTCATTCAAACTACCCACTGAAGGCTATGTTTGTTGCTGTAGCTGAAGGTTTTGATTTCCCTGATGTTCAACCAGGGAGAACCAATCAAATGATTGAGTTTGTCTGGGTATTTCTTTGAAAATAAATGGTCTTTCTGAATAATCTCAAATTC
Organism: Uromys caudimaculatus; assembly: GCA_028551405.1. Taxonomy (NCBI): domain Eukaryota; kingdom Metazoa; phylum Chordata; class Mammalia; order Rodentia; family Muridae; genus Uromys; species Uromys caudimaculatus. Next base: position 98,258,064 of record CM052706.1, on the reverse strand, counting down.
ACTTTAAAAACCTGGAATGCAGAATGAAGAGGCAGAAGACTCAGTGGTTGCTAGGTAGCCTCGGCCTTCCTAATTCTGCGTGGTGATTTTGTGTTTCCAGGCCATTTAAATAACTGAGGCACATTTGACAGAAACCTCAGAAGACAGACCAGCACTGCAGAGGGCAATTCTAAGGAGATAGTTTAAGGTTCTCTGCTGTGCTTATTGGGGTCATAACAAGACATGCTTTGTGGATGGGGAGCGTGCCACTGTATTAACCAGCTCCTCTGGATTCACTAACTTACACCCCGATTCTCACTCGTGTCCTCCCAGATTCCTCACACACTTAATCTGATTTAGCTCTCTGCCTCTCTCTCACTTATGGAAAGGGTTCTCAGGACAGGTGGAGGGTCTATGCATGTAAAACACATAGAGCATGGTGCCTGCTGCAGGCTAGACACCCAGTAAGGATGAGGTGTCATTTTGATGCCCGTTTGATCTTCAAAAAAGCACAACAAATGGATATTACTACAGATGAAGAAACTAAAATGTAAAGTTAAATTAGTTACCCAGTCATTTGCTGCTTTTCTCTTTCTGGTACTGGGGAATTGAGCCCAGGTTTCTGCAAAGAATGCTGGCGAAGTGCTTTATCACAGGCTACGCCCTAGCTCTATTTGTGTCCTTTATTTGAGATGGGACTGTCCTTGAACTTGAAGTCCCTTTGTCCGAGTGCCTCTGCCTTCCTCCGACATCCCAGATCCACTGAGTGTGGAATTATATGCCTTTGAGTCACCAGGCCCACTTCAATCATGTATTTTAACTGTATGAATTTTTTTACTTTTGAGATCACAACATAACTACATCATTTCCTTCTTCTCTTTTCTCGCCCCAAACTCTCCTATAGACCCCTCCTTACTCTTTCAAATTCATGATCTCTTTTTTCACTGTTACATGCACATATGTATGTGCTTATATTTTCCTAAGGATAAACTGCTCAGTCTGTCTAATGTAACTTTAGATTCCAAAGAAGGGAAACAAGCAACAGTTTGACACAGCCAAGACACCCATGGAGCACATCAACAAGTCAGACAGCACTCTAAGCCTACGTGTGCAGTAGTGGAACACACACCTTGGTGATAACAGCTCTCTGATTGGACTTAAGATCCACTCGACAAGAGGGTAGTCATGCTGGTGCTAGAAACCTAGCCAACTCTCCGGGCTAGTGAAGTCACGGATCTTGGAGGAGAACTTACAATTTTTACTAAACCAGCATAGTCCCTAACTATATTTGACAGTCCTCACCCCTTAAGAAGGACTTCTGTTTGCAATAGTAGGAAGCCATTACAGAAAATCATACCTAATCAAAATGTAAAGTTGTGGAGCTCATTCCCAGTGGATATATCTACAGTACAACTCAGGGAACATTGCCAAAGACAGAGCAGAGAGACTGGGAGATCCAGAGGGCGGCGTTTGTTGTGAGACTATCTCCTAGGAATGGAGATTACACCCACAGTCTCCCCAACATGACTGCCCAAATGTGAACAGAACAGTGAAGACACCAGTGGACACGCCAGAGTGGGGGAGGGGGGAGGCCATGGTGTCTCAACTCTACACAGGGAACTACAGGTATCCAAGGCAGCCGGAGAGGGAGAGGGAGAGGTAATCTTCCAGGAACACCAACTGTTTATCCAATACCAAATGCTCAGCCCTGGAAACAAGTTATTTACTTTAGAAGTGAGAGCAGATAGCTAGGAACTGGTAACTTTGAATTCAAGCTCAAGTTGTCCTGAAGTTGAAACCCACAGTAAGGATGAAAAACACACTATGGAATTTGTCGATTGTGCTAAAGTATTGGGTGGAAAATGTAAATAAAAACCATTGGCCAGATAGGGGAATAAGCGAATAATGAAACAAAATGACATCCCTTAAAATCAGACCAAAGACTGCCCACCCAGCCTGTTTGACTAAATGTCTTTCATGAAAGTGGGGCTTACATTTAATCAAATCATCAAAGATCGTGAAAACATAAAAATCCATTAGAAAGCTCTGTATCCTTACTAGTATATCCAGGTTTCCCACAGGTGCCAACCATTTTCAAAGCTGTGCTTTAAAACAATTGAAAACCCCACACTGTGGTTTTCTGTTCTCTCCAAAGCCCGGTCCACATAGACTTGCTTCTTACGCAGACTTCAAGTCTGTGCATACAAATGGCACAAAGCATCGTGCTAGGCCTCTGCAGATCAGCTCAGAGAAACAAACAAAATGTGTTTCTCGGTTTTACTTATCTTGAAATAAATCTTCTCCCCCCATTATCCCACACCATAATTACCATGGAAACAGAACAGCAAATTAAATGGAAATAACATGGTTTATGATATGAACAATAGATGAAACATCTCACAGTCAAAGTGAGCACTAACAATTGCATAATGCACTCTCATGGAACCTTGGCCTGTGCCTAGTGTCTACACTCCAGGGTGGAAAACCAAGACAATTAGAGAGGTGATCTGAGAAACATGTGTATGTGTGTATGTGTGTGTATCTCTGTGTGTATGTGTATATGTGTGTTTATGCGTGTATGTGTGTGTATATGTGTGTGTGTATAATCTCAACTGTGCAGTAATTTTATACAAAGTATTATTTGTTCTAAATTATCTAAATAATTATCCCAATTATCCATTTTGCTGTGGATGCAGAGATGGCTTTATGGCAATAATTACTAAGATTTATGTAGGAATATTTTTTATATTATAAGATCAATAAAATATTGAGATTGAAGGGAAAGACTACATTATGAAGTAAAGTGCTTTGGCTTAAATCATCTTTATAGCTGAAAGCTCTTCAAGAACATAGCTATTCAAATACTTCATAAAACCACCTTGCACAAAATGCTGCACGTATCAATTTAAAGTGGGCTTAAAAATTACCACAGAAGACTTTTAATATCCACTCACAGGTTGAACTATTCAATTAGCTTTCCCATGGGCCCTGCTCTGGGCAGCTAAATACTGCAGGCTCATCTGCTTGGAGGGGAGGCAGAACTCATGGCGTGTGAGGTCCCGACTGCAGGTTGCAAGGCCTCGCACATGTGGCCCTTACCTCTTCCCCAGGTCCTTTTCCTGGACCATGGGATGATGTCCTAGCCAGGGATGAGAGCACCCCTGTTGTCACTGACCTCCTTCCAGCCTTGTCTTCTCAGTCTCCAGGAGCTCCCTATTCTGTGACCTTCACTGTCTCCTAGACTGGGACCTTTGGTCTGCAGTATTCTGATCCTTATTGGCTAATAATATAGTATAGAATTTTCATAACTTATTTTTGGCTTCTAGATTCATCCCTTGACAAGGGACATGGCAGGCAGTAATGAAAAACCTGCTAATTTTGTGGGGTTTTCCTATTAAACAATGTATTAGCTAGACATGATGCCATCTTAGTGATTAATGTTTCCAATTACTAATCTCTTCTTGGTTCATGATATAAGAATTTAAACCATGGATTTACTTGTTAAAAGATTTATTTATTTTCACATGTATTTGTGTGTGCACCTGGGTGGACTAATGTGTCCCAATAGTACGCAGGTGCTGGTGGAGGTTAGAAGGAGTCAAATCCCCTGAACTGGAGTTCCAGGAGGTTGGGAACCACCTAATATGGGTGCTGGGAGCTGAGCTCAGGTCGTCTGGAAGAACAGAAAGTGCTCTTAACCACTGAACCATCTCTCTAGCCCTGCGGCTTCACTTTTAAGTGTGTATTCTCATATAAAGACAAGCTCCATTTATTACAAAATTGGTTTGTCATTAAAATTAGTTATATATTAATAGTTCTGGTCCCAGTACTCTAAATCAGCTTGTAAATTATCCCGCAACTTCAAAACACTGTCTTTGAAGAATACTATTCAGAGCATCTTAACCAAGTTCCATTATGTCTCATAAAATTTTTAGAGTGATGAATATATTATTATTCTAGAAACTAAATGCTTTGAATCACCTAAGAGTGCTAAAAATTTCAAGTGAGTGAACATTAGGATATCTCTTCAGAAAGGGGGGAAAGACAACGGAACTTAGGACTGAATGGCACTGAGTGGCAGGTTGTTTAAATCACTGACCGCTTGGATCTTCCCGTATAAGAAACAATTCCTCAGACTGTGGCCTTGAGGTTTTGTGGAACAATTTTGTTTTTCCTTCTCCAAATAGTTTAACCATTGATATGTAAAGATGGTGGGTATTTTCTGGTTCACTTATGCCTGACAAATATAGCCTACATGCCCAGACCCACAACATACACAGATACATACACATACATACATGCTCACATATACACAGATACATATATACCATAACATACATATACCACAATTCCTATACACATATACATATATACATGACACACATTTATACATACATATGCATACATGTGTGCATACACACATACATGCATGTACATGCACACACATGTACATATAACTATTGCTACTTGACTCCCTGAGCCAGGCTGTAAGGGAGACATCCTCTCCCACTGCTGGCGTCAGCAGGGAGCTACCTTCTTTCCACTTTTCACGGCTGAGCTCAACAGCTTTCCCCATTGTGGGTTTTACATGGCAATAATTTATTCAGGACATTTGAAATGCTGTTTCTTTTCAAAACCAGGTCACTGAAGAACACTGAAATCAGACAAAGCATTAAAACAAATTTAATGAAACTTTCGGCAGAGGGGACTGGCAGAGCACAGCTGTGTAGTGCAAATAGTTTTCCAGGCTGCTTATTAAGATAATCTCCTGCTGAGTCTTTTACCTCTTCCTGCCTCTTCCCCCCACTGTCTTGTTTTTGTTAATACATGCTATACGGCCTGACAAAGGAAGGTGAAGGGCCAAGAAAAATGTTTTTGAAATAACAGACTGCAGAGTAATGGCAGGGCCCCTCACCTGAGACTACCAGAGGTGCTCCATGGAGTGAGGGTAGGGGGTGGGAGCCCAGAGCCCTCGGTGACTCTGACATCAGCCAGCAGCCATCCAGCCCTACCTGGCATCGTCAGGGCTGTGCCTTGCTCTCCGGAGACTGAAAGTAGTGGAGCACTTTGTGGGGTTCTTATTCCGGATCAGAAAATGACCTCTTAGAGCAGGTTTCCAGCTCTACTGAGTGACTGACATGTTCAGACAGCAGACGGCTTTGACTGTGCCCGGGGCCTCTTCATTTCCCCACACGGCTTACACTGGTCCTTCACCACAGCACCTCCACGATGACACTTCCTCCATGGCTCTCCAACCATGAGTCCCACTATGACTCCTGCGCCACATCACTACCACCATGGACTCTCCACAGTGGCACCCCCACCTTGACAGCCACATGACATTACTCTCCCATGGCACCTTCATCATGGCAGCCCCACTAGGACACCTCCACCATGACATTACTCTCACTAGGGCACTCCCAGCTACGACATCTCCACCACAGTACTCATATCATGGCACTCCACCATGGCACCTCCACCACAGTGTGCCCATCTTGGCACCCCACCATGGCACCCCACCACAGTACCACCTCTATGACACCCTCACCAAGGTACCCCCACCACAGTACCTTGACCTTCCTCATTCTCTTTCTCCCCTTTCTAGAGAGGGGTTAATTCAGCATTTTTGGAGAGACTTGGGGTTAGTTTCAAGAAGCATTAGAATTGTTAGAATCCATCTTTGGAAATGGAGAGGTGGTTCCAATTTCTAGAAACACTTGTTGCTCTTGCAGAAGACCAGGGTTTGGTTCCCAGCACCCGGGTAGTACTTCACAACCATATGGAGCTCTAGTTTCAGGGGATCCATCCCTGACTTCTAGCCTCCATGGACACTAGGCATGCACATGGGGCACGGACAGACATGCAGACAAAACACAATACATAAAAATAAACCTAAGATTGAAAAGAGTCCATCCTTCTAGTAACCATAGGATTGAGACAGTGAGGAGAGAACACTGCTCTAGAGTCTTAAGGATGTTGAACAGAGGGAGAGATGGCTCAGTGGTTGAGAGCACTGACTGCTCTTCCAGAGGTCCTGAGTTCAATTCCCAGAAACCACATGGTGGCTCACAACCATTTGCGATGGGATCTGATGCCCTTTTCTGGTGTGTCTGAAAAGAGTGAGAATATATATATATATATATGTGTGTGTGTGTGTGTGTGTGTGTGTGTGTGTATATATATATATATATATATATATATATATATATATATATATAATAAAACTTTTAAAAAAAGAATGTTGAACAGACTCCCTGCCCCCTATTGTGGTCTGTTCCGTAGGTTTTGCTTAGCTACCAAGATGAAGATGGCATCACCTTCTTCAAACTTCAGGTTTAGCTATTAGCTTGGTCACCAAAATATGCATTTCAGCCACCATGAGTTATCATTAAGGTATTAATATTGCGAATACAACATTACTAATAATATTAGTGGTCGTGATGAACACACATGAAACTACACATACTACATGGATCCCTCATACAACCCTCACTAATGCCCTACAGATGAGAAAATGTGGAAGCATTGCTAGGTATCTCGGGTTTCTGAGGACAGGTTAAATTGCAGTGAGGTCTGGACCTTCTTAATTATCATGAAAGATGAAAGGCTCATGTCAGAGAAGTTTGGCGAGGCCAGAATACCACAGCCCTTCTCAGAAACCCAAATGTAAAACAGCATCTTCATGGCCCTGAGAAGTTCTGTGGAAAAAGAATTAATTTGCTGAGCATTTTGTAGGTTTGAGGAAGCAGTGATCTGCCTCCAGAGACCCTTTGTTAAAATTGAGTTAATCAGCGTGGCTCGTTGTTAACACATTGGCTCGGGGTGTGAGCTGACCCATTTTAAAGATCATGGGAGTAAAGTGGACAGCAGTTACTGCTCTTCCACGCACTGCTCTCACTGCCCACAGGGCCCTTGCTTACATGACCAGCTCTAAGTCACCACGGCAAGTGACAACCCGAGGACCTGCGTCATGGGAGGACAGAAAGCAGCGGCACCTTCTCATGCTGTTTTGCTTTAACATTATGTCTAACAGAGTAAATTCTAGCTTCCCCATTCTCATACTGTTAAAAAGTATGCTTATTTGTAGAGCATGTCTTCTTGCACGAGTGTTCTGAAGTGAGTAGCCAACAAAAATCCCCAGGGACTCTGCACCGGCTCACCGTTATTTCTGGACAGCTATTGCCAGTCTGTACTTTTTACAAAATAGTGTGTCCAGTCTCCTGTGTTATCACTACCACATAGAATACACCTGCGGAGGTCGTCACTTTACATTACTTCTACATTTTCTCCAAGGGATTTCTAAATGTCTGGTCTTTATGGCTAGCATACCTGTCTCCGCTGGTCTCTGTCTTCAGCGGGCTCTGGCAGACGTAAGCCCCTGCTTCATCACAGCCGCTCTGATTGGGCCACGCTGCTTTTCCATTGCCCTGGAGCTTGGCGAGGTCGCTTCGGAGCCTTTCGTTCTCATATTCAAGCCTGTTAATTGATGTGTACCGCGCATGCTCCTTGTTACTAAAGTCCACAGTCTAGGGAGTAAAACAGACCCCCACTGAGTGGATGTACATGGGACACTCATTTTCCATGTTTAGATTCCTATGTTGGCAAGGCCCTTTTCATTTGAGCTGGTGATGTGTTTTTTGTGAACTCTTTGTCCCCCTGAAGATTTTAGATATAAATTAAATTATTAATATTAATAAGTTAAATATATTTTAAAATACTTTTAATGGCTTCATTAAAAAGGTGTTAAGTTTATTTAATCACTCCTATTTTTGAAAATAGAGTTTGTTTCAAAGTCATCAACAGAGCTGTGACTTCCTCACACACAGACCTTCACTGGAAGTCCTTTAGAACATGAGGATAGCCTGAATGAAGGTCTTTGAGGACCTCAATGGGAAGTCTATCCCTGTGCCACATTGCTCTCATGCATTCGGGGCTGGAGAGATGGTGGAGAGGTTACAATCTCTTCTAGGGGACCAGAGTTCAGTTCCCAGCACCCACACTGGGCACCTCAGAACTACCTGTAACTCCAACTCCAGGGGATCGGACACCCTTTTCTGGCCTCCAAGGGCCTGTGAACATACCGTGCTCACACAGGCACACGCACACACACACAAATAAAAATAAATCCTTAAAATCTCGTAAATTCCCACCAATATTAGCTCAAAGGGCTCATCTTAATCCACTCACAATCTAATATTGCTATTTGTCCGATTTGCCAATGGCAGGTAAACAGCAACCTTCATCGCTGAGGTTGAAGATGTACCCATGCTCTTTGTGGCAATTTTCACTCTATGTGGTCTCAGTTGCTTCTTGTATTCTTTGGCCATTTTCCCTCTTACGAGTTTCTGCTTACTAATATCAAAATACTAACCCTAGAGACAGAAATCCTGAGTTTCTCCAGTTGGTTCAAAGTATGTATTTTGTGTGATTTTTTAAAAGATATTTATAAAGTTTTAATTGTGGTATGTGCCATGTTTTCTCTAGAAAGGGACTTTGTTGTTGCAATTTTAAAATGCCGTCTTTCCTTTGCTCCCTCTTTGCCTCACATTCCAATTTTATTTTCTTTTTAAAGAACTATTAAATATTTACTTTCACTTTCTATTTGTTTTATGATTTCATTATTTCACATTTAGTTCTTTAGCTTAGAGTTAGTTTTGCTATAAAACTAGAGAAGACAGTAAAAATAAATTATTCCAATTATTCAAATCGCATATTGATTAAAATATTCATGCCCCACTGCTGGGTGATGTAACAAATTGCATCTGAACTTGTGGTCTGGTGTTGAAATCTGGGCCATTTTGCTGCATTGATCTTACAGTTGAGACAGGGCCAGCACTGCACATTTGGAGCAGGGTCGATTCATCGTAGAGTTCTGCTACCTGATATATTAATGCCCCACTCTGAGGATGTAAAATGAAATATATTTAAATTACAAAATGAATGGTTTAAACGAGAGGCTTAGAGAATTCTCAGGCTGTTTTAACTGTAGCAAGTTTCCAGGGCAGGTGGGGTGTGTGTGTGTGTGAGTGTGTGTGTGTACCGAGTGCTTGTATGTGCATATGTGTATGTGTGTGTGTGCTGTTCTTCTCCTGAAGCTTTGTAAAACAGACTCTGTTTTCACACAGCAAGTCCTAGGAGCGCTGTGTTGGCGCTCTCCTGTCCTCCTCTGTCCTTCCAGGCCTGTGTATTAAACATTCCAAGTTGCATTGTGGCTGATGGTGCAACAGTCTCCGGGATCAGAAGGGCAGCACCTTAGCATAAAATGCTTGACTCAAGCACCACGTCACTTTTGGAGCACCAAACATTTGGGATTTGAGGCCTAGAAAGCTAAACGTTTGGAGCTTAGACATTGCTTTTTGAAGTCCCTAAATTTCCAAGCATTGAGAACCATCCACAGAGAATAGCACTCACAGTCACTCCAAACGTCCTCACATTGTGAGGGGCTGCAAACTGAGACTCAGTCATACCACCATATTAATATTGCACTATAGCAGTGCAGGAAATGCAGAGAAGGGTCCTGCTTCTGGGTTAAGACTCTCAGGAGTACAGGTAAGCATCTCACTGACACCTGGAGACTTGGCCATCCATTCTGTGGCCGGCCCAGCCAATCTCTCCCCGCCGCTAGAGGGAGCCGCCTGAGCCTGCAGGACAGTGGCCTGCAGACTGACTTCCTCATCACTGCATCTTTGGTCAACTTTCTTCTCCAAGGAAGCAAGCAAGGAGCTCCAGAATTAGTAACCAGAAACATTCTCCGATCTGTGTTTATTTAGACAGGACTGATTTCAAGTACTGGGGCTGCTGGAGTGACAGCTCACTGGTTAAGAGCTCTTGCTGCCTTGCAGAGGCCCCAGGTTTGATTCCCAGCATGGACATAGCAACTCATAACTATCCTTAATCCTTAACTCCAGTTCCAGGGAATCAGACACCCTCCTGGTCTCTACAAGCAATGTATGCTTGTGGTATTCAGACATACATGCAACACCCCCGCCACCCCCAAAAAGGGAAAGAAAAACCAAATACTATTTTAATATCCAAATATCACAAATGTTAGGAGGCTAAAAATAATGTATATATTTGTTTCTTTCTGCCTAGGGTGAAGTTTTAGTTCTAATCATTTAATTTTATATCTATTCTAATTATTGCCGAAGTAATCTGATTATGAGTTTTTATACTTATAGAATTTTAATACACAGGAATATAGTTTTCTTCATTTTATAAAAATTGAAAAGTGTAACCAGGTAAAATAAACCAGCAATTAGAAACTGATAAACTCTAATAATAAATTAAATAGGGGGCTGGAGAGAGGTCTCAGTGGGTAAGAGTCCTGGCTGGTCTTCCAGAGGACTCAATCCCCAGCACCCACAGAGGAGCTCACAATCATCTGTAATTCCAGTCTCAGGGGATTTTATGTTCTATTCTGGCCTGCACATGAACTACACACTTGTGGTACATAGACACAGAGAGATGCAAACCATCATACAAACAAAATAAAAATAAAGGTTAAAATTTATCCAAGTAATAGTGTCCTCAAAGCCCTAGTAAGATGAATGTGTGAGTCAAAGCTAAAACAAATAGAAGAGAATGTATTCAATTATCCAAGACCAAGAGAAAGAAAGGAAACTAAAACCAGAATTGGGTATGATGGTTCATATCTGTAACCCTGACACACAGGAGGCTGAGTTAGGAGTTCAAGGCCAGCCTGGGACAAGTAATGAGACCCTATCTCAAACAGGAAAACCCAAAACCAGAACTTTGGGTATGGGAGACGAATGAAGTTGTAGGCTCTAACTAACATCAGTAGTAAGGAAATAAACTGAAGTGGATACATTTTCTAAAAAGATACAGAATATACAAATGTCTTTTGGGGGGAAAATGAAGAGATTTGAATGAACCAAGAAGGAAAGGTAAAGGCTGGTCTAAGTTAAATTTTTCAGTACACATCCCATAGCCAGGAACCCCCACCCCCATGTGTTTAAAAACAGTGTAATTTTAAAACAAGCACAAGGAGCTATGGACAAACCTTATTTTAAGTAAAGTACTATCACACCAAACCCAGTACTGTGCTAAAACTGACAGAGTGTGACGACTATGGGCTGAATTGTGGCGCCCTTCAAAAGCTTGTTGAAGTCCTAACCCCTAGTCCCTCGGAATATGACCTTACTTTAAAACAAGGGCTTCACAGAAGACCTGCATCTGTGAAGGGAAAATCTGACTCATGAGAATCATGGGGCGAGTCAGACATGGGACCACAGCACACTGAGGCAGAAGAGCGTTCACAGAGCTACTTTCCTGCCCAGGAACAGCAAGACTGCCACAGCCCAGTGGAGACAGAAGAGGTAGGGATCCCGCACACAGAGATCAGAGGGAGTGTGGCCCTGAGGACATCTGTTTAGGACTTCTGGCTGCCTCCTGGAGTCCTCTGTGAATTAGTATGCCCTTCTGTTCTAAGCAAACACACTGTAGTATCGAGCTACTTTAGGACTGGGAAGATTTATTCCAGGAACCCAAATTTGGACAAAATCAGGGAATATGTCAACCATAGTCCCTAACACATCAACAAATGAAAGGGGAAGACTCACATGGTGTCATCTGTTGAAAAGGCTCAGAGAAATATTAGCAGCTGCATTTGATAACACGGCAGAAAGAAAGACACAGGATCATGAATGAAAAACAAATCTACATCCTGCAAAACTCCAAAAGTGTGACATTTATAGTCAGAAACTAGAAAAATTTCCAGCAAGTCCTGTCATGGCTCAAGATTTTCCTAGAGGTCTTAGTGAGGGCAGTGTGGCAGTAACAAGAACATGTGTGAGCAATGGAGGGGGAGGGGCGCTGAACAGCACTAACACAGGGTCCTGTAGAAGGCATAGAGTAAGTTGGACCTTCTTCAATATTAGCAATTAGCTGCTTGATGTGGTAAAAGCAAAACACTCCATTTATAACAGTGACAGGAATTGTAAATAACTTGGGAAATAATTTTAAAGGAAGGAAACACGAAGTATTCAAAGAAAAAAATTGCATTATTGGGAAATGTGTTATAAAGGAATGGGGAATCACGCCATATCTTATTATAATAAAAGCATTAAGTCTTCAAAGTTAATACAAAAATGAATTCAATTTCAGATAGAACCCACAGGAAATTATAAGGAGAAACCTGGTACATTGAGCTTGGTCTGCATACAAATTTTAACTGTGTTCTATATATTGCATTTCAAAGTACAATTTAAATGGATGGAACAATTGGATAGAAAAGATGCAACCTCTAAAAAAAAAAAAATACAAAAGAATGTATGTGCATGTGGATAACACTGTTACCAGAGAAGGAAGCGCCAAAGGCACTCATCAAGAGAGGGTGACTTCCACAAGCTAAAGTTTAAAACTTCACATGGGGAAAACAAAGTTACAGAAGGCAGACTGGGAAGTGCTCCTAAAAATTGACAAGAAAAGGAAAACTAACATCAGAGAAAAATACATAATATGTACCTAGTTCACCTTGCTACAAGCTACCAACTAATGGGCCCACCTGTTATCAGGAAGCTGAGCTTCAAAGTGCTAGTGAAAGAGTTACCTCAGGAACAGTGCTGGCAATGAAAACACACATCATAAAAGAGAGGAAGGAACAGGCCTCAACCACGAGTGTGAACGTTACAACACATATCCATGAGCCAATGGTTCCTCCTCCAGGAAGCTGCTCCGAGATAGACATGCTGGGATTTTTTATGAGATAGTTATTCAGGTGAAAATATAAAATACTTTCAAATACACTAGGGCTGAAATAGTTATGAAAAACAGTCTAGTACATTTTAGGCATATCCACACCATGGAATATTATAAAATTACCACAAAGGGCAAAATATGCTTGAGCCAGTTTGTGTAGAAAGGCATTTGGGGCATACAAAAATAAGACACACTGAAGTATGTCTGTGTATGTGAGCCTAGTTTAAAGAATACTTGCCATAGCCAAATAGCGCTGGGAGAAAGCTAGTCACCCAGGAGTGTGGAAAAGTCCTTGAGAGGGGTAAGAGGAGCAACACTGCTCAGTGTGACTTGCCCAGAATCCTAGGGACACAGGGACTGAGGAACAGCTGGGGGACAGAGCCTTCTGGTTTCCATCTGTAGCTGGAGACCTCTGCCTGGGCCACCAGGGCTCCATAGCCAAATAGTGCCGGGAGAAAGCTAGACTCCCAGGAGTGTGGGCAAACCTGTCTGCTCAGAGGGAGTCACCTGGAATCCCTAGGACACAGGGACTGAGGAGTGGTCTTCTGGTTTCTTTTGGTAGCCGGGGAGCAGATCCTGTAACACAGGGCTCCATACTCAAATAGTGCCAGGAGAGAGCTGATATCCCAGGAGTGCCAACTTACCTTCAAGCACAGGCAAGACCAACACTTCTGTTCAAATTCACTGGATCAAGAGGGACCCTTGCAGAGCAATCAGGACACAGGAACCAAGGACAGCTGGGGACTAGATTCTTCTGGTTTCTGTCTGCAACCCAGAGCTGACCCTATACCATAGCTCTCCAAACCCAAATTCTCTCAGAGACAGCTAGTCTTCAAGGAGTATTGACACCAACGCTTGCAGGAAGGACAAGCCACAGTCAGAGAGAGTAAGACCAGCTAACATCAGAGATAACCAGATGACGAAAGGTAAGGGCAAGAACATAAGGAACAGAAACCAAGGCTACTTGGCATCATCAGAACCCAGCTCTCCCACCATAGCAAGCCCAGGATACCCCAACACACCAGAAAAGCAAGACTCAGATTTAAAATCACATCTCATGATGATGAAGAAGATTTTAAGAAGGAAATAAATAACTCCCTTAAAGAAATACAAGAGAACACAGTTAAACAACTAGAAGCCCTTAAAGAGGAAACAAACAAACAAAAAAATCCCTTAAAGAATTACAGGAAAACACAATCAGATGAAGGAAATGAATAAAACCATCCAGGAACTAAAAATAGAAATAGAAACAATAAAGAAATCACAAAGGGAGACAACCCTGGAGTTAGAAAACCTAGGAAAGAGATCAGGAGTCATAGATGCAAGCATCACCAACAGAATACAAGAGATAGAAGAGAGAATCTCCAGGGCAGAAGATACCATAGATTACATTGACACAA
>CM052706.1:98230400-98243468 GCA_028551405.1 Uromys caudimaculatus | reverse complement strand
CACATGCTCCACTATGTTCATAGCAGCCATATTTATAATAGCCAGAAGCTGGAAACAACCCAGATGTCCCTCATCAGAGGAATGGATACAGAAAATGTGGTACATTTACACAATGGAGTACTACTCAGCTATTAAAAACAATGATTTAATGAAATTTGCAGGCAAATGGATGGAACTTGAAAATATCATCCTGAGCGAGTTAACTCAGTCACAAAAGAATGTATGTTCTCACTGATAAGTGGTTATTAGCCCAAAAGTTCGGAATACCCAAGTTTCACTTCACAACAACCATTGGACTGAGTGTGAGGTCCCAGATGGAGGAGTTGGAGAAGAGACTAAAGGAGCTGAGGGAGTTTGCAGCCCCATGGAGGGAGCAACAGTGTCGACTGGCCTGACCTCCTGATGTTCCTGGAGACTGGATCACCAACCAAAGAATCCACATGGAGGGACCCATGGTGCTGGCCACATATGTGTCAGAGGAGGGCTTGTTGGCCATCAGGGGGAGGAGAGGCCCTTGGGCCTGAGGGTGTTAGATGCCCCAGTATAGGGGAATGCCAGGAAGGGGTGTGTGGGTGAGTGGGGGAATACCCTCATAGAGGCAGGGCGAGGGGGATGGGATGGGGGTTTCCAAAGGGGAGATCTGGAAAGGGGGAAACATTTGAAATGTAAATAAAGTATCAAAAAAGCTTTTATATCAAAAAAAAGAAAGAAAGAAAGAAGGAAAATCAAAGGACAGCATAGCTAAGAAAATCTAAAGCCTAGGAAAGTGGAATTTTATCTTCTGACCTGATTGTTCTATTTTGTATAAAATTACAGTAATTACGTTTACATGTAACCTGGGTCCACAAATGGACAGACTGATGAATGGAACATCGTAAAGAGATAAGAAATATATCATTAAGAAGAATGAAGAATAGAAAAAAAGAATAATTGTGTGTGCGTGTGTGTGTGTGTGTACCTTGCACCTTTTGTATACAGGAGCCTGAAGGAATCAGAAGGTGGTGTCAGATCCCCTGCAACTGGACTTGGCAGATAGTTGTGAGCTGCCACGTGGGAGTGGGGAACTGAATCACATCCTATCCAAGAATAACAAATGTTCTTAAATGCTGAGCCATCCCTTTTTCCCTGTGACCCTCTTTTTGAATAACAAAATCCCCAAATAAGCATGCATGTGTGCTTATATAGGTGTGTACATATACTAAGTGATTGATACAAACCGAGTAGTGCTGTCTACTGTCTGGCACATGGGACAGGATGTGGAAGAGAACGGGGTGGAGAGGCTAAGCAGGGACTGTGCTCTGAAGTCACCTGCCTGCACATATTGGGTTAATTCATAGACAGTATGTACAGTTCGGATGAGTATAAAGTTTCCTAGCACTGCTGACTGGTTCTGCTGTCCACACACACAGCTGGTGGTCCGCTCTGGGAGATGCTGTAGTTACACATCTGTTTGATAGAGACTATCTCCCCTGCTTAGCTGTGCAAATGGATGGGCTGGGGAAAGCAACAGGAGCCACCACTTGCTTATCAGCACAGCCCCCTCTGCTGCCGCACGGGGCTGGGGGAATCAGCGGGGTGGGGGTGGGTAATTAGCGACTGCTTTTCTATGTTTGTGTGTTTTACTTCCTTAAAAAGCAGATGATATAAGTGAACAAAGCCCAAAGCCTACAGGAGCAAAGGGAAGCCCCTCAGCTGGGCTATGGTGACCTGGGATATATACAGACAAACACTTGGATTGAACTGATGATATACATGTGTATGTGCATATCTATCTATCTATCTATCTATCTATCTATCTATCTATCTATCTATCTATGTGTGTGACTTCAATATGTATATCATGTATATATACAAAATATACAATATACACACATATATGTATGTATATGTGTGTGTATGTATGTATGTATGTATGTATGTATGTATGTATGTATGTATATGTATACATATATATCTCCATGGAGCCGGGATTCGCTTTTTGGGTCCCATGCTAGGGAATGAGAAGTCAGAGGTGACAGGCAGGTTTTTAATGTAGCAGATAGGGAGACCAAGCAAGCTTCCTTTTTTATCCTTCTGTGCTCCAATCACAGAATCCACAGCCATGGTCAAGGAAGAAGGGAGAGTGCTTCCAGATGCTTCTACTGTCTTGATGCTGGAACACGGACTCATGTGAGAACAGGTGTACAACATGACAGAAATAGAACATTGGCTTCAGAAAGGGCTGGCCAAGGTCTCGACCCATTATTATTTAGCCATAATAATGCTCACATTATTATGGCTAAAGGAACAGGCTAGCTTAAGCAGCCATGATGCTCAAATTTTTTATATTACCTTTCTGTTCCCTGAACAGTTAAAAAAATAATGGTAGGATTTTTTATAAGTGAATAAAAGAAAATATAACAAATGATGTTAATATTTCAATATTTCGACCAACAACAATTATTTTACAAAAATCCAAGCGTCGACTGCTACATCAGACAGTGGAAATGAGAGGCTTGGAGCCATTTACGCTGTTTATGAGAACAGGTAGAGCCAGGGGCTAATTCATATATTCGGACAATAAACACTGAACGCTTGCTCTATCCTGAGCTGTTGGTCATGCCAACTTCCTGCTTGTCATCAAGTTGAAAGGGACAAGCCACAAAACAAGTCAGCCAAATATGAATCAAGCAAGAACGGAACAAATCCTTCTGATTCGGGTTTGTGGGGAGGGCTTCTCTGAGCATAAGGTTGGCACCGAATTCCGGCTGTCTAGGATATAAGGTTTCAAGCAACTGCAGGATTAAAAGCCAGGAAACGGCATGCTTTGCTTGTCTGGGAAATGATCAGAAATGAGCCCAAACCAGGTGCCCCAGCCTGGGGAAGCCACTGCGGTAGGCAATGCACAGCTCAGCGCTCCTGGTGCGCATGCTCAGTGACCACACTGAGGGTCAACCCTGACCAGCCAAGCCACCTCCTGTTCAGTTTGGGGGAATGAATTCAGCGTATTACCAAGTACCGTGCAGGGTCTAAATCGCCCATCATTCCCTTCAGGTGTGTGTTTTCTGTCCTGACAGCTTTGTATCTTCTATCTGAGACCTGAAAGATGAGCAGAGAAAAGGCACATGTAAAACTCACAGTGGAAGCTCGTCATCCGGTTAATTAACTGTCCAGGTGGGGGCAAATACTTTCTGTAGTATGGAGGGAAATATCCTCTCTCGCATCGGTCGGGTCCCCTCCCCCCGCCTCCCCCCCCCGCCTCCCCCCCACCTTCCCCTCCCCCCGCGGGCCCTTCCGGTCTTTCTTCCTGTTTGAGCAGCACGAAATTTTAAACATTTAAATAATGATTTACTTTTTCCCTACCAAATCCAAAATTCCATTTCTCGTGTATAGGAATTATAATCACAATTAAGAAAAACCTTCTTGAAAGTACTCTTGGCTATTACACTTCTTCAACGCCCAATTAACATTTACAGTAAGCAGTATATGGCTTTCTGAATTTAATTCGTTCCTTCTGGTGTTCTGGCCACATTCCCGTGTGCGCCTATGACTTTCTTCTGTAGCTCTTTCTTCTTTTCCTGATGTCTACCTGAGCGTTGGGATGACAGACTCGTGCCTCCATACCTGGCCTGCCCTTTTGTATATCTAAGGCTCACTTCTATAATATAAAACTCTTGCTTTGAAAATATTTACTTTTGTGAATTAGAAGATACATGCTCATTGACAAAGTCTGGGAAACATGGCAGTATGTCGTTCTTGTGCAGCTGCCCCTGACCATCTGCAAGGCGCCCTGCCCTGTGTGGTACAAACTGGTCTGTCTGCGGCCTAGGACTGGATGAAGGCCCAATCTTTCCTGTTTTTGTAAATACACATGATTGAGCCGCTCTTAAGGAAATTGTCTTGATTCATGTTTTTTGTGCTCTGAAATCACCCAGACTTAGAGTAGAAACGGCCATAAAGCCTGTGCTGTCAAAAGCAGGCCACAAAGTATTAGAGAGCAAGGAAACCAGAAGAGTAAATAGTGAGGGGATGCAGGCGGATCATCCCGTCAGGGTGTTAATGTGGAGCCTCAAGATCTCTGCTTGTCTCTGAGGACCCTGCTGCGTGCTGAGTGCGTGTTTAGTACTATGTCCTGATTTTTATGTTGTTGCCTCCGTGTTTAAAACACTACCGGCAATCTATTAAATGGGGGGTGGGGCGGGATCTTCAAGCAAGCTGGAATTGCTTTCTAAAATTTAGTGGAAAGGTCCTATAGCAATTGACTGAGGAAGTAACAGGGCAGTGTGGTGTGGGAAGACCGCTGCGGGAGGACCTCTGCATGTGACTGATCACGCACGCGTGCACCTTCTGGTAGGCCCCTAGTGTGTCATTGATGGTACTTTGTCGGTGACACAGGGTTTTATGGGGCGAGTCTCAAACACTGACCAGGCGCCAAGGCTTTCAACAGACCCAGAGTGAGGCTAGGGTGAGCATGGGCAGGAGCAGTTCTGGAGAGTGCTCTCCCACACTCATGCATACCTGTTGTTTTGCTAACATTTTTTCTTTTATTTCTAATTCTATCTTTAGCTGTCTTTCCAGAAGGGCAGCTTTCTTCATGACAGTTGCTATAGTGACCTCCTTCTGGTGAAGTTCCTGAGTGAGTTCGGAGATCTCATTCCTCATCCGGTCCTGTTCGGAGCACAGGCCTTCCTCCTGATAGAGCTGGCTTCTCATCTGGTGAGAGTGAGCACAGATGTGAACAGGCCCTCCCTCACAGAGCAGCTGCAGCTCACGCTGGACCCTCTTAGTCCTGCTGCCCAAGAATGCCTGTGGCCTATGACAGCCTACTTCTGATCATTGCTAACCAACGAGGGGCACCCTAAGTCGGTTTCCTCCCACCCCCAACCCCTCACCGTCTTATTGTCACTTGCAGTGTCCCTGCTCACTCAGCTTCAGACAGACTTGACAGAAATTGCTACTAAGTGCTTTATTGTGTTTTTGAGGTAGGGTCTACCTGCACAGCCCAGACTGGCCTATCCTTGGCTCCTCATGCTCTGGCCTCTGAACTTCTGGGATCATGGGTGTACACCATAGAGTCTGGCCATCATTACCTTCTTATGGAGAAACAGGGACCTAAGGAGGGTAAGCAGCTTGCTCAAATCATACAAAGAGAAAGTGTCAGATTCTAGACTGAACTCACTGTTCTTGGCTTTATTTACTTTTTTTTTTTTTTTTTTTTAAGTGAAAGAGGCATAAATGCTGCTGCGGCAGCGGTGACTCCACACTGGCTCAGAACCATGCTGTAACACACTAAGCTTAAAGCGTCCTCTCGTCCTCCCATAGCCCCTTAGAGTCTCTTCCCTTGTCTTCTCACAACAGAACCTGCTGGACCTGGACTCCTCACCACCCTCGGCTTTCCAAACCCGGCCAGCAGCAGCCCAGGCCACCCACTCAGACCTGCTGCTCTGTGTCCCCACTGCTCACACCTTGCTCACATTTTGTTCACACCTTGCTCACACGTTTTAAAGACCCGACTCATTGCTTCTCACTTTTGAGGGTCACAGATAATTTACCCTCTCAGAACACACACACATATAGGGCAGGGGGAGAAAGATAAACATATTTATATCACAGGGTAGTAATTGCTGTTTGGGGGATGTCCTGGAGGGTGCATAACCCAGCTAAGTTTGGAGTGGGGTTTGTATCCAGATGGCCTTCCCAGAGGAGAGGGTTACATCATCCCACAAAACTGAGGGGAAGATGGAAGCCAGCGAGCCAGGGGACAGGCTCCCAGGAAAGAATGCAGCCAAGGGTGGGGACAAGAGAGCCATGTGCACAGAACTTATGTTCTGATCAACCATGCCCTAAGAAATAAGGCCAGAGAGGGAAGTCAAGAAAATCCACAAGAAACCTCTTTGAATGTACTCAGGAACTTAGAAGGTGGCAAGAGACTATATTTCCTCTTTAAAAGTTCAGTGTGCCTCTCTGAAGGAAGAAGGGTCTCCCCTCCTTTCTGCCTTTCCCCTTTCTTCCCAGAATCCCGTGACAGCATCTTAAGGATTAGTTCTTCCATATCACCAACTGTTTTCAGGCAGAATTCAGATGTGAAATCGTCCCAGATCTCCAATGCTTTTCAAGTCTGGGACACTGGATTAGGATCTCCCCTGACCTAGGATCTCCCCTGACCTAGGATCTCCCCTGACCTGCCCAGTTCTTTTTCTCTATCCACTCTGTCTTTGTGTCTGTTTGGCTTTTCATCCAATCCCATAATCTCTTGTTCTAGTTACAGTCCTTACAAAAGACGGTCACTTTCTAGAACCTGTGCCCCATCCATCATGGGTTACACCCTGTGACAGCCAGGGTTCAGGATTGACACCAGGGAAAGATGACCTAATGCAGAGGACCTGAGTCTAGAGGCCAGTCTGCTGCATCCCAGGCTGGGTACCATCCACTCTTTATCTGGTCCTGCTCTAATTGCTAAGATTAGAAATGTGACCTAGGCATCACATGGTCTTAACTTTGCCACTCACAAAACAGGGACCAGGAGCCGGTTGTCTAGCTCCCCAAAGCAAGGGTCTCAGAGATGGGATCTAACCCTAGTATATGTTATGGGTCTCTTTAAATTACATGTGTTTGCATGTGTGTGTGCATGTCACGGCACATGAGTGGAGGTTCAGAAAACTCACAGGTGTTGGTTCCTTCCTCCATGACTGTGAGTCTTGGGCATGGAACTCAAGTTATTGGGCTTAGCTGCAAGCCCCTCTATCTACTGATCACCTTGCTCACTCCCTCTGAGTCTCTTTGACCCCCACCCCCCTTCTATTTTTTCCTCCTGGCAGTTTCTTTGGTGAACCAGCCATATTGTTCTGCGGTTTGACAGTCTGGATTTTACTGTTTATGCCCCTGTGATATACTTTAACACAAGCCTCTTAAGGATGAAACTCAGAAAATTAAGAAAATAAATATGCTATTCTGAAAGAGGATTAAGATTTTTTTTATTAGTTTATAGTGGTTAGATGTTAAAACAATATGCTCTTTGACGGAGTGTATTTCTAAATGAGATTGCTTTATCTGTACCTCCAATGACATGGCTTTTAAAAAATGTGAATTTTATTACCAAATAAGTGAATAAAAGCAGCTCTGTACGCAGAAAAGAAAAACCACTCACAAAGTTCACAGTGCATGGTCCTCAATAGTGTTAGTACAATGGAATGGAAATGTTCTTTGCAGATACTTCTGGAAGCTGCAGCTAGTAACCTCACAGCTGCCTGGGCCTCCAGGAGCTTGGAAGATCTGTGCCTTGACCTCTCCTTCACCTCAGAGCCCCACTCACAGGATTCCTGGTTTTACTCTGTAGTTCTGCCTTTGTCAGAAGCCTCTGAGGTCCAGGAGAGTGTAATCATACGTGGTGTTAGCCACTCCTTTCGCCAAGACACAGCCTTGTGGAGTGTCAGTAAAGAGCAGCTTTTGAAAGTGAATATGTATAGGTATAGGTTTATTATATGTATGTATATATATATATATTATTTTTATTTTTTATTTTTTATTTTTATTTTATTATTTTTTTTGAGACAGGGCTTCTCTGGCTGTCCTGGAATCACTCTGTAGACCAGGCTGACTTCAAATTCATGGAGATCTGCCTACTTCTGCCTCCCAAATACTGGAATTAAAGGAATGTGCCACCACCATCCAGCTGAAAGTTATAGTTTTAAAATCAGTAAAATCAGTGGGATTATGTGGCATCAGTGTTCAAAACAGGAAGGAAATGACAGTCACTCTATAACAAATTTCCTAGGCTGGACTTAACATTTGTTCTCAGACACCCAGCTCTGCCGGGATCTGCCTTTAAGGGGATGAAGGGTGGAGTCAGGGTCTTGATATGTAGCCTAGATTGGCTTCAGACTTGTGGCAATCCTTCTGCCTCAACCTCCACACGTATTGGGATTATTCACGTGAATTACTACACCTAGTTAAGATCTTTCCTTCCAAAGTATTCCTATCGAACTGATAAAATAATAACTAGGGAGGGATATTGGTTGTAGAAGAATGAAGAACCCAGGGCTCTGTAAGGACCATGCCCAGACCCTCCTGATCTTAGATTTTTAGCTCCTGGAAAAGTGCTTGGTCCTTGCTAGGCCCTTAGTTAGAAATGTAGGTGTGGCCCAAGCCATCAGTAGCCCACATCTGTCAGGCGATCCTCTGAGCCAGGTCCTGTTCTTAGTATGTAATTTGCATTAGCTCATGAATTTTAACAGAGGGAAGTATGTAGTCTCTGGGGTGTCTACCAATTATTATCTGTGTAATAGGGGAGAATCTCTTCAATTTCTCTGTCTTAGTCTTCTCAAAGGCAAAAAGAGGATGATATAGAATCCATTTTATAAGATGATGTTAAATTCTTGTGCTGGTGTCCCTGGCACATGTAAGAGCCACAGAGTGTCATTTTACACCCATCATGACCTCAGGATGGTGGAGGTTGTGTAACTATTTCCTCTCAGGTGAAACATTCCCTCTTGTACAGAAAGCAGAGTTCATAAGGCTCAAGAAACTAACAAAACACTCCGTGAGGGAAGGCTCGCAAAGCTCGTGCACTGTTGTAAGCAGTCAATGGTTGCTGAGACCAGGAGACTGCAGTGAGCGGCTGCCAGGAGCCCCTGGGATCAGTTTCTGTGACGTGTGACTCTCCCTGCATGGGCTTTTCAGTGATGCAGCTGCCTTTGAATCACATGCGATTCTATAAACACACACAAACACACACACACACACACACACCCCACCTCCTGAGGCAGGAAACTCATTGGTTTACCAAATGAGCCTTGAGTAGAATCCTTCTTTGGCCTATAGTCAGTGCTCCCTCTGGAGTGATAGACATTTGTTCATGCTTCCCTAGGACAAGTAATCCAAACAGTACTGACCACATCCTAGAGGAGGACCCTTAGGCAAGGTGCGCAGGTGGGCCAGTCCCCCCAGGGTCACCCGTGGCAAGGTGTGCAGGTGGGCCAGTCCCCCCAGGGTCACCCGTGGCAAGGTGTACAGGTGGGCCAGTCCCCCAGGGTCACCCATGGCAAGGTGCACAGGTGGGCCAGTCCCCCAGGGTCACCTGTGGCAAGGTGGGCAGGTGGGCCAGTCCCCCAGGGTCACCCATGAGCTGAGCACCAGCCTGGCCTCTCTCACAAGGACACACCTCCACACTGAATTGGCAGTCTCCCCATGGCAGAATAACTGAAGATTTGTGTTCATACGGAATATCAGAATTAACTGTTTGGCAGATTATTACTTTTGGAGAAAATACAACAGGGAAAAGAGAGGAGGATGAGGAAGATCTTAGAGCCAGTTCTCTGCAGAGACGGAGCTGGGAGAAGGGATCTTGTCGTATTCCTTACCTTGTTTAATTCCTTCTCATGATTGGGTTGGTCTGAGACCATGGAGAACAGCTCCGTCCGTTTCCTTTCTGGTTCTTTAGTAGAAGGGGAATATGATGGGTCACCTCTGCAAATCCCAAATAGAGCAGACAACACTTAGGCTTAACTTGCTGAACTGGTAATTATATTGTTAGTGTAGATCATGGACGCTGTAGAGATATATTGTTATATGGTTGACAACACCGCTAGCTATAAAAATTGCAAATCCTAATAATTCCAGTCCTGGGAGTATTTCTGTCTCTGAATGAGTGCAGTTTTAACGGGAGAAAAGGGAGAAGTTAATGGGCATTTCAATCATATATTAAAATGAGCATAAACATTTTTAAGGTTATTTATTTATATATTTTGTGCATAAGAGTCCTTTTGCATGTATGCCTGTATACCAGAAGAGGGCCTCGGATCCCATCACAGATGGTTGTGAGCCACCATGTGGTTGCTGGGAATTGAACTCGGGACCTCTGGAAAAGCAGCCAGTGCTCTTAACCACTGAGGTTAAGATTTTTGAATATGAAGAAAAGTCTCCTTTCTATATTAAAATAGCATGGACACCTAACTGGGAGTGAGCTCAACTGCTGACCTGATGCATCGAGGCAAAGAGGCACGTCAGAAGAGCGTGGGGGGGGGGGGGCTGATGCATCGAGGCAAAGAGGCATGTCAGAAGAGCATGGGGGGGAGCGTCCACAGAAGTGCCCAACATGAGCACATCTGACCATGTGGCCGGGGAGGACATTAATGTGCCTATTTTTTGGCTATTTACTTGTAAAATGGGATGGTAGCCATTTGTAAATGTTGGGGTGGGGCAGTGAGGGAGTGGAAACTCCCGGGAGAAGACTAGCTAAGACTCCATGTGACGCTCAGAGAAGCCCAGCTGGTGAGAGTCACTTTCCCAGAGGGCAAGCCAGAACTGACCATTAAAACACAAAGTTGAGTGGAGGAGGGAGGGGCAGCAGCTTTAAAAGTTAGGGGATTAGTTAGTCACTGTGGCCTGCTGTGACTCAGCAGGAGTCACCTGTGAGTGTAACTGGCTCCCCAGAGACGTTCTGAGGGGATTCCCAATATCCAAAACACAAACTACACAAAAGCAAAGCACAGCTCCAAATCTCCATTACGGTGAAGAGAGAACTAATTCAGAGATTGGAACTAAAGGAGCTCTCGAAAGGTGCAGATTCACGGCGATCCCCTCGAGGTACAGGGATTTCTAAGCCGCATTGATCTTTCTGGCCATCACAGTTGTCATATTCCTCATCCCCCACCCCAGCCCCAACATAGACCTCCCACGGTTGGGTTTTCTTAGCCAGCAGAGCAGGGTGCTCACCACTGCTGCGTTCTCATCCTGGAGGAGGCACTGACAGCCTCTGTGAATGCCTTTCTCTCCCCTATACGTACAAGTGGATATGCTTCTCGTACGATCAGTGTGCACACTACGTATTTTTCTGTATGATCAGAGTACATACTACATACTATTTTTCCATATCATCAGAGTATACACTGTGGATTGCTGTCCATATGCAGGTGAGGGCAGGCACAAGATAAGGCTGGAGCCTGTGATTGGGCAGTGGAAAAGAAGGCAGGCTGAGAGTTTTAGAAACCGGACAGAGAGGGACAGAGAAGATGGAGGAAGAAGAGGATGAGCCCGATCCACGTGGCTTTAAATAGCCACAGGTAGCTATGAACATCATAGAAGGGATAGAATAATACAGGACAATTTGTCCAATCTAGGTGGGCAGCTTGTATCAATATCAGTTGGCCCTGAGTTCATTGTGTGGGCATTTTGTGGGTTGAGAATTTACTGATATAAATCTGACTGATAAGTTACAAGCCTCTAGAGTTTTGATTTCACTAGGTTACAGGGATTTGTGACAGCTAGTCACAGGGAGCGGATGGATGGGAAGATGGCGAGTGGTTGAGAGGCAGGTGAACTGCAGGGAAGAGGAAGACTGGGGCTTGCAGCTCCCAATGGGGGAGGGGAAACCGCATTATTGGAGCATAGCCAGCGATATCATGGGTTGTTTTTTAATTTTTTTTTTTTTTTTTTTGGTTTTTGGTTTTTGGTTTTTCGAGACAGGGTTTCTCTGTGAGACAGGGAATGGAAAGCTAACAAAATTGAGTGTCATCGAGAAAGGTTTGGGGAGTGAACGGAGACTCATTAACCACCATTCCCATGATCCTGGCTGCTTCACCTTAGTAAACCATAGAGAAGGGGCGGAGTCCAAATCAAATAAACCCAGACAACAGACCAGACAGGCAGCAGCCACAGAAACCAGACTAAAGGATATGAAAAGGGCAGCGGGAAAGACGAAAGCCAGAGAGCCTGACACACAGGAGAAAGCTGTAACCCTCAGCACATGGCATCATCGGGCCTCAGAACGAGACACCCGAGGGAGTGCCTCCAAACGAGAAAGACATAGTTTGGAGACTAAAATGGTCATCCAGTTTGACAGAAGACAGGGAAGAATTTGGATTGGCCAGATATGGGTACCGTGTACTGAAACACAGCTAGCTATTTTGGACTGAGCATTATTAGTTTTGTTCTTTTGTAGCACCTGGCTAGACTGGAACTCACTATGTAGACCAGGCTGGGCTAGAACTCACAGAGATCTGCCTGCCTCTGCCTCCCTAGTATTCAGATTTTAAGGCCTGCACCACCATGCCTGGCCTGCCATTGGCTTTTTAAAAACGATTTATTTTTATTTTATGTATATGGGCATTCTGTCTGCATGCATGTCTGCGCACCATCTGAGTGTGTGTAGTGCCAGCATAGGTCGGAAGAGGACATTGACCCTCAGGAACTAGAGCTACAGAAGGCTATGAGCTGCCAGGTGAATTCTGGGACTTGAACCCTGGTCCTTTGGAAGATCTGTCCTTGCTCCTAACTACTGAGCTATCTCTCCATGCTACCATGTCCCACAACTTTGGAGAAGTCATTACTGCCTGGAAAGCTATAACAGTTATCTTTAAGTAAACTAGATCACGTAGCTATTCAGATGATTAAGAATGATATCACTTGTTTCATTAGCTCTCTGATCCTCAGAAGAAAGTTCCACACCAGTGAATTGGTAAAGAAGTCAGACCGTCTCTTCAAAACCTCAGACACTGAGGATTCTCAGAAGACCCACTGTTTGGTGGATATGCAATATTTGCCTACTCTTAAGGAGGGAAAAGTCGGTGTTAGTAATAACTTTTTAAGAAGAGATTTATTTTATTTTAAATTATGTATACGCATGTATGTCTGTGTAGATGAGTGCAGCTGCCCTCCGAGGACAGAGGCATCAGGTCCCCTGGAAGTGCAGTTACAAGTGGCTGTAAGCCACCTAACACGGGTTCTAGGGACTGACCTAGGGTCTTCTGAAAGAGCAGCAAGGTCTCTTAACCACTGAGCCATCAATCCAGGACAAGAAGGGATTCTTTATATGCAGCTACAGGTCATGAGCGCAGAGGAATAGTTACCATGCCATCAGCATGTGAAGAGGTTAGCATCAGGCTTATAGGCAAACAAGGTAGAAGCAATTACAATAAATAATAAATCCAATTTTTCTGCAAATCTACAATTAAACACCAGCTCTACACTGTTGTTTCTACTGAAACGCACTCTATCCTGAAGAATGCATCTGAATTAAACTTTATTCTAGTTCAGGTGTGAAGGCCTCAGATCCACACGCACATCCTGCACACACACATCCTGCGCACACAC
>CM052706.1:98189941-98230300 GCA_028551405.1 Uromys caudimaculatus | reverse complement strand
CACACATCCTGCACACACGCACATCCTGCACACACACATCCTGTACACACACACATCCTACACTCACACATCCTGTACACACACACATCCTGCACACACACATCCTGTACACACACACATCCTGCACACACACATCCTGCACACACACATCCTCCTGCACACACGCACATCCTGCACACACACATCCTCCTGCACACACATCCTGCACACACACATCCTGTACACACACACACACATCCTGCACACACACATCCTGCACACACACATCCTGCACACACATCCTGCACACACACACATCCTGCACACACATCCTGCACACACGCACATCCTGCACACACACATCCTCCTGCACACACACACACACATCCTGCACACACACACATCCTGCACACACACACGTCCTGCACACACACACGTCCTGCACACACACACGTCCTGCACACACACATCCTGCTTTGAGAGTCTCCTCTTCTATCATCCAGCATGAGAACTGTACCTTTTCCTGTTATCTTGAGCAGTCTGCAACTCTCCCATTTTCAGCAGTTCCCTATGCAAGTGCAGTCTTTCCATTTCTATAATCCTCAGGAGGTCGTCACGTGATTGTAACTCATTCTTCACCTCTGACAGTCCTGCTTCCATGGCCTGCATTAATAATTTTTGATGTTCACTTTAGAATTATGGTGCACAACACATTAAAAACACTTACCATCCAGACCTTAAAATAACACAGGCTATTGCCATTGCTCTTGGCTGCCCACTGGACCCTACTGGTGAAGTGTTTACTTTGATTGCAAGACACAGGGAAATCAAGCTGGTAGCTTCCTCCCTGCTGGGTAGCTTTCACAGCACAAGAATGTGCCATTCAGGCTGCCAAAATCATCAATGGTATTACCCAGTGGACGACCCTGAATGCTACCAACATGCCAAGCGCCGTGTGTCTGCTGGTGCAATAGTGGCATGAACGAACGCTATGGAGATAACCAGTCACACTGTGATTGGATTCGAGGCTTGCTCCACAGGAAGGAAGTCACACCTGGGACTGTAAACCTAGAAAGAGGTCCATGGGTGATGGGGAGATCATATGTCCTGGGAAGAAGCTGTTACTGTTACTTTAGTAAACAGACATGTTGTTAAACTGCCTTCTAAATATTTGTTTATATCCGTAAATTAGTAGTAGTGCTCTCAACCTTGGTCAGATGAGCTTCTTTTTGCAGAGGGCAGTGCTTGTTCAGAGACTTGTTACTGGTCAAAATGCTGAAAGTAAGTCACAGTGGGTGCTCAGCCCACTGTGGGATATTGTGTCACCCAGCCCCTTTAGGCCCAGGAAATACGGGAGAAGGGAGGAATGTAAGAGGTAGAGGGTAAGAAGAGTCCCTTGGCACGATGTCCAGTAGACATGGTATCACCGCCGTACCTACGGACTCAGAGCAGCTGTGGTTATCTGTGCAACACAGGGCCTGTCAGCATCCCATTCGAGATGAGAGAAAGCTCTTGAGGCCTCATTCCTCCTTCAGAAGCTACTGGTTGTTAATGGCTGCTGGGGAAGGGGAAGTCATTTTTTCCTCATGATGTAGCCACAGGCAAGGTGCCCATGTTCTGATAAATAAGCCACACCCATGCTCTCGCAAGCAATCCTAATTTAACCCACAAGGTCACATTCATTCATTAATTCATTCTCTCTCTTTCTCTTTCTCTCTCTCTTTCTCTCTCTCTCACACACACACACAAGCTCATATGCACTCCCCACCCCCTCTCACATGTACACAACACTCCCTCCCCTCACACACACACACACACACACACACACACACACACACACTCACACACATGCACTCAGAGGCACACACATTGACATACACACTTTGACACACACATGCAGACACTCACTCCCACACAGTCATATGCACACACACTGACACAGACTTGCTCCCTCATTCATACACACACATGACACATACACACACACAGTCAGACACATTGACACATACACTGACACACACTTATATGCACACACACTGACATACACATACACACACTAACATACACAGACACTCACACAAACATTGCAGTCACACATACACAAACAATCGTACACACTGACACACTCACACACACAGAGACATGAAAGTAAGAAGGGAGCTTACTAGGAAGTGTGAGGGGAAGGGCCTGAGAGAGGGTGATGATGGGTGACCAAGTTCACTATTTATATGCATGAACTGTCAAATAATTTAAAAGTTAAAAGCACTGACCACCTGTAAATCAGCGTGCTTCACTTTAAGTAAAGCACGTTTACTCCTTTCCTTCCTAGACTCACCTCACCTTTTGTCCACTGGACACATCTTCACTGAGCTCCTACCATGTGCTCTGGAGCATGGATACTAATCGCCCTCAGAGTGTTCACCACCCAGGATAAAGATAAAGAGCACACAACCAAGCCACACATGTCAGTGTAGTCACACTATGTGTGAACCTGAAGTAGTGACGTTTGGATAAAGTACAAAGTGTGAGCTCTAGTCAATGTTGGCCCTTTCCGATTAATAAAACAATAAGTCAGTGACAGATAATCTTGTGACCAAAGCCATCGGCACAGGCACAGAGGCAGCAGGATGGGTTAGGAGCCCTTTGCCCCTCCTAACCCATGGTGGTGGAGCTATGCTCAAACAACTAGGAATACCAGTGACCTGTGGGTCCACAAGAGGCTTGATCAGTTCAAAGTGAAGGGGAGGTTCTGGACAGGAAGAAAGGGCAGTAGCAGTGGGCGGGGCTCCTCGGAACCAGGGGGCTCAGGGAGAAGGAGCCCAAAGCACAGCGAGAAAATCTGCAGTGAGAGCAGTCTCCTCCACTCCCGAGCAGGAGGGGAGGAGGTGAAGTCTGCATGGAATGAGGGGAGCTCAGAGCCCAGCTGTCTGCTGCTGGGAGGGAGGAGGGGTCGGGAGCGGGACTATGGACAAGCGTGCTGTGGACCCATTTCAGGCTCATGACCATAGCCTGTTGGATGATCTGCTGCAGCGGTATGGACGGTTCCCTAGGAATTAAAACACAGCCTGTAGCTGGTTTCTCCCCCACCCCCCGACCCCGCCCCAGTAAGTTCCCAGGGCTCATCCATGCCGTATTATATCTATTCCTGTTTATGGCTGGATTACATCCTGTTACACGGCTACACCACATTCTTCTGTTCTATTTAGCAATTGGTAGGCATTGCAGGTTGGTTCTACTTTTGGCAATCATGAGCAACGATTCCACTTAAATGAGGGGAGTTCTCAGGACGTTTTCTTAAAACAAAAACCTCCAATTATACACCTTCCCAAGGGCCTTTCACCCTGGGTCTGGGAAGGGACAGATTACTATACTCTCAGACATAAGTATGGTGTCTTCTGAGATTAGTTTAGATGTTCTCAGTTTTGAACAGCAGGGATTTTTCAGATAGAGTTAAAATTTCAAAAACCAGAGAACCATGAAACAATAAATTATGCAGTAGAAATGCAGTTTACCTTATGAAACAATAAATTATTGTTTATTGTTTAAAATTCAGTTTACCTTATTGTAAATGTCACCTGTTAGGTCATGCAGGTGAAGAAGGAACAGCCTGGGCTTTAAAACAAAGCAGCAGGCAGAAAGTGGGTGTGTGTATTCTAGGGGAGAGGAGTGGGAGGCCCTAACTCCAGGCTGGGGAGCTGCGGTGTCAGGTTGACAGAGTGGTCTGTCCTCTGTTACCAGACAACATCTGTCTGTGGTGATGAGCATTCAGAAGAAACGCAGCTTAATGATCCAGCCACACAGGTGTGAGGATGCAAGTTAAGACGGAAACATCTCATTATACAAACTGGTAATAATGATGGGACAGATAAATAGGTAAAGTAGATTGTAGTTGACAGCATTCTGTGAATTGGCTGCAAAGGAGAAGAACAATTAGAAGGATTTGTTGATATTGATAAATCTAGAATTATCTTCTTGGCTTTGGATTCAATAAGCCTAAGTTGACATGAGAATTAACGGATTTTTAAAACTAGGATGTAGTTTTGAAATTGGTACAATTTTGTATGAGTCAAATCAATTATTTACAATGTGTCAAATATTTGGTAAAATGATTTTGTTATTGGGACATTCTCAAGCATTCCTGGAACAATTTAAATACCAGAAGCTCCCTTAATTGATATTTTATGAAATCTAAATATAGATCAGGCATTTAGTGCTGAAATGTAAGTATGTTGTAGGCATAACATATACACAGATTTCTGATGACTTAATATGCAGACCAAGATATCTCGATATCTTGATTACATTTTAGATAACAATGTTTTGATACACACATATTTGTTTGAATAAACATACGACTTGCAATAAGTTCTCTCATTTCTCTGTAGCTCTCTAATGTGCTACAAGAAGATTTTAAATCAAGTTTGACTATGGAGCTCAGTTGGCACGTGCTTTATCTAGCAGCCATGAAATTTGGGGTTCTGCCTTTCGTACTGCGAAAACTGAATATGATGGTGTGACCCCAAATCTCAGTCCAAGGAGTGGAGGATGAAAAGTTCAAAGTCACCTTAGACTATATGGGGAGATTGAGGGTAGCCTGGGCTGCATGAGACCCTATATCAAAAAATAAAAGCAATGAAACAAACCTGAAACCAATAACAAAGACTCTAGAAATTAAGTCAGAGCTGAGGCTGGACTGTACTTTTCTCGGCAGCATTGCTCTAGTTCTTAGTGACACATTAACCAGCAAATGACGGTGACGTCCCCAGCACAGATGTTTGAAAGATGCAGAACCATTTATTTTTGCTATTAATCTCCAGTGGGGAATACTGCAGTCTTAGAAACACGAAGGGCACGTAGCATAGTAAATAAACATGTGCGCTGGGCTGTGTGTGCTGACGCATTTCAGGGTTGTAGAAAGACAAATGACAGTGTGCCTCAGAAGATGCAGATACAGCTGCCGGCAGAGTAGGCTGCAACATGGTAAATGGCAGCAGTTTAAATAGGAAGAGTCGTCTTTTTGCATTCATACGAGAGATGTAGAGCATCAGGTGACTAAAAAGAGACAGCTTATTTTTTCAAATGTATATTCTGGTTCCAAGATTATTTACTTCTAGTTATCCTTATTTGGTAAAATGCAAATTTTGAAAAACAGATCTAAGGCCCATCTGTTTAGTTAGGAACATGTCTGATCTCGGAAAGGAGCAGTGATTTTAACCCTTCAAATGAACTGACAAACAGTGGACTCTCGACACTTGTGGAGAGCACAAGGACAGGTCATGAGTGACACCTGGACATGTTCCATAATAATTTAGTTTACTTTTTAAAATATGTTATTAGTGTGTGTGTGTGTGTGTGTGTGTGTGTGCGCGCGCGTGTGTGCCTGTGGCATGAGAGTGCACATGTATATACATGAAGGTGCTAGGGGTGAACCCTGGGTAATTCTATTGCTCTCCACCTTGCTCGATTTTATTGAGTCAGGGAGACAGGGTCTTTTGTTGAACCTGGAGCTCACTATTCAGCAAGACAGTCTGGCTAGCAAAACCCTGTGGATCCTTACGTCTGTCCCCACTGGCTCAGCAAGCCCTGCAGGGTAAAGACTTGGAGGGGCCAGAGTCAAAAAGACCCCAAGAAGAGACAAAACACAAAGCTCTTCAGTTCTTACAGCTTGAACTGAAGCCAGGGCAGAGTACTTTGGAGGAACCTAGAAAAAATAATCCGCTTATTCATTGAGTGTGATCCTGGGTCGGGTTCCGTCAGTGAAGATAGCAATGAAATGTATGCTTAAATTGTCTTCAGACAGAAGCTAGGACCAATGTCTCATCCCAGAGAAGGAGAGGATCCTGCTGGACCCAACAGTTGCATAAACAGCTCTGACAGGCGGGTGGCTCACCAGCAAGCTAGGAGGCCCTGGCCAACCTCCAGGAAGAGAAGGATTGATCTTAGACTGTGGTGGAAGCAGGGAAGATACCACTACACCTGGCCTTGTCTGGAGGATGCCTCGCTTCTTCAGGGTCTAGTATTTTCAGTGTAATCTGGTTTGTTCATTTACACCTATATTCTAGTTAATGTTAGAATAATGTCTTTCTCCAGAAAGAGCTGGAGTTCAGGATGGGGGAGATACAGGTCTCTTAGAAATGCCAGTGGAAGGGAGAAGGTGGGATCCATGCCTTCCAACACTCAGGGGAAGAGCAGATGCTAATGCAGATGTTCCAGGACAGGCCCTGCAGGTGACTCTGCAGTGTGGGGAAGGGGAGGCTGAGCCAGGACTAAGAAATGATCCTGGGAGTGGAAGAGCAGACACTATAGGGCAGACTATCTCAGAGAGCAGGATCTGCCCAGGTAGTGTGTTTGAGGATGGGAAATGAGAGGAGTTGGGGGATGGGTGAAGTGAATGGAGAAAAACGGTGGAAGGATGCATATGGAGGTGGGGTAGTTGGAGTAGAAGCAGAGAAAGGCTGGTGAGGCTGTCTCAAGTGTCTGAATGCACACAGGCAAGATCTGAGGACGGCTTAGCAGTGGCTGATTGTGCTGGTCCCAAGCCTTCTCTGCTAATTGCAAAAAAGTAGAAAGAAAACATTCAAAAGCTGGCTTAAGGAAGACAAAGCTGGGTAAACACTTGTCAGTCTATCAATCTGATGATGACCTTTAGTTCTAGAAGACTGCTCAGCAGAGACTATGACCAGATCTGCTGATCAGATATTGATGGTTGTCCAAAGGCCTGTGTCCTAATCTCCAAAGAGTCATTACAGGCCAGGTGGTTGGACCTTTGGGAGATGGGGTCCAGTGGGGACCCTAACCTGTTCTCCTTCCCCTTTGCTTGTGGGACATGAGGTTTTAGTCTACCCCACTCTCCTGCCATGATATTCTGCCCCACCACAGTCCTGAAGTAACCAGGTCCCTCCTAAACCACGAGCCTAAAGGAACCTTCAGTCTTCATAGTTTACCTCCAGTGTTTGTTACAGCGATGGGAAGTAGACTAAGGTGTGGAGCGGGCACTGATACATCAGAAAGGGTGGCTCCATGCGGGTCCCCAAGGTCTAAACGTGCAGATGAGATCGGAGGGAAAGGGTAGTGGCTGGGTACTGCAGTGTGGAGTCTCCACACAAGGCTTGTGACTGCCGTTCCAGTGCACTGGCAATGTTACACACTGTCACCGTGCTGGTACAAGACGCCAGAGGCTAGCATACACAATGGATTGCTGGAGTTACTCGGGTGAGAACCACTTAGAGAGGGCGTTCTGACTGGAGTTGACAGTGCATCGGAAGGCCGCCTTATAGCTGTCCCGATCTCTGTCAAGCCAGCATCTGTGCAGCCTACCAACAATGGTTGGAGATGAAGTTGAGCGTGCAGACCCTCACCTGGCACTGCCTCTGGTACATCTTCAGTTCTTGCAGGAGCTTCTGGTTTTCATCCTGTAACTTGTTCCTGCTCAGCGCTATTTCACTCACGGCTGACTTCAACTTTTCGATAATGAACTCATCTCTTTGGGTGGCTTCACAGCCAGAATCCGACTCACACACCAGGCGAGGGATCTCAGGGCTGCTGTCCTCTGGGCACTGCTTTTTCCCATTTAGCTGAGTTTGGTAATTTTGTGCCTGTTTCTGAGAAATATGACAACCAGGTAAATGGAGTGAAGAATATAATATTAAACTTCCACAGAGGCAAAGAATAAAAGAATTAGTAAAGATCTTTCAGTATGAAGTTTGGCTTGTTATACTTGTTTCTGATCTCAACTTCAGATGATGTGGAGAGAAAATGAATCTGCGTAACTCTGGGGCAAAGCTATAGAGAAGGAGAGGTCTGCGGGAGGAGAGGTCATATTAATCAATAAAGAAAGTCTAGAAGCTATAAAAAGAGAAAAATATTAATTCAATTACATACTTATGAAAAAATGCCTCTATGGTAAAGAAATAAAAACCAGAGACAGATCGAGAAAAAAATAGTTGCTAACACATAATTGGTTTTAGCAATCCTTCCTAGGTAAAGCCTCTCCACAGCAATAGGGAAAGCAAGTGGCACAAAGCCAAATGGATGGAACACGGGGGAGTCGTGCTCAGAGGAGAAACTGAAAAATGCTAACATGTACAAACGGACATGCTCAGCCTTACAGGCGGGTGGGGCACGTAAGACAAACCACACAGACGGATACTTTGTTTTGGTTTTGTCTTGAGTCTGAATCTTGTTATGTAGTGCAGGCTGGCCTCAAACTCATGACCCTCCTCCCTGTGACCTCCACAAGTGCAGGGATTATAGGTGTTTGCCCAAACTACCTAAGAGCATATGCTGTCTAAAGATGTAACAGCACCTGACTTTCAGACGCAGAGGCCAAAGTCATGGTCACAAAGGGCTCACATGGCTGTGCTGTCACCGGACCCATGTTGGCTACTGCTCCTTTCAGTTCACACTTCCATGAGTAAGTAGACTCCATACTGAATGGCCAGGACGACAATAACTAATCTCTGGTGGTGCTTTTGGCTTTAGACGATAGTAATGGTTTACCTGAAACTGATTGCACTTTTCAGATAGTAACTTCTGCTGAGCATCCAGTGACACCAGGTGGGTCTGATAGAGAATCTCTTGCTTGTCCCACTCCCTCGACTTCGCTCTGAACTCCTAGTAAAATCGGGAGAGGGATTAGCAAATAGGAAGCTATTAGTCACTAAAAGTACAATAAGCTTTCTTCCTATGTGTGTCTTCATTACAAGAAAGAATAAGTCTATTCTCTATCTATTAGGGAAACAAACAAGAAATTGATGGAATTTCACTTTGATTAATTACTGCAGGCTCAGCATCCTGCATTGGAATCACTTGGGACCAGGGAGTTTCATCTCAGATTTGGGATTATTTGCATATTCATAATGAGATGCCTTGATGATACCATCCAAGTTTTAACACACACTTATCTGCTGTATACACCCTGTGTGCACTCCGCCAAAAGTGACCTATATGCTGTGTTTGATACACCCACGCTGAGGCCTCCCATGCCGAGTCCTCCCACTCAGAGGCCTCCCACACTGAGGCCTCTGTTATTACTTGTGGCATTGTGTCACTGCTCAAAAAGCCCTGGGATTCAGGAACAATTGGGAATTTCACATTTTCAGAATAGGTGTGCCTAACACATGTGTTCCAATTTTTGGAGGAAATTACAGAATTTTTAACACATATAGAAATATTAAACATTATTCAGAGCATAGAGCGCTTGCATGGCAAGGGCGAATAGCAACAACAGAGAGTCAAACAACCGCCGGCACCAGCTGCTACCGCCTGCCCATGCCTCGGACAATGTACCTTTCTCTCGTTCTCTGCACTCGTTCACTGGGCATGCCCTTTCACTACTTAAGAGGCAGGGTCTAGGAGCTGGACAGGTGGCTCAGTGATTAAGAGCAGGCACTGTTCTCTTGGAGGATGAGGGTTCAGTTCCCAGCACCTAGGCCAGACCCAAGGGATCAGCAGGTACCAGCAGCATTCATATGCACATAACCCCCATAATTAAAAACAAAATAATTCCTTTAATAAGATGTCTATTTATCAAGTTCTGTGAACTCACCGTTTGTGCCTCTTCTAACTACATACATTGAAACCTAATGCTCACTATAATGAATCTGAAAGTTGGGCCTCTGGGAAGTGACTGAGTTATGATCCCAGAGTCAGTGTGAGTTGGATGAGTGTTCTTGTAATAAAATATTAAAAAATACAGGGATCAGGATGGGCAAGGTGGTGCACACCTTTAATCTCAGCAGTTGGGAGGCAGAGTCTGGTGGATCTCTGAGTTCCAGGCAGCCTGGTCTCCATAGCAAGTTCCAGGACAGCCAGGGCTACAAAGAGAAACCTTGTCTTGAAAAATAAAGAGAGGGGTGGGAGGAGGGACAAAGAAACAGAGTGGGAGAGGGAGAGGGGAAAGGACAGACAGACAGACAGACAGACAAACATCTGGGAAAGCATTCACAGTGCAAGTCTAAGGACCTGAGTTCAATCCCCACACAGTGTATAAAAATTCTGGATGGTGCATTGGTGCCCTCCTATAATCTCAATCTTCTGGAGAAGCAGAGGCATGAGGATCCCTGGGCTAGCCATTCTAGCCAAATAGGGTTTCAGTGAGAGATCCTATCTTTAAAGGGGTGGGGGGAGGGTAGAAAGAGCTGAGGAAGACACCTGATTCTGACTTCTGGTTCTACGCAGGCACATATCCTCGCGAACACATACACCACCTCAACAAAAGACAAGAATTTCTTCTCATCTCTCCCCTTTCCTGCTGTACAACCAGCAGACGGCTGTTCATGAACCCAGAGGAGGCTTTCGTCAGAATCTCACCCTGCTGGCTCTTTGTCCGAGCTACCCAGCCTCTGCGTTCTGCTACAGTATCCTGAACTAAGATGTTGGCTTTATTGGCCTCATGTATCTAAGATGATGGCTTTCAAAGCCATCATGTATCTATATACAGCTCACTTGGGGAACAAGTGTCAGTTGGGGAAGAAAATGTGGGGCTAGCTGGATACAGCATGCTCAGCCGCTCATGTGCCCTTCCAGGTAATGAGGTGTAGAGCATGATGGCCCATTCTCAGCGGAACACTAAGACTAAGGACATGGCTTCGCAGGCACCAGAGAGGATGTCCCCGCATCACACTTCTCCAGGGCTGGCCCTGCAGTGTGCCTTTCTGTCCAGGCTTTAGAAGCAAGCCCAGAGGACTGACTGCATGCTCTTGCTGTGCTTACAGTACCTGGTGGCCCGATTTTATGGCTAACCCCTGCCCCACTCTTAAAGGGGCAGCATGTACACATAAGCAAACTATTTACAGTACACAAGGACAATACAACTGCCACATAAAAGCCACGGGGATATTTTTCCTTCCATGTTAAATTGGAATGTGATGTGTTCTGCTGGAGTGTTTTAAAAATGGCTGCAGGGATTGACTGCGCTCTGTGTTGATTCTGAGAATGCAAACTGTATCTTGCTTAGAATGAGAAAACCGGCACTTTTCATATTTCCTACATAGAAACGATTTTGAAGAATATTTGGGGAAATTTACTTTTTAAAAAAATATACAAGTCCTAATCAATGAGGGAAGTCTGTAAGTGAGGAAGACTTTATAGTGATTAAAGCAATCTGAAATTCAGTGGAGGTAACATCACAGAGGAAATATGTGCACACACCTCCCTGTCTACATGTATAAAAATAAAAATACCTTATGACAGACTCCATTTATCAGGGTAATGGAGACAGTCCACTTAGTGTTATGGACTGTTCTGACACTCAAGGATGTAGGCATTAAGTAGAAAAGGTAACAATGACACATTTACAAAATTAGGCTCCAAACAGATGCTGGGTAACATTTAGTGATCAATGTAAGTTAGATTTCAAGAGTTTGATATTAACGTTTACAAAAAGGCTATGAGGAAACCCATGAGTTTCTGTGCTAATTTTGGGAATTAAAACTTTTTTTTTTTAATTTAAAAAGAACTCTTTGGGGAAAAATAGCAAGAAATGGAATAAGATTGACTTTAACAGTAAATATGCTTTGTTTGTGTTTTTGCTTTGTTTCATTTCAAATAGGGTCTCAGTGTTCGACCCAAGCTCTTGAACTCAAGATCCTTCTGCCTTAGCCTCCCAGGTACTGAGATTAGAGATATGACCCACTTGCCCAATTTAGAAACTATCTTTTAGATAGTAAATATACTTATCATCACCTACTTAACAACCACAAATAATCTTAAAATAAATATTCCCACAGCCTGCTTTAGAGAAGACAGTAGCACTAAAGAGCTACTCATAAGAGCTAAAACAGCTATAGATGAGATCCAGGATGGCCAGACAATGCCACAGACCTGTCAGAGGAGACTGGTTCTGTGGTGATCAGAGGCATTGCTTTTACGGTTAGGCAGCCAGCATGCTGTATTCAAGGTGGGAGGTTTGTATGGAAGGTGTACCTCCCACTCTTGAATATCAGTCGTGTGGGGTCACCCAGCCCTCCCTCCGGTGGGGATTCGTATGGTGATAAAGTCTTCTCTGAATGACTTAGGCTGAGAGAGGGTCATGGTCACTAAAGAGAGTGTTTCTGGTGATAACCAGAGTATTAGATCTTTTCAAAAAGAGCCCTTCTTCTACACACTGGGAAATGGTGTTTGGTGATGTGTTAGTGACTCTTCAAAAAAGTACAGAGTAACCAAAGCCACATGATCTTCACTCAGTTTAACTGTCATTAACAGCCTAATTTCTCACTCTTATTTGTTGAAATATTTTAAGAGAATTTTCTGAACTCATGAAATTTCACCCCTAAATGTGGTTTATCTATCTGTATCTATATATCTTTATCTCTATCTGTATACATCTCTCAATACACACACATGCATGCACGCATACACACACACACACACACACACACACACACACACACACACACACACACACGGTGTCTTCTGGTGTGTGTGTGTGTCTGCGTGCACGCATACATTGGAAGACCAAAGGGCAGGGCAGCCTCAGGTGTCATTCCTCAAAGCTGTCCACCTTGGCTTTTGACAGTGTGTTTCCCAGAACTTAGTGACTAGGCTAGGCTGGCCAGCCAGTGTGACCAGGCCAACATCCTCCTATTTCAGTCTCCTTTGTGTTGGGATTACAAGTGTGTACCCATGCCCATACACTTCAGTTCTAGAGCTTGAGCCCAGGTCCTCATGCTTTTGAGAAATGCATTTTATGGATGGAACTGTTCCCAGCCCCATCAACCTAATTTACTGAAGGGACGATGGAGGTTAACACTGCCCAAGTATCAGAGAGAGAAATAAAAGTGTGGGGTGGCAGATGTTCTGTGCTGTACGCCGTGATGTTCTCTACTGCATATACAGTGTCCCAGTGATAGTACTGTGGCATTGGGCACGCTTGTCCCATAGGAGAACATGCTGCATGTTCTGAAACGACTAGTCCATCTCTTGCATGCTATTCTCAGATGGTTGTAAGAAAAACAGCCATGGAGGATGCTTTATGATCATTCAAGCTATACTGCATTTACTTAAAAAGCTTTTGCATAAATATAAACATATCCATGAGAATGTATATGTCAGAAACATGTAAATGAATCTTGGTCCCCTCCAGAAGCTCACTAAGAGCCAACCAAATGGACAGTGTTCTGACCTTCATGTCAAGAAGGGGCGGGTTCTACAGAGACTGTGCTTGAAACCCCTGCCAGGCCAGTCATACCCCCTGAGAGGCTGGGAGTCAGTGTCAGGATTTCCTTGAGTGCTAGTCACTGGGTGGCAGTGACTTTATATCTGAAGAACCATATCTTCCCAGCAAGATGTAGAATCTGGGGCTTTGGAAGGTGAGATTTAGGCTTTCTACCAAACTGACTAGTTCCATGGCTGTGGTCTCCACCTGTGAATCTGTTGGGGTGACCTTTCTGGCATTGTATGAAGGTGTCTCTATATTTTCAATGATTGATTCTGCACTGACAGAGAGCCAAGTGCTGGCAGGATTTTGGTATTGTCGTTTCTATGGCCCGTCACTTGGTTTTTTAGTTGTAAATGTTCATCCTTCCTCACCTGCCTAAAGGCAATCTAGAGAATTATCAGTGGTTGTTTCACTGCTGATTGGTTATAATAATGAGCTGACAGCCAATAGCTGAGACAGGAAGGAGGAGGGTGGAACTTTTGGGCAGAGGAGTGACCCAGGGAGAAGAAAACAGAAGAGGAAGGTTTGGGAGCAGACATGGACGGGAACAGACATGGACCAAGGTGTAGCACAGAGGTATAGAGCTAGCCACGTGGCGGGCGGTAGGCTCTAATAGTCAGGGTAAGTTTAGA
Source organism: Uromys caudimaculatus (assembly GCA_028551405.1). NCBI lineage: Eukaryota > Metazoa > Chordata > Mammalia > Rodentia > Muridae > Uromys > Uromys caudimaculatus. The sequence goes on along the minus strand of CM052706.1, from coordinate 98,216,530 downwards.
GTAGCTGGGCTACTGCCCCAGCAAAAGGCCTAAGCTTTGAAGTATAGAAGTCTCTGCGTTTTATGGAACCACTGGTGGGATCCTTGGGAAGTCCTCAGTTCGATTCACTCTGCTTTTACACGTATTTGGAGCAGAAGGAGTTAAGGAAAAGGAGCAGATAGAATAAGGTGGCTGTGTGGAGATGAAGAGATACAGTGGAAGGTCAAGGGCAGTCCAGCTGGAGGAGGACGCTGAAGAGAAAAGCTGACAAGCCCTAAGCTGTCTCTGACCTTGGTCTCTGGGGAGCGCAGGGTCGTCCTGAGCTCATGAGTAGGAGAAAACGAGACTGTTGGCTGGGGATGGGTCGCTGGGCTTAGGACCTGAGAAGAATGAAAGAAACAGAATTGGGTAACACAGAGGTTAAGGAGAATGCGACCCCAAGCAGCACTGGAGCCCAGCAAGCCAGATGCCAGGGGCTCGAAGAGACTCCACACCTCCAGGATTCTCCACAAGGCTTCTCAAAAGAAGGAAGACAGCTGTTTTGTGTTTTCTAAAGCTATGGAGTTAAAAGGCTGAGAAGAAGAATCTTCTCAAACTGAACCGTTTTAGAGATGGACTTTAGAAGTTCTTGGTGACATAGGATAACTTAAATGGACGGCCACCGTGCCTTTAAAGAGACAAAACAAAGCAAAGCAAAACAAAACCAAACAAAACCTGGATTTCCAGCCCTGCTCAGAAAACATTTAGCAGCTCATCGGGATTTAGTACCTAATAATTAAATGGACATTAAAAGATTTATGAGGTATTCGGTTTAACCGACCCCAGGGATGTCCTTCATTTACACTCAACAGCTGAAAAGTCTTTGTACATTTTCTTTTAGCTCTCTCTCAAAAAAAAAATATATATACAATATATTATATCTTATATTATATATCTTATATATATCTTATATTATATATATAAGATATAATATAAACAGGTTAATTTTGAATTCACTAAGATCCTGAAGCATGCACTGAGAGTCTATACTGAATGCTGTGCCAGGAAACCAAGCCCCCATCTGCACATCTGCGCGAACCACCTTAGGAACACGGGACACTGGGCTTGTGCACTCACCTCTAGTTTCTGCTTCCCCACCTGCACATCTGCAGCAAACCACCTTAGGAACACAGGACACTGGGCTTGTGCACTCACCTCTAGTTTCTGGTTCAAACTGCTCAGCTCAAATGGCATTTCTTCTTTGTTGGAAGCTTCCTTTCGGTGAATTTGGTTTTGCTTCATCTGGTGTAATCTCAGCTTTTCGAAGTTATTGGTTAGCTTAGAAAACTGCAGAGGCCAGAAGATAGTAACAGTGACGTAAAACTGGCTTTCACGGTGTTTCTTTGTCACATAGCTCTTAAGTATGATTAAAAAGTGCAGTAAAACTTAAATTGCTGAGGATGGGACCTGTTGTAAAAGCCCAGTTGCTGAGAGTGAACGTGATTCTCCTGTGTCTGTAAATCTGGGCCTTCGTTAACTGCCAATGACTCGCTTTCTGTTTGTTTTGACTGTATAGGCAGCAAAGCTAACAGTTTAAAAAAAAACACACATGAAATTTCCTTGCTTTTACTTTATGCCATCTTGTGTGGACGATTTTAATCTCAGTAACACAATTGAGGTAGCAGCTCGTACGTTCACGGATGCCTATAGCGTCATGTCATAGCATCTGAGGAGGGTTCTGAGTATCTGTTTACTGCTCCTGTTCATTCTTTCCGTGTTGAAGTAAGTAAGGTGGCTGCTGAGCTGCTGCTGCCAGATCCTGAGTCCGTCTCACTTGCTTCTCCTAGTGCATTCTTGAGCAGTTCCTGAGTGTTTGCTGAAGAGCTCATCTCTTCTACTGAATCATCTTGGCAGCACATCTGCCTAAAGTTTTTAAACATAATAACACACTGTGGTTTTCTCTTTCCTTTTACTTCCAACTTCCCTGTATAATCACTTCAGATTTAGGTTGCCATCTTGTAGGGGGACAGCGTGGGGACTGGGGATTGCCATAGGTCTTAGATGCTCTGGTCTCAGCTCAGAAATTTTGTAATACAAGCTGCCTTCTAGTGGCACATGCCTGAATTGCAGGCAAAATGTAGACCGTTAGTTTTGTAAGATCCTATCAGTTAAGTAAGTGGCTTCAAATGTTTCCTGTTCCATTCTTAATGGGTGAATCCCTTTTCTAGAAAAGGTGCTTACGGAGGAGCATTGAATGCTTCAGGATCCTTTACCTAGCTTATTACATATGAAATCTTTGCTTTCTGAGAAAAGTTGGTGGTAAGAGTTCACAATCAAACCAGCTTCCCTCCTGACTCATGTACTAGGTTAAATTCTAGCAGCTTCTGGGCCTGCAGTGCTGAGGTGATTCCTGCCCTATGGGACATCTGTAGTTGGAGACAAGACTTTGAGGACAGCCTAGTAGGGGCTGCAGTGATGGGTGACAAGGAGTTGGCACCCCTCTCTGGCATATGCAGAGGCATTGCCATTGGGGAACAACCTATCAGTAACAAGATCAACTTGGTTCTTTCAGCTACTTACTTCATAGTAGCAAACATCTGTATTTTAGGTTGCTGTGGAAGCAAGTCTATTACTATTAGGAAATAGCCACAGAAGAGAATTTTGGTTTTTGTTGTTCTCATAACTAATAATAAGAAGAAATTGCCTCTAGAGAAACAGAAAGTTATTTGTCTAGTACCCTGCCATACTAGTGAAGGCAGTGCAGATGGTAACTAAGCTGATAGTCTATTAAGAGAGACAGATCAGGACCCATAAGATAATGAAAGTCAAAGATGAACATGCAAGTAAGACTCAAGAACATTTGCTTGTGTATAAAACAATTTAAAAATTAACACAATTTTATAGGTCATAATATGTATCAAAATATATAAAGTTACATCTAACAGATTCTCTTACTTGAGCTTTTAGGGTCTGTAGTTGTCCTTCATAGTTCTGAGTCATTACTAGATTACATTTTTCTAGACTGTCCAGCTTCTGCCGAAGTAATCCCACCTACCATTAAAAACAAACTATACATTAGCTCTTTCTGAATTTGACCTTAGGAAAATCAGAAAATGTGCAAAGGAGAAGTGCTGTCCATGGAAAAGTGTCACACGGAATCAAGACAAATATTGGTCCTGTAGTTCTTAAGTTAGTGCTAATAACTGAGTTCACAGAAACCAGACAGCGCCAGCCCTCCCACTGGCTGTGGGTTAGGGTGGCATAGGAGTGGGCTTAACAAGATCCTTGGAACTGTTGCATTTTAAATTAAGATTTAGAGTTTACTCATATCATCTGTTTGGGAGGCTGCTCCATTGTTACTTGTATAAAAGTTCTGCTAAGGTAACTCAAAGATTTCCTGTTGGTTAGGCCCCATTCCTTACCCCTTCAGTGACTCTATGGATAATTGTCATAATTTATAAGAACTAACATATTAATGAGAACATAAAAATGTTTAAGAGTACTTGTTAAGAATTTGGATTATTTTCTTTAAATGTCGACAAGTCACCTACTTACAAAACTGTGTCATTGTAGATCCTTGTATATGCCCCGACCAGTGGCCCTGCCTTCCCTGCAAAGGGAAACAGGGACCAACAAGCACATCAACCTGTGAAACATTGGTCCCCTCAGCTTTGCCAAAATCAGGTTCCATCCAGAAGTCAGCGGAGCCAGAAGGTGGCTGATGAAAGCATCTGCAATGATGTGGTCCCTGACTGGAGAGCTTTCTCCTTCTATGCCTCTCCCAGAAGAGTCAGACATGTACGTCTGCATGTGCTTTTCTCAAGCCCAAGGCCTATGCACTCCCACATTCGCCTGTGAGCACCAGCTCAGCGCTGAGTTGCCATGGGAGGAGAAGGAAACCTTCCTAAGTGGGCACTGCGGGTATCGCACCCACACATCCAAGCATGCACCCCCCCACATGCACACACTTACCCATGTCCTTTGGCAATTTACTCTTGATATGCTTGTTTTTACAAAATGTTTTCTAGCAGATCAGAAACAGCAAATGCTCCTGAACTCTGCTGAATGAAGACAGCTTTGGCCATCAAAAGCCAAAACATTTTTACCTTTGTTTCCAAACAATGTTATTTTACATGTATCTTAAATGTCTGTTTACATTATTGGCAGCACTGTCGTTAAGTCTGTCTCCATCAGTAGATACCTGGTTTAGTTTATTCTCTGCACCTATTTGATAGCATACACTTAACACCATATTTGCTGACAGAACTGTGACAAGTGAGTTTGGTGCGTGGGCACTTTGCTGACATGTGTGCTCAGTACCTCCTGGCCTTTCTGGTCCAAGCAAGTCTGTGCGTTGGCCAACTCTTGATCCCGAAGGTCTAACCGTGTCTCTAAAGCCCGCATCTTCCTTTCCCAGTCCAGCTTCTTGTTGCTTACCATGATGTCTATTTGTTCCATCAGTTCCTGAAGCTCAGCTTCACAAGAAGCAGCTCTGGGAAAAGCAGAAAAATGAGAAGGTTTCGTAAGAGAAAGATGGGGCACGGAGGATTCTTGTGTTACTCACTGCAGCCTCGCCACTTCCTTAAATGGAGCAATTAGTTAAGTAGGAAGAAGCCCCAAAACTACTGGCTAGTCACTTAAATAAAAAAGATAATTTCAGAGCTGATGGTTCTTGTCTCAGTTAGGGATTCTGTTTCTGTAATGAAGCACTATGACCAAGAAGCAAGTTGAGGAGGAAAGGATTTATTTGGCAGACACTTCCACATTGCTGTTCATCATTGAAGGAAGTCAGGACAGGAACCCAAGTAAGGCAGCTACCTGGAGGCAGGAGCTGGTGCAGAGGCCATGGGGGCTGCTGCTTACTGGCTTGCTCATCCTGGCTTGCTCAGCCTGCTTTCTAATTAAAAAAGGACCACCAGCCCAGGGATGGAACCACTCATAACGGACTGGGCACTCCCTGATCAATCACTAATTAAGCAAATGCTCTACAGCTGAATCTTATGGAGGCATTTTCTCAATTGAGGTTCTCTCATTTTGGATGACTCTAGGTTTTGTCAAGCTGACATAAGACTAGCCAGTACCGTACATATATACTTATCTTAAAAATCTTGTCACCCACCTATAATCCCAGAACTCATGAAGCAGACTCAAGAGGATTGCCCAGGTGGCCTGCCATGACTCTATAGTGTGTTCTAGGCACTTATCTCAAAAAAATAAAAATCAGAATTGAGACCAAATCAAATCTAACAAGCAAACACCATCTTTTCAGAATATGCTAATCCTATGGGATATTGTAATTCTGAGAAAATGCTAAGCACTTAGGGATCCAAAAGTGATAATAGACACACAGAGACATCTGCCACACTTCAAGGAGGTTTGACAGGCACAGTGGGAAATCAGTCAGGTCCAAAGTCTCATGCTCATCTGTAGAAGGGTCAGACACTGGTCTCAGCTTCCTACCTGCAGAGTCCCGTGTGCAGGTCCCTTTGACAAGACAATGCTGTCTCTTTAGTTTATCCAGACCTGACATTAGAGAGGGCTGTGTACCAAGTGTCATTTGTCATCTCATGGCAGTCCTGGGCTAAGGTTGCAAAGGCTTTTTCAATTTTTGTTTAAAACTTAAACCCAAGGAAAGGAAGTATGCCAACTCTTTCATAGAGAGCATGACTAATTTTTAATTGGAGTCATGATGTTGAGAAGAATAGAACCATGGTCTTGCATTTTCACATTGTTTCTTTTCATAACTGCTTGTATTACTCTTTAGTGTAAATAAGATCTCTTTTCTTTGTTAGTGTAGGCTCTAAGAAAAAAGAGCGGTTAGTCTTGTTTATCACTATCTCACCATCACCCAGTGCAACACTCCAGCACGGAGGGAGTGCTCCAGCATGTGGTGAGTGCTCCAGCATGTGGTGAGTGCTCCAGCATGTGGTGAGTGCTCCAGCATGTGGTGAGTGCTCCAGCATGTGGTGAGTGCTCCAGCATGTGGTGAGTGCTCCAGCATGTGGTGAGTGCTCCAGCATGTGATGAGTGCTCCAGCATGTGGTGAGTATTCCAGCATGTGGTGAGTGCTCCAGTATGTGATGAGTGCTCCAGCATGTGGTGAGTACTCTAACATGTGATGAGTGCTCCAGCATGTGGTGAGTACTCCAACATGTGATGAGTACTCCAGCATGTGGTGAGTGCTCCGGCATGTGGTGAGTATCCTAGCATGTGGGTAGTACTCCATCATGGGCCAAGTGCTCAAGTCTTTGGCATGTGGGAATGCAACATGCTAGTGGAATTAAAATACTGGCCTGAAGTAGAGTGTGGAATAATGGGATCTACTCCATTGGTATTATTAAATTATTAAATGATTAAATGAATGGCTTATGTCCTGTTTATGACTATGGTATGATAAGTTAGAACACAGACTCCCAGGGTGGAAGGAATCACACAGATCATTTAACTCCCTTCCTCCTTGGTGCAGCGTGTGCATTCTTTCCACATGAATTTCATAAGAGAGTTGTCTTTCACACGGTGCTGATCAGATTGATCGGGCCTTTGACAAGTTTATGGGTCAATAACAAGTATCAAGTGATTCCTGAAGTTTGTCGTCTATTTTGCAAAATCATCACAACGATGTTAGCCAGCACAGGTCTGAGATTTTCCCTGAACGGGCAACTGCCAGTCTCTGGGATGACATTGTTTCAACAGAAAGGGTCAGAGGTGCTGTTTTCACAGTGACTTCTTTCCCGCTCTCTAGTCCTACTGTAATCCTGAGGTCATCTGGGATTTCCAACACAGTAGGACCACACAGTACTGAGTCATCATTGTGTGGGTGCAGTATAGTTGCGCTCTGTCTTCTCAGTATCCTGCATCAGAACCTGGAGATTCCAGTGAATGGTGGCAGAGCTGACCCACATCATTGTTCTCAACAGCCAGTTCAGAAAGCCAAACCGCCAAGTCTGCAGTGTCATCCTCAGGTGGTGGGACATAGCCACTGGTTTCTTTGATTTTTGTTTCCCTTTCCAGCTATGAAACTAGAGAAAGCTAAGTATGTTCCTCAAACCAATCCCTTAGGGTGCCTCACCTCTAGTTATCCTTTCTCTAACCTCTCCATGCCAAGAGCCCACAGCCACAGCAGACCCAAAGTCTTGTCTCTTCTACAAAGCTTTTCCATAGGCTGCCCTGCCTGTCTGGAAATGCATGCTCGATGTTCAGTCTTCGTTGTCAATATGACTAGACTTTCAACTCACCTAGAGACTCCGCTCTGGGTGGATCATGAGGGAGTTTACCTGAAGAGGGATGATCTCCCTTAAACTCAGGTCAGTTGACTGGACTGAGTAAAAGGGAAGTTGGCTCACGAAAGCCCAGCGAGCACTGACACTCATCTCTCTGCTTCCAGCTATAGATTCAAGACACCAGCTGCACTTCTGCCCCATCACGATAAACTGAATCCCTTCAAACCACAAGACCAAATAAACTTTCTTCCTTTGGTGGCTTGGATGAGAATGGCTTCCCATAGGCTCACATGATTGGACTCTGGTTGAAGGAGGTGTGTCATGAGGGTGGGCTTTGAGGAATCCGACGCTTCCTCTCTTCCCTACTTAGGTCTCTGTACTTGTAGATCAATGTAATCTCCCAGCTGTTCCTCGAACCATAAACTCTAAACCTCTGAAACCATAAGCCCAATTAATAAACTTTGTAATTTGTCCCAGTGTTTTGTCACAGCAATAGAAAAGTGACTAACACACTTCCTTAGGCTGATTTTGACAGACATTTCGTCTTGGGAAGTAGAAAAGTCAATTATATAGAAAATTGCTACTGAGGAGTGAGGCCATTGCTGTGGCCCCCTGATCTTATGGTTCAGAGGCCTTTGGTTCTGTTTCACAAAATGGAATTGCAGGCCAGAGGAGACCTGGGATGCTGTAAGCAGAGTTTAATGGGCCATTCTAGACGGGGTTGGAAGAAGAGAATGACAAAGGACACATTGACAAGGGAAGCATGCGCTACAGAAGCGGTTCTCAACCTGTGGGTCACGACCCCTGCAGGGTCACATGTCAGATATCCTGCTCCTGCATGTCAGATATTTATTTACATTATGATTCTTGACAGTAACAAAATTACAGTTCTGAAGTAACAACAAAATAATGTTATGGTTGGAGATCATCACAACATGAGGAGCTGTATTAAAGGGTCACAGCACGAGGACCACTGCCCTAGAGGTTTCTATCGACAACATGGCTATGTTCTGTAAGGAACTGGCCTCTATTCTGTCCATGTCCTGAGAACTTGAGTGAGGCTGCATTAAATGCAAGGGGCTGGCTTGTTTGTTGGAGAAAATTTCAGGACAGCATGGAACTTAGGCTATGCTGTGGCTACTGCTTGCCGCGGATACACAGAGCGATGGGGCAGGGGAGGGCTGCAAGGGAAGCAGAAAGGCAGAAAAATGTGCGTCTTAGTGAGACAAGGAGTAGGATTTTAAAACTGTAGTTTCGGTGATCTAGTTTCCTCGTAGCTTGGCGTGACTGGTCTCTGTAGCCTCATTTCTTCCGTCAGTCAGACCCCAGCTATACCATGTTAATTTTTCTTTACTTCTCATGGATCCTTTCAACATCCTCCTTAAGTACGTATTACTGTATCTCAATTTTAGAAGAGCTGACTGAGGAGCCCAAAGAGAAGAAAAAGCAGCTCTTGGAATAATCACACTTGGGGACTGGGTGGGCTGTGTCTGCTTAAGGCACGCAAACTCAGTCTTTACCTTTGGGTTTATCTGTGGAAGCACTTCACTAGAGAAGGCTATGGAGTTGGGCTAGACCCTTCTGTATTACTAGAGAAGGCTCTGGGGTCAGGATAGACCCTTTGGCATTAAGCCTTTGACCAGAGAAGACAAACAGGAGAGGGCACGAAGGCCTGAGTGGTGATGGGACAGTCTGGGATTAAACATCGGGAAATGACATCTGGAGAAGCAGAGAGAAGAGCACAGAAAGCTGGTGATATCAATGATGGGCAAGCATGATGGGCGAACATGGTGGCCAGCAGCTGGGGGGAGCATGCTGGGTGAGCAGCAGAGGGTCAGCTGTGCGGTCAGCTGTGCAGAGGGTGCCGCGGGGGAGTATGAGGTTGTGTTTAGACCTAAGGCATGGGCCTCATCCAGTTTTTCAGCTGTATTATCTGAGTTTTGATGTTACAGAGCATGAGTTTCTTGAACATTCTGGGTATTAACCTCTTGTCAGATAAGGAACTTCCAAATACATTTGCCTGTCCTGTTGGCTGGCCTGTGGTCTGCCGGCTGCCCATATTTTGTCCACTGACCTCTGTACTCTGTTGATTGAGTCTGTCAGTTGCTAGGAAAAAACTCCTTAGTTTGGTGGAATCTCATCTGATAATTTCTGTTTTCGTTTTCTGTGTTCAGGGTTCTATGAAAAAAAAAATCACTGCCAAGGTCAAGGTCCCTAAATTTTTCTCCTACGACTTTCCCTTGTTTCAGACTTTAACCCCTTCTAAGTTGCTGTGTGTATTTGATGAGATGAAGAGTCTTTCTTTTATGTGGCTAGCCATCTTGCCCAGCAGTTCGTTGAAAGGATTAACCTTTCCCCATGTTTCTAGCGACTTGTAAAATTTCAGTTGGCTGGGAACCCATGGGTTTCTTTCTGGACTTTGTTCTGCTTCATTGGTCTGCATGGCTGAGTCTCACTGCTTCTGAGATACAATAATCTGAGTTGTTCTTTCTGCCCAGGACTGCTTTGTCTTTTTGAGTCTCAACACAGTGAGAACAGCTATTATCACAAGGAAAAGAGCAAGTGATAAAAGGCAGAAGAGGAACCTCTGAGTGGCATTGGTGAGAACAGCAATTAATGTAGCCACTGTGGACGTTTATACACAGAGTAGGACCACTATATGATCCAGCAACCCACCACAGGCTTTACACCTGCGCTGAACTAAACTCACACGTGGAAAAGGTACCCACAACCCAAGTTTATTGCTATTTACAAGAGCCAGGGTATAGACTCAAACCAAATGTCTACCAGCAGGTGGCAAAGAGGAGGTGGCACAAAGGCCCAGTGGAGTACTATTCAGTCATAAAAACCTATGCAGTCTTGACACTTGTGACAGCACGGATGGAGCTGGAAGACATTAACAAAGTGAGTCCTTGCAGCTAGCCAGCCAGCCAGACACCGTCTACTTGTGTACCCTTGGAGCAGCTACTTTCATAGATGTTGACAGCATGACTGTTGCCAGACTGGAGGGAGAGAGGATGAGAAAGAGACATGGGACTGTAGACAGCAGTGAGTTCTGGTGCCCTGTAGCACAGCACTGTCAAGATGATCAAGGGTACACAAGCACTGACTAATCAATGCGTCTGTCAGTTAAAGGACAGAAGTTTAAGATGACAAGCAATGCTAATCACAATCACCATCACCCAGCTTCGGCTCACTCTCCCTTGTGTGCACATGATTCAGTCTCTCAATTGTACCTCCCAAGTATACACAAATGTCATTTGTGAACACGTAAACGAGAAATGAAAATGGAGATACCAAGAAGTATCCAGAAGTGACCAGGGGGATGCAGCAGCTGGTGGATTCTTCCCTCAAAGAACTTTGAAACACAGGCTTCAGTTTGGGTTCCTTTGTGTTGTTGTTTGACTGTGTCTCACTCTTGCTCAGGCTGGCCCAGAACTCTGGATGTAGCTCAGGATGGCCTCAAAATGACAGCAACCCTTTTGCCTCAGTCTCCTGAATCTTGAGATTGAGTGACTACTTCTGTTTTCCTGTCCTGGTTCTTAAGAAGAGAGCCCACCTGCATGAGGCCAGCAGCTGTGCCAGCCTTCTGACATTATCCAAACAAGGCAGCTTTGAAATCCAAGAACACACTTTAGTAGTTATAATAGGACTGTACTGGGAGGGATGGCAGTTTGTCACCAAACATTGATCTGGAGCTTGGAGAGAGAAAAGGCAGCTTGTCATATGACTAAGGAGGCCATCATGGGAGAAAGAGACAGGGAGAGAGTGTATTTCTTCAGGAGACATCGAATCATCTGAGAAAAGTTTTCAAGGCTGGTGAGCAATCTCAGGAGACCTTACCTTTGTCAAAATCTCTTAAGAAAACTCATTCTGAAATAAATTGCATACTTGTTTGCCTGAGCTAACAGGCATATAATTAGACCTTTCAAAGGTTGCTCACTGTGGCACATGAGCCACAAATGCAGGCAAAGCGGCTGTGGAGGTGACCCAGAACCTACTCACCACACCCGTGAGCTCACAGTGGCCAGCGTGGCTCCTCTTCAGCAGGACGACAGAGGTGCTGTTCTTCACAGTCCTATAGGTCACAGCTTCATGGCTCCCTCACTGAAAACTAATTACTGAGGTGTGGACGGGCGTTTCTTCAGGCACTTTCCTCCCCTTCCAAAGGGTTCTTAGCCATCACCTTCGGTGTTTGCTGAGTCAGCAGTAGTCAGTGCCTATTCCTACACTGAGTATGATGGAGGCTCATACTCTACCCAGTCTTCTTTTCACTGGCCAGAAGCTTAGTGGATGTGGAAGTGTTATAATCCACCTTGTTCTGAAGGAGAGGTGCAGGAATGCATGAGCAAGAGTCTGTCCTAAGCCTTTGGTCTGGCAGTGAAAGGGAGCCCCTAACAGAGATGAAATGCTCTAGGACATCTCAGCTGCCCCATTGACATGAAAATCTCAAGTATCACCTTTTTCTTCCTGAATGGGGGATGATATGCTACAATGCACACATCACAGATAGCCTCTGTGATGACTTTTCACACTGTGAGCAACCTTTAAATGAACAGACAGGGGTGAGCAGAGAGGGGGGTGAGCAGACAGACAGGGAGGTGAGCAGACAGACAGAGGTGAGCAGACAGGGGGGGTGAGCAGACAGACAGGGGGTGAGCAGACAGGGGGTGAGCAGACAGATGGGAATGAACAGACAGGCAGGGGTGAGCAGACAAGGAGGTGAGCAGACAGGAAGGCGAGCAGGCAGAGAGGGAGGTGAGCAGACAGACAGGGAGGTGAGCAGACTGGAAGGCGAGCAGACAGACAGGGAGGTGAGCAGACAGACGGGGAGGTGAGCAAACAGAGAGGGAGGTGAGCAGACAGACAGGGAGTGAGTAGACAGGGGGTGAGCAGACAGACAGGGAGGTGAGCAGACAGACAGGGGAGTGAGCAGACAGGGAGGTGAGCAGATAGACAGGGAGGTGAGCAGATAGACAGGGAGTGAGTAGACAGGGTGAGCAGACAGACAGGGAGGTGAGCAGACAGGGAGTGTTTGTTGGAAGATGATTGCCTCTTCTTCAAGGGGAAATTTCATAGCTATAAAGAGCACTCAGACTTCCCTGTCCTCACATAGTGATCTATGTAAGTCTGAGAAAACTGATAATGAGTGTTTATTCTCATAGGCAGTGCCTGGGCTATGTAAGCCAGTCTCCAGGACAATCGCCTCCACCCCTCGGTAGAGACAGGTGGATCTGAGGAGATGTTGATGGCAGTGGTATGAGGACTTCTGCCTTTCCCTCTGACACCAGGGCCAGGTGCTTCACTAGACCTCAACAGGAAGCGCCAGGTAAGCAATGATAGGACCTATTTTCTAATACTAGACATCTAAAGAAATAAAAATGTCTAAGAGATACTCTGCTTTCTGTATGTTTGAGATTTCCCACAAACCTTTCTTGCTAGCTTGTGCTGACTTCTAGAAGTTTCTGCAGCCTCAAGTCCTGAATTTCAGGCATCCATGTCTGTTGCAGGATTTTTCCTGTCCAATTACATTAGGGCAACAGGAGCCCTGTGATTGGACAGGGAACAGGGAGGCAGAGCTAAGAGTTGCACCGGAGAGCATCTTGGGAGAGAGGAGAGGAGAAGGAAGATGGCAGGGGACGCGAACTTGCATAGCGCCACCGATGGTTATGTTATCATAAAGGTTAGAAGTTTGGAATAAGTCGTCTAATCTAGGTGGGCAGCTTTTATCATTATCAATTGGTCTGAAATTATTGTATTGGTATCTCGTAAATTGTGTTTTTATTGATACATAAATCTGATTGGTTAACTATATGCTTAAGAGTTTGAATTCTACCAGGCAATTGGGTGTTGAGATGGTTGACCGTGGGGCAGGCAGTTATTGTGTGGGCCTGGCGGCATGGATCCGCCAAGGGACTGAGCTCCGGAGAGTTGGCGAGCTGAGAGAGTGGGATCACTTGGTGGGAGATCTGCTGTGCCCCACCGGTTGCTGGCCTGAGCACAGAAACGTACAGGCTCATTCTTTTTTAATAATTCCTGCCTCATATGGCCAGTGTGTTCACAACTGCCAATTCCACAGGCACCATGGACTCTTAAAACATCACATGTCCAGACTACCTGACCCTTGTTGCTCAAACCACTCCCGTTCCCTTCTGCTCGGCATCTTTATGTGACACAACTGCTTCCAGTTGCCAGGAGTGAAATCTTTCTGATCAGAGCACTATTGGTGCCAGATCGGCTCCATACCCTGAATTCTGACCTCTCATCATACCCAGTGATAAAACCTCTGTCCACGGTTGCCAGCTGCTTTTGTCAGGGTGTGGTGGAGTACTTCTCCAGAAGGGGAAGAAGTGTGTTTTCTTGTATGCTGACGCACAGAGGTGGTGGGGCCTCTAAGATCTGGCCTTGTGTAGCCCAGGCTGGCCTCGAACTCGTGATCCTCCTGCCTCTGCCTCCTTCAGCAAATCCTACCGGCGTGCACCACCACAACCGGCTAAGATCTGGCCTTGTGAAAGACACTTTGGCATTGGGACAACTTTCCTCGGAAGAGACTTAGTGCTTGCAGGAATCTGCTTAGAGAAGCCTGTCTCCTTGGGTGTCCCCCTCCTTCTCCTCTGCACACCCCCATCTGATGCCATTAACAGAGACAGCCTTACAGGTAAGGCTGCCTGCTCTTGAGCTTTTGGCTTCCAAAACTGAGCTAAATATACCTCTGTTCCTTATAAACTATCCAGCTTTGGGTATGTTGTTATAGCAACAGAGAAGAGACAATAACCTGCCCAATATCCACACGTTCATTCTTACATATCAACAGTTTTCATGGTATTTGGAATGATGGTTCCTTAGCTCATGGAGTCTTCAACACTGTGAGGCGGGGCCTCAGTGTCATCGCTGCTCAAAGTATCTTGCCTAATTTTGCCGTTCTAAGGGCAGGTGTATATCCCGAGACTGGCTTGAAGTGAGGGCTGAACATTTCTGGGCTACTGATCAAGAGCACCACTTATGTCTCATCTTCTGCCTTGATGCTCTTTTCTTTGCAGTACCAGGGTTTGAACCCAGAGCTCCACAAATGCATGGCAAGTGCTCTTCCACTGACCCATACTCCCAGACCCACCTCATTTTCCGAGCTGTGTAGATACCAACATTGTGGATAATTGATCATTTGTCCTTTCTGAGTTGGTGGTTGTGTTGACTGACCAATGTTTTCCTGTTCTTGAACCACTTTAAGGAGCATGTAACTTGATCATGCAAGGTAGGCATAAAATGTTTGTGTTCTTCATTTACCACGTATAGAGAAGGTTTGGAAGGGATTTGCATAGACGGAGCTCACTGGCTCTGTTCTGTCTCCCATGTATTACCATTTGCACATATCGTTGTCATGCAGTGGCTTAGCAAAAGGAGCCCAAGGCAACTGCTCTCTGTGTTTGTGGGAGCAACAGCAAACCTCCCTGTTGACTTCAAGGCCTGGGCTGTGTAAGCAGTGTTAGGAGGTGACAACAGTGTGTTTTGGGTGTCACCCTCCCAGGGTCCCCAGGCTCTGCTCAGGAAGCTCCTACCGATGGCTGCACGCCCCGCACAGCTCTGCTTCTTCCGGATTCCATCATTTCCCCATCACCCTGCTTCTACCTAATTTTGAACTCTTAATTCCCCCTCCTTTGGTCTTCTGCATGCGGCGCTTATGCGGCTCAGCCTTTGATATCGCTTCTGACAGTGTATCCTTCCCACGTGAGGTGCTCTTGCAGTCATGTGGGGTGGCAGGACATGCATGCCGCTGTCACTGGGTTAAGTTCAGCTCCTGTTGGTTCTTGGTCGCCCTTGGTCTGCCCTTTCTTCTTTACTTGCTCTGTTTCTAGATTCCCTTCTTTCTGTGACTTTGGTGGAAGGAGGACATGGCTTTGTCGCTAGCTGCTATCCAATGAGATCTCTCATTTCTTTAGAGATGAGGACCCGCCTCATGAGGCTGTTCACATTGCTAAGCACACTGTGCCAGGCACACTGACTAGAGGCTCTCAACTGTTCTAGGGGGTTTGAACATGTTGAAAAACTAGGTCAGGTTAGATATGCCTGATGCCAGTGTTTATGGCTAGGTCTGCATACCTCAGGCCTCTCCCCTTCAATCTAACAAGTGGCCAATATACCCAACAGCGCCCCATAAAAAGTGCAGGCAAATGTGTTTTGTGTGGTGGTACTTCTTAATCTTTTTCTTATATTTTCAAAGGCATCTCCCTTCCCTTACTCCCTCCCACCTGAGCTTTCTGTCTTTCGAAGTCACTAATCCAGTCCCTGCAAATCAGCCCCATGCTAGCTTCAGAGTTCACTCTCACCATGCCACACACCAGGACCACTCTCTCCCTCCCCCATCTCTTTTTCCATTAATTCTTCCTTCAAGACACAAGAAATTAGAGGAACTTGTTAACTGAGACTATTCTGGTGAGAATTGGATGTTGGGGGGCAGTGTGGGGAGAGCGAAAGGTGTAATCTAGGCAAGGACAGTATTGTACGGTCTGGGCCAGGAAGGTGTGGTCTGGGCCAGGAAGGTGTGGTCTGGGCCAGGAAGGTGTGGTCTGGGCCAGGAAGGTGTGGTCTGGGCCAGGAAGGTGTGGTCTGGGCCAGGAAGGTGTGGTCTGGGCCAGCTAGAAGTCATGGTCGTAGCAGTTGAAAAGAATTTTCAATTACAGAAAGAGAAAGAACACTGTTACCTTTCATTATGGTTCTGCTGTAAGGGCTTAGATCAGAAAAATCAGAATTTCTTTTTACCAACTGTAAATAAAGCTGAATTTAACCCATCACAAAATGAGCAACTGAAGCCTTGACTCTGTGTCTCTTGGGGAAGGACCCTTGAGGGTTAAAAAGACCCACAGAGGAAGCGGTGTTAGGGAAGGCTTTTGGAATCCAGCTGGAAAGCTGCTCTTAACCAATCTATCTCAGCTCTCTGGAAGACGAGGAGCGTTTGGTGGCTTGTGCAGAGGCATCCTGAGTTTTAGAAGCCATTTGACAAGATTCTATGAAAGAGAGCAATGACTCAGGTGTTAGTTACGAATGCAAAGTATGTCTCAGAATGGAAGGCCAAGTAGGAGAGTCAGCAGAGGAGAATAGGGCTTTGGGTAAAGATGGATGAATCCACAAAATTTGCCCCTTCCACATTAAGCCTATAAAGGCAAAAAAGCAACCTGGGATGGTTACTATCGGCTGCCACCTTTTAAGGATCTGGAGCCACCTGGGAGACATGCCTCTGGGTGTACCTGTTAGGGGGTTTCTGGAGGCAAGACCACCCTAAGTGTGATTGGAACCCACCATGGGTGGGTCCCGGACTGAATAAGAAGTGAGCTCAGGTGCCCAAGGAAATCAGCTCATGGGACAAAAAAGATGGGCAGCTCCAAAGAGAGACATTTGAAAGAAACTGGAGGGAAGAGGAGACTTCAGAAATGTGTGACATCAGGATTACTAACTTCAGGAGGTAAAAATGTTGAGCAGGAAAGAAAAAAAATGATCTGTGTCAGACTCCAAGGTGGATGTGACTTATAAAGTCATAAGAAGACTATTGAGGCTACCAAAATCATGTCATATTGAGAGAGGGACAGAGGGGAGAGAGATCCAGATAATGCCTAAAATTGAAAAAATAAAAGAGCAGCAATAAAACTCACTATTTGAAGATACTGAGTTAGACATCAAAAGCCTTGGGAAAGCGTCTCTGCCAAAAGAGTTCACAGTGCTGCCTTTGGGAGTAGAAAACTGGCCGGGCACCTACACAACTAGATTTTGCTTTATATTGTTTTTGGCAATCCATAGAACCAAGTGAATTTTTATATCGTGTGCATACCTTTTTCTTATCAGTGTTTGATATATATTTCTGTGTTTGTGTGGTTTTAGAGCTACATAAGCTCACAGTAGGTGCTAAATATTTGTTGAAAGCGAGCTGCTTCAAGAACCATCATAGGAACAGGTTTATAAACTTGCTAACAAGTCCCTGGAGAATCACCCACCTTTACTGGTTTCTTAACAATATGCGAGTCGGTGGGCTCTGAGCTCTGGAGACCATGTACAGGAGGACATCTGGTCATATGCCTACCAGGTTGAGCAGCAGTCCTGCAGAGCACACTGTGGTATGTTCATTAACGTCTGTAACTAACTGTAACTGTCTTGTGCCCAAGCAAGTCTAACTCTCTCCACTACATTCTAAGTTCTTTAAGGACCAGCTCTGTTTTTAAATAGCCTTGGCATTTCAGGGCTAGGCACTCAGGACAAAGTACTTTGTTTTCAGAGAATGAATGCGGAAGACCAGCCAGACTTTCAGCTTTGCAGGACTGAGACAATCTGCCTCACAAACTCAAGTTTGGGTCCAGTCTGCCTTACTGTACCCCAGTGTCACAGTCTCTCTAGGGACCCAACACAAGCTTAGTCTGACCTGGCTGTAATATGAACTCTAAGCAGTTGCCCCTTTCACCCCAATGTGATCAATTTCCAGTGTAGAAAAAAATCCAGAGATTGGAGCCAGATGTATTCTCCTGCTTCTTTCACTGACCACTATTCTACCCTGGTGTAAATTCTTGTTTCCATCTCCATCTCTCTGAGGCTCAATGGGACAGAGTCTGCAGAGATGCAGCAATGGTTACTCTTCACCCTTCAACTTACAGTGGAGTTGGTTATGGCTGGACATGGCCATTATATTTTAGAAAAATGAAAAGGTTGAAAACACCCTGAATTAACCTAATGAGCCTGAGCATCCACAGCTCAGCCCTCAGTTTCCTGTGGTGTGGTGATGGCGACTGTCTATTCTTGTGGTTGCACTGCTAACCATGCATTTGAGCTCACAGGCACTGTCAGCATGAATCTACAGATTACTGTCGGAGAAAAGAACCTCTTTCTACCACCCTCTTTACACAGGCATGCGGATCGGGCAAGCTGAGCACTCCTGAGTCCAGCACCAACTATATATGGTGTTTCTGAACTATAGCTAAACATATGCTACCCAGCTGGAAAGCACATTTCTGAGCGTTTCTTACAACTAAGTGAGCCTGAGTTCTGGCCAACGATAGTAGTGAACACAGGGAAGCCTGATATCTCTAGGTCAGACTCCTAGAAGGAAAGTCTTTCCTACCCTTGCTTCCTCCCTCACTAAGAGCACTAACAGGATGGAAGGCAAACAGTCACGACGCTGGAACTGGAACTGGAGCAACCCCTTGGGTGTAGAGAGGAAACCACCCACTCTGACCTAGAGATGAGTTTTCATGTTACTTAAGGCTGTGCCGTGTATGTGTGTGTGTGTGTGTGTGTGTGTGCGCGCACGTGTGTTTCAGGGGCTCCGGCCCTACTGTAATGTATTCTGTTTTCTTGTTGAGTATAAGGGTTATGGCCAGGAGATAGGACTCAAATGTAGCCTTAGTTGTTCATGCTTCTTTCCTTTCCGTTACCCAATGTCAGAGTCACAGGCAGAGCAGAGTCACTAGAAGTGAGACACTAAAGTTGTGTCTAGTGTCAAAAGCAGCCACAGTCAGGACTGGGCTCTGAAGTACCTCTGCTGCCCCAATCTGAGTCCAGCAGAGACCAGGTGGTTAGTGAAATCTTCATGGGGCTGATGCAGGAGAAGAGGCAAGACAAATAATTGTGAAAAGGAATTTGGTCCATTTTCTACCACAGTGAATGCTTTCTAAAAACCCCATTCTAAAACATCCAATTCTTACTGTGCTCTGGAAATATATGCATTGTGGGGCTGTGTTTAAATGTTGAGAAAATGTGGCCAGTCTTAAGAATAGGAGCAGAGAAACACTGATCACAGCAAGAAAAGAGCAAGCTGGCCAGGAAGTGCTGTGCTGTGAACAGGGTAAGGGCTGGGAAGGCCAGCGTGGGTCCTGAACCTATAATGTCAACAGTATCGGTCGGGAAGTGCTGTCTTCCAGGGTACAGACTCAACATCAGAAAGACTCACATGAATAGTTACGTCATAAGATTTTCTCAGTCTACTTACCGCCCCCCAAATCAGCACATCCTTCTTTTAACAGTTCATTTCAGAACTTGTGCTTCCTCCAGGACTTCTGGGCATAGATGAGCTAATTAAATAGAATTTCAGCAGCACTTACCCTGCTGTGGTATGGGCTTGGTTCTCCATGCCAAGAAGTGTCTACATCTAGCTTGGTATTTCTTGATCTTTAATCTGTGAGGAAGGATATTACTTAGAATTATAAAATGCTTACACATATTAATATAAGATATAATATTTTCGCTGTTGGCAAACCATTTCGTATGGGTTCTCTGAGCATGGAAGCTCTTGCTTTGACAAGTACAGAAGGCCCACAGTAGGGGTGGGGTTTCTTTGACTTGATGTTTCCACACAAATAGGAATACCGGCTTAGCACTTGTTTGCAATATGTGGCACTGGCTGAAACCAAGCTCAATGGCAGCTAGATGTCAGTAGCCTTGTGGAGTGCTAGGTTTCTAATTCCTGTGTTGAGAAATGCTGTCTAGAAGCCCTCAGTTTACATCTTAGTGGAGTCCCTATCCTTTGCCTTTGAGTGTATTCTTTCATTGGCTTTTCTTAAGCCTTTAAAAGAGTGGATAAAGCATGAAATCTAGTACAGAAGTCCAAGAACAGGAGCTGGAGAACTGGTCCAGCAGTTGGAGGCCATCCTGCTTAGATTGCAGAGAGAGGGCCCCTGCACTGGTCGGGTAGCTCAAAACCACCTACAACTCTAGCTCCAGGGCATTCAGATGCCCTCTTCCTCCCTGGCATCTACATGCCTACACACACACACACACACACACACACACACACACACACACTCTCTCTCTCTCTCTCTCTCTCTCTCTCTCTCTCTCTCTCTCTCTCTCTCTCTCTCACACTGTTGTCCCATTAGTGGACTAACATAATGAAAAATGAACGAAGTGGTAAAATGAACTTAACTTTCCTAAGAAGTATATGAACTAGTTAAATACCTGAGAAAGAGAGAGGGAGGGAAGGAAAAGAGAAGGGGATGAAGAGGAAGAAGAGATGGAGGAGGAAAGAGGAGAGGGTAAGGGGAGACAGAAAAAGAGAAAGTGGAAGAGGGGGAGGTGAACGGGATGAGTAGGAAGAAGTGGAAGGAAGGGGGAAGGGGAGAGAAGGAATCTCTGTTCAGACCGTTTAGCACCACAGGAATTGCAGCAGTGGGGCAGACACTGGAGGTGACAGGAGACAAAACTAGATCAGAAATTTCTGACAAATAAAAGAGGGAAACTGAGGCACAGGCCCTGGGTTTGCTGGAAGCTCGATTGGTTCCTGAGTTTGCCCAGCAAGTAGTCCCGACCATCCCCACGCCAGCTACTGCCTAGGGGAGGGACAGGTCCTCAGCCCAGGGAGTCCACCACCTGTTACCTGCACTACTGTCTGGAGAGGTCTGCTCTGGCCTGGGCTGCGGTTCCGCCCGCAGCGCCTGGCCAGCGCAGTTGGCCGCTGGGCGCCAGTGGGTTGCCATGGAGACGCAGCCTCCATACCTTTCCGCTTCCCTTCAGCGGGAACTCCCTAGCATTGGCGCGGTCAGTCCCCAGTTCAGTGCCTTCAAGATCCGCCCATCCCAGCAAGCTGCGGCCCCGTGGCACCCAGGGGCGCGAGAGAAGCGCGGGAGGACACTGCCCCACCAGGGAGCCGGTGGGCCACCAGGAGCGCTGCAGAGACTGGGATTCCTAACCCTGGGCCTCAGCCCTCTTCCCAGACTAGAGCAGGGTTGGGAAAGAGAGAACTCCAGGCAAAGACCCTTTGAATTCACCTTAGTGGTTTTCCAGCTGGGAATCAGCTAGGCTCACTCCACTGTCACTGTAATCGCACCATTTAAACCTCTCTCTTCCTCACAGTTCGCTGCGTCCTTGGAAAACTGCCAATTAGGTGGATCAGGCTGTACTGGGGACTAGGGAGTAGCTTCTAATGGTGGGAACCAACCCGGGTCCTCGGTAACTGATTCCAAATTCTTTCCTTTTTCAGCCACATTCCAACCATAATTGATGACAGAATCTCAGTCTGACCCTATTGATTTCACTGAGGAAATGACAGTAAATACTATATGTATATGTGTACATGTGTATATATATATATGTATATATGATATAGAATATACACATACAATATAGAAATCACAATACACTGATACATGTACTATTATACAAGTTATATATATAATATGTATGTATATGTATGTATATGTATATATTTATATGACAGAATACACACATGATGTAGAAACCACATATACACTGATACATGTACTATTATGCAAGTCATATATATATGAATATATATGTATGTATATATATGTATGTGTGTATATATGACATAGAAAACACATGATAGAGAAATCACAATGCACTGATATTTTATATATATATGTCCTTTTACTATATATACACACACACCTATATATACATACATACACACATATATACATATACACACTTATATACATACACACACATAGACACATACACACACATATATATACATACACACACATATATATATACACACACATATATATACACACATACATATATATACATACACACACATATATATACACACATACATATATATACATACCTATATATACATACATACACACATATATACATACACACACATATACATACACACATATATACATACACACATATACACACATACATATATATACACACCTATATATACATACATACACACACATATACATACACACACATATACATACACACACATATACATACACACATATATACATACACACATACACACACATACACACCACACACCACACACACACACACACACACACACACACACACACACACACACACACACACACACACACACACACACAGGTCTGACAGCAAGCAAACTTTCTAAGCACCTGAACTGGGGGATGCTTCTGGGCTTACTTTAGGAACCTAACTTTCTCAGCACGTCCGGTTGATTTATTGCTAGTTCTGAAAACCTCTCATTTGCATTCTCCTTTCCACACTCATGTCACTTTGTTACTTTAACATGGCCGTCAATTTTAATCCACCCCACAGTCCTCCATCCAGGTCCGCCTGGCTCTCAATGAGTGTGTGGAGTAATTCAGGATGCTAGTTCTGATGGCGTCATGGTCCTATCATCTTTTCCTGAAACTTCATTATTCTGAGAATGTTAGCCATACCCTTTATTCTTGCCAAAACTGAAACACACAATGTATTTTTCCTGTCAAGAAATGCAACCATCATTATTGCTTTATTTGTTTTTGGTTTTTTTGAGACAACGTTTCTTGGTATAGCCTTGGTTATCCTGGAACTAGCTCTGTAGACCAGGCTGGGTCCAAACTCAGAGATCTGCCTGGCTCTGCCTCTTAAGTGCTGCGTGTGATTAAAGGTGTGTGCCATCATGTCCTGCTATTTACTTGTTTTGATTGTTGGTATCAGGGGTGGTGGCACATGAGTGGTCACTGTGGGTGTCAGAGGACAAAGTGTAGGACTCTGCTCTCTCCTACTTTTTGGTTCCTGGGCGTCATGCTCAGATGCCCAGGCTTGGTAGCACACGCCTTTATCAGCTGAGCCATCAGATGAAAGTGAGCAGGAAGAACAGAAAGTGAAGTAGAAAGAAAACTTCATGATGGTTCAAGATGTCCAAGACTGTACCCACTTACAGCTCTTCCCTGTTGCTAAAGCCTCGGGGACACAGGCAGCAGGCAATGTTTTTATAGAACATCAGCAAACCCAGACTTAGAATAAAGGATTCATTGGAAGAGACATCTAGTTCAAGAACAACTGAAATGTGACTTCAGACTCAATGCTTCTCAAAATCTCCCCAGAAATTAGGTTAGGTTTCGAATACTCAGGAATCCATATCTGGAGGAGGCTAGGCTTTGTAGAGGTGATGGTTGATTTCCTATTTTCAGATGAATGGATATGGAAGGGGTTTTTAAAGCCTGAGAAGACAGCTACTATAATGGACTTTAGGAAATTGTATATGTGTGGATTAGAGCTGCCTGTAGCAGTAGTAGATTATTCTGCTCTAATCTCCATGGAGGCAGCAGCAGCGTGAGTTCCTTGCTACCGCCCCAGTGCTCTGGATTCCTGAATGAAAGACACACACACACACACACACACACACACACACACACACACACACACACACGCTTATATTTAATGTACCTTTATCAGCTCAATGACTGGGCCACTCCCAAAATTCCATGTTATTAACACCTCCCCTCTGATATTCCTGAATTATTTATTACTTACTAAAATCTATAATCTGTCTTTGCTACCCTATACCCAATGGTGTGTGTATGGGGGATTGGAGGACTCTTCCTTGGCTCCTACATAATTGGTACTCTGTCTTCTGCAGCTCTCAAGCCTGCATGTTATTCCTTTCCTGGCACAGTGATTCTCTTTCTTCTTCAGACCCCTTGCCTGCGATTCCTAAAGTCCTGCCTCTATCTCTCTACCTAGTCATTGGCAGCTGGCAACTTTATTTACCAATCAGAACCAGCTGGGGGCAGGGACCCTTAGCGTCTTACATGTGGGATTCTCGTGCAATTTTGGGAACCCAATTAACATAATACAAGCATAAAACCAAATCTACAACATTTCCCCTTTTTCATCCACGAAAAAAGCCCTTTCTCTCAGATATACAACGAACATAGTTTTAACAGTTATGTGACCTATAAGGTATGATATACACTAATAACATCCAGCCAATCAATTTTGTCAATTTAGGTACATTCCTCTAACATCTATTCTAACTTAAAGAGTTTACAATTCTATACCTGAATTATGTTTTGATTTTAACTTGCATTGACATCCGAAAACCATCCTTTCAAATCTACATCATCTTCCTCAATGCTAAACAACTTAAGTTTGATTATGAGACTATAACTAGTCTTCAACCCTGTCAGAGCTCTAAGAATGAATTAAATATTATTTGAATATACAGGAAGCACAAAAACATAGCTTCAAAGCTGAAACAATTTGCAGGGACAGCTTATTACCTCGACAGTCCCCTATTCCTCAAAATGATGGAGCATCTGCCTTCAGCATTCTGGCCCAGAACCATCTGATAGACCTTAAGTGAAGCAGGGACTATGAAGGACTAGTTTACCCCGTTTTGGCAGAGCTAAGCTGTCGACTATCCCACATCGTTTGTTCTTTTCCTGGAGTGTGTGTGTGTGTGTGTGTGTGTGTGTGTGTGTGTGTGTACATTTTTTGAGTGTGTAGATGAATTAGGGCAATCCTTGCCCAGTGGCTACCTTGCCACAACTGGAGCAACTCTATATAGAGGTTATGATGCTCAGTATCTTCTTTGAACTGTTAAAGGAGGTACTGTGAGGAGCAGACATGTCTCTTAGTCAAAAAAATCTAATAATAATGAAATTATAAATGCCATATTCTGTGGATTTCTGATGCTTTTGAAGACTATCTATATAAAGTATATCTGAACTGTTAAACCTTGACTACACTTATTTATATTTTAATAATATTAAAAACACCTTATTATAATTAAATCAGAATTTAATATAACCATAAGTTTACTATCTGGCCCTTAACTTGCATTACTTAATCATCCTAAACAGATTGTAATAGCAGCTATAGAAGCACTGGGTCTAAACTTTGTATTCTTAAATGAGTTGCACAGGCACAATGCTTATCTAAGAGTAACTATTAATTTCAAGTTTTGTATCAATATACAAAGATTTATGCCAATGAAAATCTTAAATCTGTATTAATATATAAATTCTGTACCAATGTAAGAAATTATAACTTCAATTTTGCATCAGTTATAAAGATTTCTATCAATGTAAGATTATGGCCATACAGTGCTTTGTTTAAGAATAAATATAGTAATCCATCCCATATTTCTAATTTCTTATAATCTTACTCTAACCTCCTTTTCCCCTTCAAATGCCTTCCTTTTACCTATGAAAGAAAGGATAGAGAAGAGGAAAGGAAAGACAGAAACCCCCGAGCCTAAGCTCTCTATTTAGTTTCCTCCTGCCTTTCATTAAATTCAACAACAGGAATGAAAACAAAGTGAGTCAGGATAAGTCCTACCCCTTGGCTGAAGAACTATTGGCAACTGATGACTTGCTGGGTGAGAGGGAATCAGTTTTTTTTTTTTCAGGGATGCAGGATAGGAGAGGCCTCTTGTGGTTCAGTAGATGGCCCTACATCCATGTATATACAACAGCACCAAGTGGATTCTGTGAGTTTTAAAAGACAGAGCATGAGCATTTGAGAGGGGGAAGTGGTTAGTGGGGCAGGGAAAGAATCAGAATCAAAGATCAGTCTGAGATATCATCACATGGATAAAGACACTATGTCATCCAATCCCCCACGATCCAGCTTTTCCCATGGACTATCTGGCCTCCTCATCTGGGGGTACTGTGCTGTTATTGGACTATGTTCTCACCCCTCATAATTCCTAAAAGTGGGGCCAGTTTGTGCTGCTCACTCTGGATCAAGTTCAAAGGGGAACCGGGCTGTACATTAATTATATCCTCTTGCCTCCACCTGAAAAGCACTGAGACCAGGCATGCACTGCTGCTTTAAAGACATTAACTTCTTTAGAATAGTTTTGCATTTACAGAAAGTCTGTAAACATGATGCAGGGTTACTGTGTTCCCTCATCCAGTATCCCCTCATGGAGACACCTTACACAGGCAAGATCTAGTTGTTAAAACTAGCAAACCCAAACTGATTTTTAAAAACCAGTGAAAACCTATGCTTGACTCATAAATTCTTTTCAGTTTTTACCTACTTACTATGCTTGCTGTTGCAGTCCACCAGGACACCATGCTACACTTAATCTTCTCACCTCTCTAAGTGCCTCTTGGCTGTCAGTTTCCAGAGCTTTTGGGTTGGATGAGCTTGACTGTCTTGACAAACCATGGCAGCTATGTACCATGTAGAACTCCCCTTTGTAGAGTTTGCTTTTCACTGGGGGAAGGTCATGGAAGTCATCTGCCCCAAGCATCACACTGTACAAAGGCCATGTCACCATCACCTGGGTGGTCTGGTTGAGATAGTTTTTGCCACATCTCCATACCAAGCTCATAGACAACAGTCACATGCATTGACTAGACTTGAGATGTACAGAATCATGTTCCATCCAATGCCTGATATAGCATCTGTATAAATTCCTTTTCATGGAAGCTGTGTCTCTCTTCCACTTGCTTCTTATCAGTTTAGAGTTGCATTTACTTTGACTTGTAACCTGGAGGCACAGCATTTTGTTCCATGATGTTGTCAGCTTTCATCACTGAGAGCACTTTCGCATGGGTCCTGTGCCATTCTGACATGCTCTCATCACTGTGCAAATTTTGTTTTTCTTTGGGGCTTCATTGCTCGTTTTTGTTAATTTCAGTGCTTCCTCCAGTGCGAGCCATTCTAGGCTCATCTGGTCTATTGTGTACCATCC
>CM052706.1:98143491-98189841 GCA_028551405.1 Uromys caudimaculatus | reverse complement strand
AAAAAAAAAAGAATGTAATTAGAAACAGATATCTGAGTGCTAGTTGAATCTCATTGTTTCTAGGTCCTCTTGGCTGATAGAGGAAGGGAATGTGTGTTTTTATTAGCCTCTTAGGCAACTAGATATACATATTTCTATATGTAATCATCTGTGTCTCATTATAAAGACATTATAAAGATTTGCTTCTATATGTGTCTGTGAGAGAATACGCACATGGTATATATGGGTGCACATGATTCATATGTGTGGGGCCATCTTGCTCTAGTACTCTCTGTTTATTCTCTTGAAAAGAGTCTCTCCATGAAGGTGGGGCTCATGTTTCCTTGGACAGTCTAGAAGCCATCAAACTCCAGCTCTCTTTCTGTCTCTGCTTCAGTGCTGACTTTACAAACATGTGTAGGATGCCTGGCTTGTTTTATGGGTGCTGAGATCTGAACTCTCGTCCTGATGATTGTGCTCTAACTCTTCCTATCCACTGAGCCATCTCATCAAATCTTTATTAAGCCAGTGCTTCTACAGATATCCTCAATCCTGTTGTATACTGTCTTGGTCAGTGTCCTATAGCTGTGAAGAGACTCCATGACCATGGCAACTCTTATAAAGGAAAGCATCTAAGCAGGGCTTGCTTACAGAGGTTTAGTCCATTGTTGTCATGGTGGGAAGCATGGTGGCAGGCAGGCGGATATGATGCCAGAGAAGGAACTGAAAGTTCTATATCTGGATCCAAAGTTATCAGGGTGAGAGAGAGATAGAGAGAGAGAGAGAGAGAGAGAGAGAGAGAGAGAGAGAGAGAGAGAGAGAGACTGGGCCTGAGTGTGAGCATTTAAAACCCCAAAGCCAGTGAAATTCCTAATCAAACCTTCACAGACTCACAAGCCATTTGGGTTTCCTTTGTTTGCTCTGTGAGTCCTGACCACTGCAGTCTATGTATTTAGTTGTTCAACTGTAGTAGCATATAGAACAATATTAATATAATAATAATAATGGAATTATTAACCTGTATCTGGGAAAACAACTTATCAGAGTTCTACAGTTAATCTGGTCTTCATAGTATATGTTGGTTAGCTTTGTCAACTTGATGAAACCTAGAATCACTTAGAGTCTGAGTGAGAGATTATCTACATTGGATTGGTCTGTGTGCATGTCTGTGGAGGATTATCCTAAGTAAACTGATGGTGGAAGACATGGCCTACTGTAGGTGGTACCATTCCCTAGGCAGGGTTTCCTGAACCATGTAGGAGTAGACAAACTGAGCTGCACACAACTGGGTGTACACATTCATTCTCCTCCTGTTCTTGACTATAAATTTGATGTGACATTTCAAGTTCCCATCTTGACTTCCCTGTAGTGAGGGATTGTAACCTGGAATTGTGAGCCATGTAAAGCACTTTCGCCCTTAAATTGCTTCTTGACAAGGCATTTTCTCAACAGCAAGAGGAACGAATGTTGGGTAGCCTTTCAGAGTCTGGGGATGAGGCAAAGATGGTTATCATATCTTTCTCTCTAGCTCTTTCAGCAGAAACTTTCACACATGACTAATATGATTGCATTGCTTTGCCACATGCAGTCTATCCTGTTTTTCCAACTTCCTAAATGCTTTTAAATTTGTATATGCTAAGCTCGCTGTTTGTGCCTCATCCGTTGCAAATCTGTCTTTTGAAGACCCTGATCTTGTGCAGAAACTTCTGCTGAAATCAGCACAGAGCAGAACTCCAGGCACTGTTTCCAGGATTTGCCCCTAGTTGGCCTTTTAACCTTTACCTTCAGTCTGCCACCTTTGCATTCCTTTCATTCCAACCCAGAATATATTAATATTTTTTGTTTTAATCCAAAGACTTGTTGAGGAGTATGTAGTTAAATCTGTTACCAATAATAGAAGTCCTTCCTACATTAACTTACCCCCACCTCTGCCAAATTATGTTATATATAAATATCTTTAAATTTTTCTTAGATTTTTGGTTTTTGGAAATGGGGAGGTAAACCTAAGTAGATTAAATAAGGATTGAGTAGCCGGGTAGTGGTGGCACACACCTTTAATCCCAGCACTTGGGAGGCAGAGGCAGGTGGATTTCTGAGTTTGAGGCCAGCCTGGTCTACAGAGTGACTTCCAGGACAGCCAGGGCTACACAGAGAGAAACCCTGTCTCGAAAAACCAAAAAAAAAAAACCAAAAAAAAAAAAAAAAAAAAAAAAAAAAAAAAAAAAAAAAAAGAATAAGAATAATTGAGTAAAGACCATTTTTTACAAATAATGCTAGGGACTAAAGAACATAGTACAATTGTTTATACAATAAAAGCTTTGCCTTTAAGATTTATTTAAAAAGTTAGGTGTAGGGGCACACATCTGTAATCACAGCACTTGGATGGTTAGAGACAGAAGATCAGAAATTTAAGGTATTTATTCTCAGCAACATAGGAAATTTAAGGCTAGACTGAGCTGTTCCATCTCTGAAATAAAAGCAACAACCAGTATGTGAGTGCGTAATGCATAATTTTGCAGTTATTATTATTTTCATAAGTTACTATTTTATTGTATTGTGACATCCTCTGCGAGTTAAGAATCACTCTGTGATCTCTGAGTCTCACGCTACCCTACCTACAGCGGTGGTTGACTGAGAGGAACTGAGACGGAGAAATTTGACCAGTCCTGAAAACAAGTGTGGGTGAAAGAACATGCTGTAGCCGGGACACTGCAGAGTCTGCTTTAGAGAGAGACCAGTGCTTTGTCCATTCTGTTGTCATCTTCCAGTCTCACATGGCTGAAGAGAAATGGGGCTTGTCATTCATGTCGTCACTTTGTCCTGTATTGTTGTGTGGCTTTCTGCTGCTTGTTTTGCTCCTGGTTTGCTTCCATGGTCACTGCTGCAGCATATGGGCTACTTCAGAAATAAGTCATTATTCTAGGTCACACCCGAGTTCAGCATTGAGGGACCACACATTTACACATACAGCAGGAAAACAGAAGATACCAATTTTTTCTTTTGCTCCCCCTTTTTTTCTGGATTGAATTTTATGAAAAGTCATGGATAGATCTTGGAAAAAAAGAAGTATGGAAGTGCTTATACATAAAACCTAAGTTACAGTGCCCTGACACACCGTAACAGCAACACCCACGCCTGAGGCCCGTCATGCACTGGTTCTGCTCAGAAATAATTTTTGACATTACTAGGAGTTATCATCCCTACAAAAAAAAAATCATTTTGCAACATTTTTATAGAACATGTAAGGTGTCATCTCTAGTCCGTGGTGACCTCAACTTCCTGAAGCCCAAATTACCTCTGAAAGTTTGCAAATTGCTTTTTTAAAGAAGCCATCCATCTATCTATATGGTGTTGTGTTAAGATTCATTATTCAGTTTTATTTCGGACTCAACCGAGAGAATTTTCACAGCTTGACATAAATCTTCTGACAGTAAAGAGTGATCACAGGGAGAGTTTTTGAATTTCATTTTTTTCTCCCTTTGTAGTTAAATGTTTCAATCCTACTTTCTCATTTTGAGCTATGGGTCAAGCTGCACCTTGGATATTTTGTACTGGGCCGGAAGTTTTTAGTTGGTCCACAGGAGGGCAGTAGGTCACAGGTCACCATCCTTGGAAGGATTTATGATTATCTCATAGAACTGGAGCCCAGGACTGGAGAAGTTGTCTTAAAGTATGAGTTTGTCTACCCTCTTGGTGGCTTCCTCACACATATCCCTACCATGTGTTACCACCCGCCATAACGTGCTACAGCATTCAAGTCCCTCAAGAACCAGGTGGCTGCCCAGGCTTGGAAATTCTCAGACTTCCAATCAGTCCAAACAATCAGACAAACAATCAGTCCAAGGAAAACTCTTCACTTTATAAAGTATTCAGCCTTCAGCATTTTGTTGTAGTAACCAAAAAGAACTGAGACAGGTCATTAACTCACCAATGGCTATATTGAGCTTCTAAACCACAAAGGAAATGAAAATATAATTTTTTTCTCACTCAGTCTTTTATTTTTTCTTTCTAGAAGTTAATGGAAACATAAGCAATAGGAATTAGAGACTGCTGTCTTTTTGTCCCAAAAGAAAAAAAGTATTTGAGTTATTTAAATTGTGGAACTTATTTATGGAAAGCTTCCCCCCCCTTTTCTTTTCAGAATGAGAAAACAGTGAAGTAAGTAGTTATGTCTAAGTCAGCTGAGGACTGTGGGAAGAATATGAATTTATATAGGCAAGTCTGGATCTTAACTCTATCCTTAGCAGTTGTCCAACAGAGTTAACTCACTTAGCTTTATCAAACACTATTTTTTTCTCATTTCCATGGCGGGGCAGTTTCAGAGCTATAACAAAGATTACATTTGGTCAATTATGTACACAGTGTCCCAATAGTTAATATTAGCATAACTAATGATGTCTTGGTTATTTGTTTTATGATTTTTCTAGTCCATGGCTACTTTTAGAAGCAGATTAAGCCAAGTTTCTTTGTTGTTGTTTTTCTTTAAAGATAATGATCTTAGAGAATACACAAGTGGTAATTGAATAGTGAAAAGTGGGAAGGGAAAAGATAATTAAATTAATAAATGTTTTCCCCAATTAAAGTCAATGGCACAGAGTTCAGTGGAAACTGTATTTCTGAACATCATTTATTCAACCACTCATCCATTTCAAACTATGTGTTTGTGTAATATTAACTGTGTGGGCTAAGAGACAACAGCACCCTCTCTTGTCATCTCCATAACCCAGCTCACAAACCTCAGCAGAAGCCTCTTCCTCTACAGGAGGTTATGCAGTACCCAGAACCCCAGTGGACCCTGCCACAGACAGCAGACATCCAAGACTTCCTTGGAGTCCTCTCAGTTTTCCTCAACAGCACTCCAGCTCCTCTTTTCTGTATCCTGACCCACAATTCCAGCAGAAGCCCCCTGCTCCACTAGAGACCATGCCAGTACCTGGAACCCCAGAGGCCATGACAGTTCCCACATTCCCAGAATTCCAGAGGCGATGTTGGGTGCCCAGAGGCACCCAAAATTCCAGGATCATTTAGGCCACCAAAACCACAAAGGCACCCTACTGGACCTGAGGACTCATCCATCACCAAACCATAGGCCATTCACACAGAAGACCAGAAAGGAAACAGAAACTAAGGGAAAAACACCCATCCAACAAAGATAGACTCAGAAATAGGCACTTAAATCTATAATTACCCAAAACCCAGATCCTTAGAAGCCAGCATAAGAACTCAATCAACAACAGCCAAGGTGATATGGCACCACCAGAGCCCATTCAGCTTACTACAGCAAGCACTCACTGAATATTCCAACACAGCTGAAGTACACAATACACACAAAAAAACTTTAAAACCATCTTTATTAAGATGCTGGAGGTCCCTAAAGAGGAAATAAATAACTCTCTTAAAGAAAGCCAAGAGAAAGCAAACAAACAGATGAAGAAAGTGACTAAAACTGTTCAAGACCCAAAAGTGGAAATGAAAGCAATACAGAAAGCAGACACTGAGGACATTCTGGAAATGAAAAATCTAGGTAAGGAAACAGAAATTAGAGATGCAAGCATCACCAACAGAATAGAGGAGCTGGAAGAAAGAATCTCAGGCAAAGAAGATATGATAGAAGAAACTGATACATGGATCAAAGAAAATGTTAAACCTAAAATATTCCTGACACAAAACATCCAGGAAATCTGGGACACTATGAAAAGACCAAATCTAAGAATAATAGGAATAGGAGAAGAAGAGGAATCACAGCTCAAAGACCCAGAACAAATTTTTAACAAAATCATTGAGGAAAATTTCTCTAATGTTAAGAAAGACATGCCTACAAAGTTACAAGAAGCTTAAAGTATACCAAATAGATTGGACCAAAAAAGAAAGTTCCCTCAACACATAATGATCAAAACACTAAATATACAGAACAAAGGAAAAATACAAAAGAGGCAAGAAAAAAGGCCAAATAAAATATAAAGGCAGACATTAGAATTATACTCATCTTTTCAAAGGAGACTCAAAAAGCCAGAAGGGCCTGGGGAGATGTCTTACAGTCTCAAAAAGACCACAGATGCCAGACCAGACTACTATACCCAGCAAAACTTTAATCAATATAGATGGAAAAAACAAGATATTCCATGATAAAGTCAAATTTAAACAATATCTATCCACAAATACAGCCTTATAGAAGGTAGACTAAGGAAAACTCCATTCTGAGGAGGATAACTACACTCTTGAAAACACAGAAAATAATCTTATACCAGCAAAACCAAAAAAGTCTCATACACACAAACATACCACCAATACCACCACCACCTCCACAACCACTGCCATCTCCACCACACTAAACTAACAGGAATTAACAATCACTGGTCATTATCTCTGAATATTTATGTATTCAATTTTCTAATAAAAAGGCACAGACTAATAGAATGAATGAGAAAGCAGGATGCATCTTTCTGCTCCATACAAGAAACACCTCAACATCAAAGATAAACATCACCTTTAGAGTCAAGGATTAGAAAAAGATTTTACAAGCAAATGGACTCAAGAAGCAAGCTAGTGTAGCTTTTCTAATAATAACAAAATATATTTTCAACCAAAATTAAAGAAAAGATATATGGAAGGATACTTCATACTTATCAAAGGAAAAACCCACCAAGATGATATCTCAATTCTGAACATCTATGTCTGAAATTCAAGGACACCCACGTTTGTAAAAGAAACCTTGCTAAAGTTTAAATCACATACCAAAACCCCATGGATTAATAGTGGGAGACTTCAATACTCCATTCTGACCAATGGACAGGCCATCCAGACAAAAACTTAAAAAAAAATGGAGCTAAAAGATGTTATGAACCAAATGAACCTAACAGAAATCTACAGAATATTTCACCCAAACACAAAAGAATATACCTTCTTTCCAGTACCTCACAGAACTTGATCCAAAATTTATTACACACTTGGACACAAAGCAAGTCTCAACAGATACAAGAAAATTGAAATAACTCCCTGTATCCTATTAGGCCATCACAGGTTAAATCTGGATTTCAACAACAGAAACAACAGAAAGCTTACAAACTCATGGAAACTGAACAACACTCTACTAATGATAACTTGGTCAGGGAAGAAATAAGAAAGAAATTTTAAAAACTTCTAGAATTCAATGAAAATGAATGCACAATATACTCAAATTTATGTAACACAATGAAAGCAGCATTAAGAGAAAAGTTCATAGCACTAAGTGCCTTCACAAAGAAATTAGATCTTATACTAAGACTTAACAGCATATCTGAAAACTCTAGAACAAAAGAAACAAACATACCCAAGAGGAATAGATGACAGGAAATAATCAATCTGAAGGCTGAAATTAATAAATTGGAAACAAAGCGAACAATACAAAGAGGCAATGAAACAAAGAGTTTGACATAGACAAACACTTATCCAAAATAACTGAAGGACACAGAGAAAATATCCAAATGATCAGACTTAGAAATGAAAAGGGGGAAATAACAACACTCACTGAGGAAATCCAAAGAATCATTAGGTCATACTTCAAAAACTTGTACATTGGAAAATCTAAAAGAAATGAACAATTTTTCTTGATAGATACCACTCATCAAAGTTAAATCAAGATCAGATAAACACTCTAAATAGACCTATAACCCCTAAGGAAATAGAAGCAGTCATTACTAGTCTCCCAACCAACCAACCAACCAACCAATAAACAAAACAAAAAAGCAACAACCCAAAAAATCCCCATGGCCAGATGGTTTTAGTATAGAATTCTAGTAGACTTTCAAAAGATAGCTAATGCCAATACTCCTCAAATTATTTCACAAAATATAAACAGAAAGAACATTGCCAAACTTATTTTATGAAACTATGGTCATCCTGATGCCCAAACCACACAAAGACTCAACAAAGAGAGAATTATAGACAAATTTCCCTCATCAACACTGATGCAAAAATACTCAATACTAGAAAACTGAATCCAAGAACATATCAAAAAGATCATCTACCATGATCAAGTAGGTTTCATCTGAGAGATTCAGGGAAGGTTCAACATATGAAAATCTGTCAATGTAATCCACCATATACAAACTGAAAGAAAAAAAATCATCTCATTAGATGCTGAAAAGGCCTTTGACAAAGTCCAACATCCTTTCATAATAAAAATATAGGAGAGATTAGGGGTACAAAGAACATACCTAAACATAATTTACAGCAAGCTATTAGCCAACATCTAAGTAAATGGAGATAAGCTCAAAGCAATTCCAGTATAATCAGCAACAAGACAAGGCCCCTCTTTCCATGAAGTTCTAGCTAGAGCAATAAGACAATAAAGGAGATCAAGGAGATACAAATGGGAAAGGAAGAAGTCAAAGTATCATTGTTTAAAAATGATAAGATAGTATATATAAGTGAGCCCCAGAATTATACCAGGGAACCTATACAGCTGATAAACACCTTCAGTAAAGTAGCTGGATACAAGATTAACTAAAAAAAAAAAAAAAAATCAGTAGTCCTCCTATATACAAATGATAAGTAGGCTGAGAAAGAAATAAAGGAAACAACACCCTTTACAATAGCCACAAATAATATAAAGTATCTTGGTGTAATTCTAACTAAGCAAGTAGAAGAAAGATCTGTATGACAGGAACTTCAAGTCTCTGAAGAAAGAAATTGAGGAAGATATCAGAAGATGGAAAGATCTCCCCTACTCATGGATCAGTTGTAGGCTTAACATAATAAAATTGTCCATTTTATCCAAAGAAATGTACAGATTGAATGAAATCCCCATCAAAATTCCAACAGTTCTTTACAGACTTGAAAGAACAATACTCAACTTCATATGAAAAACCAAAAAACTCAGGATGACTAAAACAATCATGAACAATAAAAGAACTTCTGGAGGTGTCACCATCTCTGATTTCAAGCTGTACTACAGAGGTAGAGTAATAAAAAAAATCCCACAAGGTATTATAATAAATATTCAGGTTGATCGATGGAAATGAGTCAAGACTGAGACATAAATCCACAGACTTATTGACACCTGACTTTTGATAAAGAAGCCAGAATTATACAATGAAAAAAGAAGGTATCCTTAACAAACAGTAATGGTTAACAGGATGTCTTCATGTACAACATTGCAAATAGATCCATATCTATCACCCTGCACAAAACTCAAGTTCAAGTGGATCAAAGACCTTAACATAAAACCAGATACACTGAACTGCACAGAAGAGAAAGTGGGAAATAGCCTTGAACATATTGGCACAGGAGACAGCTTCCTGAACAAACCACCAATAAAGCACACATTACGATCAACAATTAATAAATAGGATCACATGAAACTGAAAACCTTTCGTCAGACAAAAGATATCATCAATAGGAGAAAATGGCAGCCTACAGAATGGGAAAATAGTTTCACCAACTCCAGATCTGATACAGGGCTAATTGTAAAGATATACAAAGAACTCAATAAACTAGGCATCAACAAACCAAATGGTTCAATTGAAAAAATGGGTTACAGACCTAAACAAAGAATTCTCAACAGAGGAATTTCAAATGACCAAGAAGCTCTTAAAGAAATGTTCAACATCCTTAGTCATCAGGGAGATGCAAATCAAAATGACCCTGAGACTCTACCTTAACCTGTGAGGGTGGCTAAGATCAAAACCACAAATGACAGCTCATGCTGGCAAGGATGTGGATGGAGCACGAGGAACACTCCTTCATTGCTGGTGGGAGTGCAGACTTGTACAGCCACTTCAGAAATCAATATGGCAGTTCCTCTGACAATTGGGAATCAATCTACCTCAAGACCTAGCTATACCACTCCTGGGTTGTAGGGAGCTGCTGCCGCGCCTTAAAGATGGCGCCGGTTTCCTGCCTGATGCCACCCTGCAGGTGGTAAACATTTTCCTTATGGCTGTGGGTGGTGAATTACATAGCTTCCGCTTTAGAGTAGCCTATCTGCAGAACCTACGTGGTGGATTATGGTTGGAGGATTGTAGACTATTTAAGGGAGAATGGGAAAGGGCAGAAAAGAGAACAGCAGCAGAAGAAAAAAGGTAAGTAAAGAAGCAAGCTTGTACAAGGGACCTGAATAAACTGCTTGAAGAAGATCTCAGTCGTTGCGTCTTTCTTGCTGGTCAAGGAGACGCGACACTGGGTATGTACCCAAAGAACATTTTACCATACCACAAGGACACTGAATCAACAACATTCACAGCAGCTTTATTTATAATAGCTAAAAACAGGAAACATTCTAGATACCCCTCAATTGATAAATGGATAAAGAAAATGTGATATATTTACATTATGGAATATTACACAGCCGTTTAAAAAACATCCTGGTATTTATAGCCAAATAGATGGAACTAGAAAAAAAATCATCCTGAGTGAGGTAACCCAGATTTAAAAGGACAAACAGTGTCTGTCCACTTGCAAGTGGGTATCCACAGACCCAGAGAGGCTAAGTAACAAGAAAGGCTCAAGGCTGGACATATGAACCTTCCCTGGGAAGTGGAAATGGGATAGATATTATGGGTGAACTGGAAAGAGTGGAGATGGGAACATGAGGGATTAGGTCAGGGAGAAGTTTAGAAGGAGCGAGTACTGGGAGAGACAATTGGAATTGAGGGGGCATTTCAGGGGTAAAGTAGAAAGCTAATGCAACGGAACCTCCCAAGAATCTATGAGGGTGACTTAGATAAGACTCCTAGTACTGGAAGATATGGAGCCTGAACTGATCATCTCCTGTAACCAGGCAAGATTTACAGTGGAGGGATTTGGGACACCAACCCAGCCACAAAACCTTCCACTTACAATTTGTCCTGCCTACAAGATGTGTTGGGGTAAAGGTGGAGCAGAAATAGTGGGAGTGGCCAAACAATTATTGACCCAGCTTGAGACCAATGCTATGAGAGGGAGCCTGCCCTTGACACTGCCAGAAGGGTCAGGAACCAGAGACTGGATAGCCCAGTGATCTAGGATAGAACCCAGGAAGACATACCAAAAAAAAAAAAAAAAAAAAAAAGTCAAGGAAATGATTCTTAGTGATATTCTGCTATACTTGTAGACAGGAGCTGTGATAGTTTGTGTATGCTTGGCCCACTGAGTGGTACTATTAGGAGGTGTGGCCTTGTTGGAGTAGGTGTGGCCTTGTTTGAGTAGCTGTATCACTGTGGGTATAGGCTTTAAGACTCTCATCCTAGCGGCCTGGAAATCAGTCTTCTAGCAGTCTTCAGACAGAGATGTAGAACTCTCAGCTCTGCCTGGACTATGCCTGCCTGGACACTGCCATGCTTCTGCCTTGATGATAATGGACTGAACCTCTGAACCTGTAAGCCAGCCCCAATTAAATGCTGTCCTTATAAGAGTTGCCTTGGTCATGGTGTCTGCTTACAGCAGTAAAACCTTAACTAAGACAGGAGTCTAGCATAGTTGTCATCAGAGAGGCTTCATCCAACAACTGATGTGAGCAGATGCAGAGATCTACAGCCAAACATTAGATGGAATTCAAGGAATTCTGCAGAAGAGGGGGAGGAAGAATTTTAGGAGTCAGAGGTGTTAAGGACCCCACAACCCACAGCATCAACTAACCTAGGCTCATAGGGACTTAGCTAACAATCAGGGAGCTTTCATGGGAGACTTAGGCCCTCTGCATGTTTATTATGGTTGTGTAGCTTAGTCATCTTGTGGGACTCCTAACAGTGGGGGTAGGGGCTTTCTCTGTGGCTCTGATTCTTTTGCCTTTTGGGGGGACCTTTCCCATTACTGGGATACCTCCTCTAGCCTTAATACGAAAGGAGGTGCTTAATCTTATTGCAACTTGATATGCCATGTTTGGTTGATGTGTCTGTGAGGTCTGCCCTTTGCAGAAGGGGATGGAGGAGGAATGGATGTGGGGGTCACTGGGAGGGGAAAAGGTGGGGGAACTGCAGTCAGGATATAATATATGAGAGAATAAAGAAAAGAAGGAAAATGAGAGATAAGACCACACAAAGACAACTTCATATGAAATAAAGAAAATACCTTTGTCATCCCATAAATATTCAACTAAGCTTTTTGTTTCCCTCACCCAGAAGTTAAAGAATAAAAACCACTGTGGCAGGGTTCTCTCTCTCTTTCAAGGTTGAAGACAAAGGAAAAAAATATGAGACTTAAAGTTTGCATGGCCAGGTGTGGTGGCTTATGCTTAGGTGCTGGACTTTGGGAAAGAGAAGTGGGACCATTGTGATTTTAGCCTGGCCTGAGATACCTAACAAGACCCAGCCTTAGAACAAAACAGGGGCTGGAGAGATGGTGCATGGTGAAGAGCACTTGAGAGACAGACAGACAGACAGACAGACAGTTCAGTTCCCAGCACCCATATTGGGTGGCTCATAACCACCCATAACTTCTCTTCCAGAGGATCTAATTCTAGATTCTAGCTGCCATAGGCACCTGCATACAAAATGTTTTAGATTTCTATGTTTATTTTTATCTTATATATATGAATGTTTGAATGCTTATATTTGCACACTTACATGCCCAGTTTCTAAAAAGGCTAGACAGGGACAAATCCCTGGAACAGAGGGTTGTGAGTGACCATTTGGGTTCTGGAAACTGAACACAGGTTCTTTGCAAGAGCAGCAAGTGCTCTTAACTACTGAGCCAACACTCCAGCCCCCACACTATTGTTATAAATTAAAAATGCAGAAGACCCACACTTTTAGTTTTAAGACTGGATTCTCCAGAAATGAGTCATGAGAACATGATGACATCCATATATGGAAATTTGTTATCATACTGTTCCATTATATCAAACCGAGAGGAGAAAACACCAGACTGGCATGTGTTTATAGCACTCAGGACTGTCTGCATGGCCAATTATCTTAACAGTTACCAGCCCAAACAGCAGACAATTGCTATGCCAGTGCTTTAAAAAGTTATAACATTCATGTATGCAAGCATTAATGTGTGTGTGTGTGTGTGTGTGTGTGTGTGTGTGTGTGTGTGTGTGGGCACCTGTGGTGTCATCTGGGACAGTGCTTATCTTGACAGAGGGACAGAGATGTGAAATGTGAGGAAGGCCAGCAAGATTGATGGCTGCAGTGGAAGCTACAAGGAAGACGGGCATGAGGCCGAGCAGTGAGTTTGCTGCATCATCTCAGTAGCCCTCGCCATTTGTCAGGGACAAGAAACAGACATGAGAGGGATGCTAAGGACTTGGTGGACAATGAGAGCATCGAGGTTCAGAAGAAGACAGATGGCGCCATCAGCAAGGGCAGAAGAAATGGCCAGGGCACCTTTATCAACTCTGACTCTGTTTACCTGCATAGATAACAATGACAGGAAGAGAAAACAGCTGTTCCTCTCTTGTTCATAACGATCATAACACAGGCAGCTTGAGGCTGAGGGTCTCAGTGTCAGAGCACAGGTCTCTTAGCTCCCTGTGTGGATTTGGGTTGATATTTGCAGGAGATGGCTGTGATGGACTAGACTGACTCCCTCTTATGATTAGAAGCCATCTTATCACAAGGTGGAAAGGGGATAACATTTGAAATGTAAACAAATAAAATGATTAATAAATTAGAAAGTAAAAAAGCTCATTCCTGTGTTCTATAAAACTTAAATTTGACCACATCTTGACCCATTTTCTAGAATTTGACATGTTCCAACCCTTTACCCTAACCTCCATACTGATAAGATGTTCTGCCAAATAATTTTGAAATGTTCAGCCTAGTTACTATGTAACACAAATTCCTCTGGAAATCCCCCAACACTTGGAAAACGCCCTAGTCTTGCAATTTGGGGCTATATAAACCCCACCTTCTCCTATGTTGGATGCTATTTTCTCAAACCATAATTTAAGGAGATAGCCCTGTCTGACAGAAAATAAAGCTTGCATAATTTGACCAAAGAGTTTGGGTAATGGTCTTTACTCTCATTCAGTGGGATTTATAGCTGCAGCAGCCTGTGACATCAAGCTGGTGTTTCAGGCAGCTGGCAGTGAAAGGAGACAAGGAAAGACATCATGTCTTCCACAGAAGTCAGTCTCTTCCTGTCTGAAAGTGGTCACTGGGCACATCAAACTACAAAGGCCAAAAAATGGATCATTTGTGTGGACAACAATATATTAATCTGAAATTCAGTGTTTTGTCACTTCAGAGAGGATGAGATAGATAATAGAATAAACTTGAGGTTTCCCCAAGACACTAGTGGAGGGAGAAACAGCAAGACTGGGGTGTGGTTGAAGGCAGAACTGTTATTGTCTGAAGATAGGAAGAAAGGGCTGGAGGTGTGGCTCAGTTGTTACCGTGCTTGCCTGGCTTGCATGAAGCCCCGAGTTTCAGCCAAATGGATGTGGCTGTGCATCCCTGTAATCTTAGCCCTGGGAGCGGGGAGGAGAGGCAGGAGGATTAAAGGTTCAAAGTCATCGTTGGTTACATAGGAGATTGAGGCTAGCCTGGGCTACCTGAGTCCTGAGAGAAAGCGAATGAGAGAGTCAGGAAAACTCATATACTAAATGTTAACACTCTATAGTGGGTGGAACTAGTTGGATCATAGATCAGTAATAAATATGAAGCCGCCTGTTAGCCTCCAGATATGGGTGCGGCTTTTTCTCTGCAGTAGCTGAAACACACTCAGTTCTGTTGATGTTTTCAGCTCCTGTATGGTGCTCCTTACAACAGTTCCTATGCTCAGGAGCCCTTGGTGATGTCCAAGCATCTGCACATTTGGGGACTCTTTTTAAAGAGTAAAGACATAAATATTTGAAGTAAGACTCAAATAAATTAGGCCATTAAATTCCTGTTTTGGACAGTGTACATCTGTCAATTAGAGACTGGTGTTTGGAGTCCCAATAGAAGTGATGATTAAAATAAATAAGACTTTGCTTCAGCAGAGAACAAACTTATGAAATCCATGACATAGTTAGATTTCCATCTGTTTCAGGAGCTGTTGACAGTCCATGTGGGGTTATCTAGGCACTGTTTCAAATGACGTGAGTGGCAGGGACGGCTAATCACCTGCCGACTCACTGTGGGAGAGAGACATGGTGCCAGGTGCAGTGTGGCAGATGTTATCCCCAAATTACTAAGATCATGTCACAATTCATTCACACCATAGCAGTCTGGTGTTCAAAGTCTGCTTCAGAGGAGGCAAACATATGCTTCGTGCCTGCTGGGTAAGCATGTTTCTCTAGGTAATATATTATACCTAGCAGGTGGCTGGAATAATTGATTTATTTCTAATCTGCTAGAAACATTTGGGAACATCTCTGGACACCCATGTCAAAACCTTCAAGTTCCAGATAATAGGCAAAGATGAAGCTCAGAAGCTTGCTGAGACCAGGATGATCAATTCCTCGTTTGATACTAATGTGTTGTAAAGTGTGTGCTAATGAATTACAAATGGTGTCGCACAATCTTTGCACATTGTCCTATTAATTCAAGATTTGGAGTTTCAAAATGTGTTTTTGACATCAGTCAAGTGTATAAATATTAAGGCGGTATTAACCTTTATCAAGTTGGCTTTTCCTTGTGTTAAAAGATCAGAGTTTAATATAGCAGGATCCAGAGTTTGACTGCTGTGGCGTGGCTGATGAGAACAGCGTCTCTTCCTAAATAGTCATAGAAAACCCCTGACACATTCCATTTATACGCTGGGAATGTCAGGGGTGCAGATGGAAGGTGGGAGAGAAAGGGGGATGCTCTGACAGGGGCAGGTGAAAGGAAGAGTGTCTGTCGCTAACACACTGGCTACCATGGAAAATGAACCTTCCAGAGTCTCCTCACCCCAGACAAACTGCAGGGTTTGGACCAAGCTGGAGCCTCTGAGGCAAACATTTTGTCCAAATACTTTGTCTTCCAGCCATGAGGTATCTTCAGGAATTTCTCAGTTCATGCTTTTTTCATTGCTTCTATTTCCACTTTCAGGTCTCACACAGTTTTATTTCCTTCACCTGTTTCATTGTATTTTCCTGTATTTCTTTAAGGAATTTATTAATTTCTTCTTTAAAGACCTCTATCATCTTTATGAGATTGGATTTAAAGTCATTTTTGTGTGTGTTTTGGTTGTGTTTAGGATATTTGGGGCTTGATGTAGAGGGGTATCTGTGCTTTGGAGATGTCATGTGGCCCTGGCTCTTGTTGATTGAGTTCTTTTGAGGGCCTTTAGCCATCTAGATGGTTTTGGTCCCTTGTTGTAGTTGGAATTGGGAGAGGGGTGAACCTCAAGGGTCCTGGTGTGGCAGGGCTCTGATGGGTGTCCTTGGGGTGTATGGTTCTGGGCCTGCAGTTTGTATGTTTTAGGAGCCTCAGGTCCGATGAAGGTTGATGGCGTGGTGGCAAGAGAATGGAGGTCCCCCTGAGATGGCAGGCTGCTCAGGGCAGCTTGGCTTGTTCTTGAAGGCTCGGAGAATGGGGGAGACTGGTGGGGCAAGGGAAGCTTACTTGTATGATTCAGGAGTCTGATGGAGATGCAGGAGAGGCAGCAGGAGAGGCAGCAGGAGAATTGAGCCCATATAGTTTCAAGAAACAAGTTTTCAAAGTCAAATGAGTATTTTTTTTTTTTTTGATAAGCTTGGATGTGAGATTCCATGAATTGGCCTCCTTGAAGATGATCAGAGACCTTGGGTAAATTGGGGCTTAAATTAGTCCTCTGAGCAGTGGTTGACCGTATAGCTATCAATTCTTTTGGAAAACAACAATAACAGCAGCAGCAGGAGCAGCAGCAGCAGCAGCAGGAGCAGCAGCAGCAGCAGCAGCAGGAGCAGCAAAAGAGCCCTTGCTTAGCCAGATCTGTAAGAAACTAATTTCTACCTCAACACAACCAGATCACAAACAACAAACAAACCAAACTCCCCAAACCACCAGACTGACTTATTTCTGCTTCCCTTCTTTAATCTTCATTTTTGGGGCAATTATTTGAGGTGCATTATGACTACTACCTCACTCCTTAGCCTGTTCAGACAGCAGACTCCATAGGGCTCCCCATTGCCATGGCAACTGTGTGGACCAGTGCCTGGCGCAGAACAAGGGCTTAAACCGTGTTTGTTGAACTAGAACATAGGTATACATGATCAGATAATGAAAAGGAACTCTGTGAGTAAATTTGGGAAGCACTCCAAGGAGTAGGAAGTCATAATTAAGATGTTATGCTGTGAGATATAACCCTGATATAGCCAAGGGACTGTTTCTGACCTGCTTAGGTTTTATTCATAAAATGAATCTCTGTGCATGCTTCTAAACACAGACAACAACGGATTGAGGTATAAATCAAAGCTGGACTAGAGAAAGTAAATCTAAGTCTTTATATTAAAACAAGAAATATATAAATATGGTAATAATATCAATTGTGGAACATTAGAAACTGTGGTTACAGGACTCTACTGGGATGCCATCTGTAATGGCTTCTCTTGGTTGTTGACTTGACTACATTTACAATGAACTAAAAACCCAAGTGCGTACCTGTGAGAATTTTAATCAATTGGATCATTTGAGGGTGG
Organism: Uromys caudimaculatus; assembly: GCA_028551405.1. Taxonomy (NCBI): domain Eukaryota; kingdom Metazoa; phylum Chordata; class Mammalia; order Rodentia; family Muridae; genus Uromys; species Uromys caudimaculatus. The sequence goes on along the minus strand of CM052706.1, from coordinate 98,172,377 downwards.
AGAGTCACCTTAATCCATATCACTAGCAGTAAGACAAGCCACCTTAAATCTAGATTTGGATCATTTGAGGTGGGGAAACCCACCTTAAATCTGGGTCATACCATCTTGTGGCAGCATGAAGGACAAAGGAGCAAGAAAATTTGCTTTTTGTTTGCCTGGCCTCCCTCTCACTTCACTGGCATTAGAGACTACTTCTTCAGGATTCCGACAAATACTGAAGACCAGACGAGACATCCAGTCTTGCAAGCTGGACATCTTCTGTATTATTGGACTTTTTATTGGGAGATAGCCATTGTTGGTCTACTTGAACCATAGCCTGTAAGCCACTCTAATAACACACACACACACACACACACACACACACACACACACACACACACACACACACACACACACCACATTCTGTCAGTTCTATTCCTCTACAGAACTCTGACTAATATACCACCCTAGGACAGGATGATACACTGCAGAGAGGAAGGAATCCCTTTGGGATGGAGTTACAGCATTTTGCCCGAGTGCTGGCATCTGAACTCTGACCCTCATCATTGAGCTACAAGTGCTCTTAACACCCAAGCCATCTCTCCAACCCAAATCATATACTTTGCATCCATTGTTTTGTGTAGGTCATAATCGTTGGCTTTGTTCTAAGTTCACTTAATCTAGATTTAATAGAATCTTGCTGAATCCATTAAGCAAAATCCATTGGTATTTGATGGACTCCACACACTCGTGCCCTTTTCTATGTGCAGTTTTTCGAGAATCCTCTTGAGTTCGTGTAGCCAGCCTCCCTCCAGCTTCCATGTGTCCTCTCTTCACCGGCTCTCTTTTTGGCCACTTCTCTCTTCTAGTCCTCTTTGCATTTGGAGGTGAGCACACGTCCTCCACTACATCAAAGCTCCCTGTGGCAGTCGTTCCTCTTGCTGTGAGTTGTTCTCCCCACCTTTCACAAGTGACAAGGATGCTCTCTCTTTCGTAGTCACTAACATGAGGTGAGGGTCGTTCTTCCTTTCTTGTTGATCCTCATGGCTCAGAAAAATTGGCAAACTCTTGGAAATGACAATTCTTAGAAGCAGGGGCAGTTTCCCTAGCCTTTCCCTCTGGTGCCTAGTGTACAGTGAGTGCTCAATAGGTGGGCATGGAGTGAGCTCCTTTCCTTGAGATGTGCTTTGAAGGGCAAATACAAAGGAAAGACCACAGGTGGAATGGCTGGCAAGACAGGGACTAGGCTCCAAGAAGAGAAGATTGCAGGCCAAGTTTGGATGGATAGGGGTTGGGTGGCAGTTGGAAGGATACAGAAATCTTGTTGAGTCATAGGGAAGCCTGCAGGAGCAGTCAGAAAAAAAGTTAGGAAAGTGTATTTTGGTCACATGACAAAGCTCTTGAAAACCAGGGTCCCCAGTGTCATTGATTTTGTCTGGCAGTGGAGGGTCCCTGAAGGCTCTTGAATGAGGCAGATATGCAACAGGAGCAGTGTATCTTGGAGATTTATGTGTGGAAACGGCATGAAGCCTGCACTGAAGGAAGACAAGGGATTTTAAAGGAAGCCACTTCAGTAGCTCTGTGGTAATCCAGCAAAATGATGGCAGGCTGAATGAAGTGTGGAGCGGGAAGGTAAAGAGGCACTCAGAGGTCGTGAATCATCATCTCTCCGGCCGAGACAAAGATGATGCACTCCCTGCCTCCTTCCTGTCTCTTTCTCATTGATGCCACAGGCAGTTCGAAGCAGCAGGCATTGCCCACAATATGGTCATGTTTCTTTAAAATGCTAAAGACGTCTGAGCCTTTCAGAAATACTCAGATTACATAGATAATTCACCAAACGGATGGAATTAAAAATAAAAACAGTTAACCAAAGAGCCTTGTTGGCTGGAAACTGCAGTTTCCCATAAAGACATTATGTAATTAAAACTGAAGTTCGGAAGGTCACATTCTGATTTGCTATCTTCCTAGAAAATACATTTGCAGGCTTAAAAAACACTCAGTGGCCTCATCAACTAATTAAAAATATAGGTTTAAAATGCTGGAAAGGAAATAATCAATCATGGTGGGCTGTGGCAGTGTGGGTATTGAGTATCTCAAAATAACTCAGGTGTTGCTAACCACAGCCTCACTCTGGTTCACAGGAGAAAAGGCTTTCGAGATTATTGTTCAAAGCAGCAGCCCATCATTTCAGAGGAATTCTCTCTGGAATTCCCCCTCTTTTCCCTCTATTCCAACATATGATGGGGCCATTTGATTCTTGGAAGTTAACTTCCACGTCCACTCTCAGGGAAGAAGAGACCTTCGCTTAGAGTCATTGTGTTTTTCTTTGCACTGTGAGCTAGTGCAGGTAATATACAGAAGATCACTGCTAGCTCTGACTCAAATCGACTAAAGTAATAAGGATTTTTTATGTCCTTTTACAAAAAGAGCTTTTAAGATAAACTGCTTCCAGCTACACCATGCTAGGAGCTTTTGGCCCCAGCTCTGCCAACACGCAGCTTGGTACTAGCCTCAGATCATCTTTCTTCATGACTACAAGAAGACTTTCCAGGGGCTAGTAGGACAGCCTACCACACAAGTAAGGCAGAGAGGAAGCATCCTGGTTTTCCATGTCACTAGGTGACTTGAGGACATCGGTTCACCTGAGTTAATGAATGACCATGAAGATGTCTCTGTTATTATCTTATGCATTGGTTCTTGAACTTATCATTGGTAAGAGGAACAAACATATTAAGACTAGGTCACATGAGTCAGGATCCTGGGCGTGATGTCTATTTTGAAGAGCTGTGTTGCCTTAGGAAAGCAGGAGTCACATCAGAGAGAGAGAGAGATGAGTGCTGGAGGGCAGTTTACATGGCGGCAATGCCAGAGGGTGGATGATATGAATGAGTGGAACCTGAGAGAGGGCCTGGTGGGAATGACTGTTAAAGGAAGCTTCCAGCACGCTGTGAGTTTCAAACCATCTCCCCTTGAAGGAGCAATGTCCAGCCTCAGCAGGAGTGGAATGAAGGGACCTATGGGGCATTGTGCTATTTCCTCTGCAGGCAATGTCAGTCTGGCATGGGGTTTCCACTTCATGGATGCGCCTATTTAAGAGGTTAGTAAGATGTTAGCTGCTTCTCGGCCTCAGTGTCACACTGCAAAGCCAGGTTCTCCCTGGTATTCAAGTGTGCCCCTTACATGACCTCCCGGTCTGTGCACACTATTCCTGAAATTCTAGCCTAACCTTGAGCAATGAAGCTTCTCTCCACAGGCTTCATCAGGACCCGCTAACCTCTCACTCATCCTCTGTCTTCCAGGTAAGTACTTCCTGGGTTAGCTTTCCTCAATGCTCCCAGGATCCCAGAGTTCCTCTTTTCCTGGTGATTCCAGCCTAGTACCACTTTATTTAGAACCACATGACACTTGACTTTGATTGCTGACAAGTTCATGGATTCATTCATTCATTCAACAAATTCTGAGAGCCACTGAAAGTACGTGTGGGGTGCCAGTGATGTACAAGGCAGGCTTGGTCAGGGTCCTGTTAACTTGTCCTGTCTCCATGGTAACATCTTGTGTTAAGGAGACAGGCATGAACAAGGAAGGAGCTATATAACTCAGGTTACAGTAATTATTATGAGGGTAACTTTACTGATGCACTGAGAGAGCAAGTCAGGGGTCTGTCCTAGGCTGCGTGCTCAGCAGAGATGCCTTGTGATGGCAATGCTTACGACAGGAAATAAGATTGTTGCCTAGACAGGTGAGCAACAGGGAGAAAACACAGCACAGACGGAGGAACCCTAAGCTTAAAGACCTTGAGCCCAGAAAAAATATCAATGCATGCAAGAAACAGAAAAGATAAACACTTGTGTTTGGGACCCGGTGGCCAAGGGCTGGTAGCAAGATTCAGATAAGCTTAGAAATAGCAGCAGATCTGATGGGACCTTCTGGGTTGGGGTTCACAACTTAAAATCCAGAGCCGTGGATATTGGGAACTTTTTCAAGGCTTTGTATCCAAGCACCAATTCCACATACCTTGTTTTGCAATTCTTTTTTTTTTTGTTTTTAAATAAAAAATTTAAATATAATGACATAATGCGATGACTGATCTTGGTTGTCAATTTGAGTGCATCTGGAATTAACTAAAATCCAAGTGGTTACCAAGAGGTAGGTATACTTGTGAGGGATTTTTCATAATTAAATAGTTTGGAGTGGGAAGGTCTACCTTTAATCTAGGCCACACTTTCAGCCGGCAGGCTATAGAAAGGACCCGGAAGAAAGAAACAATTGCTTTTGGCTTGCTTGCTGTTGCTCTTACTGACAAGTCCATTCCTTTACTGCATTAAAGCCTACTTCTTCTACAGTCTAGTGTGCACAGAAGACCAGCTGAGACATCAGTCTTATGGACTGAACATCTCCTAACAACTCCTGGATTCTTGGACTTTTCATTGGACAGCCACTGTTGTTACCCCAGCCCCTAGTCCCTTTAGAAAACCCTAATACATATAATACCACCCCTCTCCCTTTTCTTCCTTCAGATTCCTCCCATATACCTTCATGGAGGTATTGGTGTGGCTGATTCCTCTAGATCCTGAAGGTGGGAACCCATTTCTTAGTTTTTCTAGCTTCTAGAGATTGACCTGGCTTATATTACTCCAATCTGTTTCTCACTTCACCAGAGTTACCACGTGCAATGGTTCCTATGATTACAATGGGTAGCATATAAAACTCAAATTGATCTCATGTAACATTCCCAGGATTAGACATAAAAATATGTATATCTTTGGAAGGGGCTTTATTCAGAATCTATTGGCACTAATCAATTTAATGAGATCAATAGCTGTTGAATGGTAGAAAAAGAATGCAAAGTAAGGACTTTTGCTTTTAAACAGAAATTAACACCCTAAACCATATGGACATTAACACATACTTGATGTAAGTTGGTTGTTCAAATTAGCTTATATCAGACAATTTAAGTGAGAATTTCAGTTTACTGAATCCATGGTATTGCCACAGTTAGGAAGCCACAGTGAGGACCCTAGGATGTGGACCTCACTGACAGGACCTCTGAAATGGCTAAGGGGTGTAGAGAACCACTGAAAAACCTCACCAATCAAGGGCTGGGAGTTGGGCAATGACATCAGACTGGAATGTTTGCCTTTGCTGGCGATGAACCCTGGCTCACTTAAGGATCACCAGAGGTCTACAAAAGGCTTACATCCTTGCTACCATAACTGCCAACCAGGACCAACAGCACCAGGAACATCTTGATATGGAACATTGGGTACCGCTTCAAACCACCTAAACCATGACTTTCATTTTGATAGGACATCACAAGATTTGTATTCAGATTCAACTTGGAGAGATATTACCTTTACCCCATCTACTGCTTCCATGTAGGAGAGAGGGAGGGGCTGTTTATCATTGTCAAGCCCACGTTGTTCCTAGGACCTGAAATAGACCATTCTTAAAGCAGTGTAAATGTTATTCGCTGTAAAGCACAAAGAAAGAGTCTGGGATAAACTGACCTCAAGGTTATCTGCCACAAAGTCAGAGTAGATAGTCGCTTCATTAAGAGAAGCAATTTCAAGCCAGAGAGGACTGAAGTCAAGGACATCTTTTGAACATATCTTTCACTTAATTTAAGAAATCTGGAAAGCATCCAAGAATGACCTTAGGACTGTCGTCATGCAATGCTAAAACGCTACCACCAGGTCAGCATAAACCAAGATGAAATGTAAATGTCACCCATATAGAACATAAGGAGAGTGTATGTCATCCAAAGGTCATAGTATTAATAGAGGGGAAGATGTAAAATATGAGAAGTCATTAGGAAACTCTATTCAATTATTTTTAGAAAAATCAGTGACCAGCGCCAAGGTAGAAAAAGTTGTGCATGAATTATATGCTCCAATTCAGTGAAGCCAGACTTGGAAGCATTGATTCAGCCCATTAGGCATGCATTTTATACACTGTGTAAGTACAGGACTAGTGGTTTCTTTATAGGAATTTGCAGAGACAGCACATTTGTTCTGTTAGAGATGTGGTATAGGGTAGTAAGTACAAGGCAATGAGGCCTATCTTCTGGCAGGGCTGGGGGAGAAGCAGCCATGTTGTTAGTAGCCACTGAACATTTAGGGAAAAGCCGAAGCAGGGAGAAGAAATACCAAGCACCAAGGGTCTGAGAGTTAAAACCTCATTGATGCCCCTTGGGACCATTTTTCATGCATATAAATTCATTCTGCATTTAATTCTGATTTATAAACGGTACTATTTACAATTGCTCATTGTGTGGATGGAAAATGACTTTAACAGCTGGGTATGGTGGTACACACCTTTAACCTTAGTACTCAGGAGGCAGAAGCTGGAGATTCTGAGTTTTAGGCCAGCCTGGTCTACATATCGAGCTTCAGGCCGGGCAACAATACATAGTGAGATCCATCTCAGGAAATTAACAATTTCAAATGATTTAGCCTAATATTCCCCAAATATCCTACAATAACATAGAATACTGGAAATATATTCAAGAGTTTATATTTTTAAAAGATAATAAGGTCCCTAATGGAGGAGTTAGAGAAAGGACTGAAGGAGCTGAAGGGGTTTGCAACCCCATAGGAAGAGCAACAATATCAACCAACCAGGCCTCCAGAGCTCCCAGGGATTAAACCACCAACCAAAGAGTATACATGGAGGGACCCATGGCTCCAGCTGCATATGTAGAAGAGGATGGCCTTGTTGGGCATCAATGGGAGGAGAGGTCCTTGGTCCTGTGAAGGCTCGATGCCCCAGTGTAGGGGAATGCAAGGGTGGGTAGGTGGGAGTGGGTGGGTGGAGAAACACCTTCATAGAAGCAGGAGGGGGATGGGGTAGGAGGTTTGGGGGGAGACCAGGAAAGGGGATAACATTTGAAATGTAAATAAAGAAAATATCCAATGAAAAAGATAATAACGCTATTTAAAAATAGTAGATACACAAGTGGTCCAGCCCCTGAAGTCCACTAGTCACTGGGTTCCTACAGTGTACTGCAGCTGTGAGTTTCCTGGCAGCTGAGATGAAGCCACAAAGCTCTTTGGGCATCAAAATAATTAAAGGAAATAGATATTGTTTACCTGGAGTGGTGGACTTGCCCTCTCAGTGAAACAAAAGGTATTTGTCATGCTAAGTGATGCTTCTTAAATATTGTCCATTAGGCCCAACTATGGCATTAAGTCTCCACTCAGAAATGACCCAGTTTGATTCGGGGAGAGCGTTCGAAGAGGCTAAAGGTTTGAAAAGCTAGCAAGTCTCTCAAACTCATTCTCAGATTCTGCTTCAAGTAAGCTTTTAGTGGGCGTCTGTTCACAGTTGAATTATTTTCCATATTCTCATGAAGTGCTTCTAGGCTCCTTCATTAATCAAAGCGCACTGTAGGCGGCTGGTGCATTGGGTACTGTTCGGGTTGGCTTTGTGTCACCACAGTTCTCTTGGTGTTCTGTTCTTAGCAGTTACTGTTCCCCCTAGGCTCATGGGCTGCAGCTTTGGATGCAGTTTTGGAATGGTGTCATAGTTTTAGGAAGTGAAGCCTAGATAGAGGAAGTTGCTCACTTTAAGGGGGGCCTTGAGCTCAGTCTACTTCCTGTCTGCTCTCTGCTTCTGACTGCATGACAGTGTGACCAGCGGCCTCCTGCTCTATCCTCCATGCCTGCCTTCTCTGTCATGAGATGTAAGCTCCAATTGTAAGCTGTAGTAATCCCTTCCTCCTTTGGGCTGCTTCTGGTCAGGGATTTTGGTCATGACAGTAAAGAAAGTGAACTAATACAGGGGCATATAGTGAGGACCAGCATATCTGTGACCTTGTCTTAGCCTGCCTTCCTAATTTCTAAGCTAAGCCTTTTCTGGATTGACTTTTGTATTTCTGGCTCTCTTGTCTTCTTCAGGTAGCAGGTCACAATGAGGACACTGCGGGGGAGATTTCACAGCGTCAGTAGTCCACACGGAGCAGAGGGAGGGCAGGAACTGAATGAAGCCATTGCACAGGTTATAGGTAAAGAGAATATGGACTCTGAATTGCGCTGATGGAGAAATTGAGCTCCAAACTCCCATGCTCACCTGTCTGTGACATTAAACCAGTTACAAACACTTCATGATTGTGAGTGCCACACCTGTCTTACAAGTAGCATTTGTTGGACCTTCTAGAATGTACCTGATATTGTTTTATTGTTGCTGCTTACAGATTGATCTTGACACCACAGCTACCAGAGAGCTTGAGAGCATCAAGCGTTTCTTTTATTTTCCGACATTCTCAAGGAGATGAGATGCTCAAACGGAACATCTCCCCCTTCTCTTATACAATACATCCAGGCCAGTTTCCCCTCCCTCCTCCCCTGTCCCCAAGATCTATTCTTCCTTCATTTTCATCAAATGGAACTTTGGACTAAACTTATTGAAAATAATTAAATATTTGTTCTTTCATAAATGGAAATACCTGTGATTTTTTAAAAACGTGTTAAGGTTTGACTGGAAGAGAAATTCTATTAAGTGATGTTGGCAGAGCTGTGTTCTCAGACCTCTGTATCCCCTGCCCCACAGTTGACACAGAGGCTTAGCAGATCTCTGCTGAGAAAACGTGAAAAGACCAGGTCTCATCAATGTTTTGTGCTTTCTGCATTAAGAAAACATCAAATTATATGATATATATGCAGGAGAGTGTCATAATGAAACCCATTATTTTGTGCAATGAATTATTATGTTAATAACTTTTAGAAGTTATTTGACAGCCACAAAATTTAAGTGGCATAAAACAATGCAGTACAATTCTGCTGTTTCTAAATAGTTAAAAGTTTTATAAAAATATTAATGAGAGACTCATAATGAAAGCGATTGTAACAATCAATGGGCAGGATTTTTAACATTTAAAGCGTGCTCACTTGTAGACGGGAAAAGGTGAAGAGCTGAGGTGAATAATTAATTACCTCAAGATGCACTCTGTATGGATGGGCCCACCCATGAGGCATGGTGCGGTTGTTGATACTTTCCTGTCCCTTTCCTAGGAGGTCTCTGCAGCTACATGTGCTTTGTCTCCCATGTCCAGAGGTGCAGGCTGAGCCCTCTCTTCCAGCCACACTTTCAGCCAAGTGCATTCTGTGGTTAGAGCTTATAGCTGCCCCAGACATTCTCCTGGCCCAGCCCTGTTCCACCTAAGCTTCCTTCTCATCTCTCCTTTCACTCAGACCCTGCTGACATTTGCCTCCAGTGATACAAGGATGGAAATAAGGCTCAATATTTTAATAATGAGTGAAGTGACCTAAATCCCCCAAACTCCCAAGGTAAATATCTAATCTGATGCCTCTAGCCTCCTCCCAGACAGGACGCACTGTGGAGAGGCTCTAGCCTATGCTTCATCTCCATTGAAAGCCTTAACCCATTTAGTTTTCTGTGACAAATCTCATCCTTGTCTTTGCTCCTTCCCCATGGTCAGGCAAGCTCTAAAGCCTGCCCATTCTTTCTTTAGCGTATTGGTTTTTACACCCTGTAGACCTGTATAGAAAGAATATTCTCTTACGTCCAAGGGGGTAAGTAACTTTTTAAAGTCTTCCAACTTACAAGATGGCGTTTGAGTGTAGTGTTCCTTACTCTGAAGTTAGTGAAGATCTTGGGAAAGGGACTCTGTAGATACAGAGGAATTCATATAGGACCAAGTCATACAGTTATGGAGTTGGAATTGGGAAAACTTCCATGGTTTATTTTCTGAAAGCCTGAGGCTCAGAAAGGTCAATTCTGTTTTTGTGTGTTTCTGAAGGTATTCTGAGTTCACCTCCTGACTGAACTGCTGGTAGGCTGGTGACATGAATCCTGGTCCCAGTCAGTCAGAAGGGCTGAGAATCACGAGCCCTGATGTCCTCCAGCAGGAAAAGATGGCTGTCCCAGTTCAAGCAGAAGGTGAACCTATCTCTTCTCTGTCTTTTTAGTTTCATTCAGATCCTTAGCCCTTTGGATGACACCCACCCACCCGGGTCAGTGGTTCTTCTTTATCTACTCCACTGGTTCAAGTACTGACCTGTTAGTAAACACCGTTGAAGGCCGGCACATCCAGAAATAACAGCCAGTAGCCATCTGAGCATCTCTTAGTCCAGTCAAGCTGTCAGATGTGAAAACAGTATGCTCCACGCTCCACTGGGAGGTGGATGAAGACTGAAATTTGCTGAGAGACAAACAAGCCACAAACATAAAAACGCATAAGGAATGAATCTGAGGTTTATCTCTGCACTCTCCAAAGGGATTCACAGATCACAGACTAAGAAAATTTTTTTTTAAAATGATGGTTGGTTTCACCTTTGTGCGTGTGTGAGTGTGCCCCCATTGCTGGCTGCCGGCTTAATTGCTCTGAACCGCACTCATCTCGTCATGCCTCAGTTGAAAACACCCATGACAAGACTTTGGATATGGCTCTCATCCATGTTTTAATCATTTATATCAACTTAAAATTTCAGTTGCAGTTTTACTTACTATCCCATAGCATCCACAGGAGGCAGGCTAAGGCTTTTCTTGTTTATCACTATATGGCCATTACCAGGCACAGACTTGACATCAATGGCTGGCCTGGAGCTGGGACAGTCTTCTGTATGGACAGGGGGAATATAACTTGTAATGCTGTTTGCCAATGTCTTATATGCCTAGAAAGACAGCTGGGCACATAGGGATGTGGTTACAGCAAATCTCTCAGAAAGGTGGGGTAAGGAGGCCATTATTTATGAATCACCTTTTTAAAGCTCAAATGCTTTTGTTTAACCCATATAAACTCTGCTGTTATTTTTCCTTTCCTTCTTTCTTCAGTTAGTCACTTAAAAGGTGTGGCAAAGTTTGAGCCCGTTTTCACTAATGTCTCACCATCTCTCACTATAAATATCTTTTCCAGTGACTTTATTCATGCATCCATTAAAACAGGGTTTACGGAGCATTCATACCTTGCCAGGCTCGGTGGCATGGGGAGAACAGATATGAACAACACATCATTGAAGGATGATACAGCATAGTCACCCACTGCACTGGGGGTGCACACAGGCTGTGGACCCACAGATGCTCTGTGACTGACTTTTACTCAGGTGCCCAAAGGAGGTCAGGGAAATCTCTGGAAGAGAAGACTCTACTGGAAGTGAGCCTCTAAGAGGGATTTGTCCTGACAGGAAATGGAAAGAGATGCTTCTCAGGCAGTTGGGGCCCCTTGACTGACTTCATGATTCTTCTTCCACAAGCAGCCCAGAGCAAAATGCCGTGTGCTTGGATTTCAGGAGTACACAGTGGAAGTGAGAGTCCAGCCACAAAGGTGAAACCAACCATCAATTAAAAAAAAAATTTCTTAGTCTCAGTGCCTCTCTTAGCAGGACTCCATGGGTGCTCCAAAAACCCTGACTCCTCTTACAATCCAGCTCTCTGGATATTAGGCATTTGATGCAGAAATTGTCTTTATATTTTCTCACCTGGTTTGCTTCCTTTTGTGCATGCCTCTGGTGTTCACAGTGTGTGACAAGTGCTTAAGGTAAGTCACGGAGGAACAGACAGGTGGCCTTTAGCCTCATTTTCCGCTAACCCCACAGAAACATGCCTAATCTTGAAGGTGGCTGGCCGGAGAGTTTTCCTGTTTCTGAGATAAGCGTCATGTGCAGTAACCCTGAACAGTCTTTTGAATCCTCTCAATGTAAAAGGACAGACCCAGAACTGGATAGAACCAGTTCTTCCATAAATAAGGCCTGCCGGGGCCCCATCTGACCTTTCAACATTGACTGAAATGCTTGTTATGTTTACCCAAACTCCTGAGACCAGGGAAGTCTGAAGTAGTCTCTCATGCCTCATTAATCTGCAATGTTTGAAGTAGTTGCTAATGTGTAATAAATCTCTGCTCTCCAAAGGTTTGAGCTGAACAGATGTGTTGTTTCAGATGAATAATGACAGGCATCAGTCTGCCAGTCAGTCACCAGCCCTCAGTGGGAGGGCGTCAGGTCCAAACATCGAAGGAGGAGATTCCTATTTGGGTCCTAAGTGCTTAGGTGAAAAGTAAAAAAGTGTACAGAAAAAGATAAATAGACAGGAGACATATACAAAATCACAGAGGAATGCAAAACAAAGGATTCTTTTAGTGTTTTCCAGTTTTGTTTATATTTGCAAAGAGCAGAGCGCCATGTTTCATTGATCTTGTGCATTTTTAGTCTTTTCTTTCTGCTCTAATATTTATTATTTCCTCTCTTCTACTAATTTGTGTTTGATTTATACCTGGAGTCCCTTGAGGTACAACTATATTTATTTTATTTATGATATTTTTTGCTTTATTGACTGATTGCTGTAATGCTCCTTCCTAACTTTGCTTTCCGTTCCATTTTGGAGGGAGAAGATTCGCAGATTTAAAAAATTTAGGGGGGGTGTTTCTAATACCCAAAGTATTAAGAAATTCTAGCTTTTGGTTAACTTGATCTGTCAAAGACCAACTAAGAAGAGATGTTAAATTACTGAATACAATTTGCATTCATATTAAAACATATTCTCAAGTAAATAAAGACTATAATTATTTTATTAATATACAGAATCACTGAGAAGCAGTTGTATTTATGACTATTCTTTATCCACTTCATGAATAGCATTAAGTGAGCTTTGCTTATTTCATTTCAGGCACTTGAGTGGAATACACAAAGAAACTAGCTTCCAGAAGAACAGTGGTAAATGGAGCCAAGTCACTTTGCTGAAGTTGGTGAAATCTGGAAGTTGGTTAAATTGTTCACGTACATTGCTCTTTTTCCTTGAATTTTGTGTCAGCTCCTTAATAATTTCTTCTGATGAATTTCCCATCTCTTTTTTGATCAGGCTTCCTCTACTGATGCTTTGAGGAGATACTTTGAATTTTAAAAGCTCCCATCCTTCTGGTGAACCAATATGAAGTCACATACTTCTTAAGGGAGACAAGGAAGTAAAATACATCAATTTTAGATAGGAATGACAACCACTTAGAGACTGACAGCTTAACACAGGGAGCGTCTGCTGTCAGACCGGTCACATGTTTTCAAAGATAGCTTACTAGGAACACAAAGCCAGTCTTAAAGAAAACTGAAGTGTTCTTAGAGGAAATGGTGGGATTACAGCATGCTTGATGAAGAGTCAGGATTCTCAGTATCCCCTTATCCACTAGGTACAATGCTGTCCCTGTGTGCCTATGACCCACAGTACTGTCAGGGCCATGAACATATCTTATCCAGTCCATGCGGTTATAAAACATAATTTCTAATATTTTCCTAATGGACGAAGAGGCCCAGGGAAGCTAAGATATGTGTGTGCCATCAGAGCTTAGAAACGACTATCTTCATTGCAGTGGCTGACCAGTGTCTGTATTTGATGCTTTTCCCCCATTGTCATGACCAAATGATAGGGCAAAAGCAACTTAAGAGAGGAAATGTTTAGTTTGGCTTAGTTAGGAGGGCGTACACTATAAGGACAGGGAAGCCATGGCAGTGGGAGCATACTGCTGCTTGCTCACATCTGAAGAGACCAGAAAGTAGAGAAAGATGAATGCTGGCTGCCTGCCCACCCTTTTAACCCTTTTTATTCCATACGGGCCACCAGCCCACAGGATGGCGCCATCCACTTCAGTGTGTGTCTTTCTAACACAGTTAATGGTTTATAGAAACACTTTTGCAAGGTGTCTGTGTAACTCATACTGTCCTCAAAGCTAATAGCAGGCCAGGCTGGCTTTGAACTCACAACCCTCCTGCCTTATACAGTAGTATGTTCCACTATGCTCAGCTAAGTTTTAATGTGAACCTGTATTATTCAAATAAAAAGCAGCCATAAGAAGTGGCCCCAGCAGCAAGAGGTGGCCTTGCTGTGATCATGCTTCTGTAATTTCTCCTGCCCTAGGTTGTCATCTTGACATGTATTCAACATGTGGGAAGCAGAAGGCTCCTCTCCAGGAAGTGCCATTTACAGAGACTGCTTCCTGTGGAGGATCTCTCAGTTAAGAGCCATGATGCATAATGAGGCAGGACTCCTGCCTGGATACTAAGCCGTTCTCTGAAGATGAACAGGCACCCTACTGAATCCTTTTAGCTGGATAGAGACCTGTCTGAGTAATTGCCCATGTCACACACACTTCCGGCCACTGTGGGACTGTGACAAGCCTTCCTCGTTCCTAAGTATGGATTAGGGTTTTCTCAGTAGATGTGACATTAATAGCAAGTTGAAGTTATTTAATGATCATACTGTCACACAGTTTTCAACATCTGTAGAATCTTAATACTCAAGCACACTGTGGTTTCACTGTAAAGGCATCTGATAGGCACAAAACGTGTGGACTTGCTGAGTCACCTGTCATCTAGCCCACAGAAGACGAACCCTGAAGAATAAATTCTTTTATCTGCTACACTTTCAGTCCCATTTAAGCTCAATCAAGGGAACACTCTGCCATTCTTTTGTTTTCTTTCTTTCTTTTCTTTCTTTTCTTTCTTTCTTTCTTTCTTTCTTTCTTTCTTTCTTTCTTTCTTTCTTTCTTTCTTTCTTTCTTTCTTTCTTTCTTTTATAATACATATGTGTGTGTTGTGTGTCTGATGCATGCCTGTGAGTGTACATGAAGGTTACTGACTTGTCTGCATGAACACAGAATCTGGAGTAGATGTAAGGTGTCTTGCTTTATCACTCTGCCTTATTGATTTGAGACAGAGTCTCTTGCTGAACCAGAAGGCCACCATTTCGGCCAGGCTACCTGACTAGTGAGCTCTTGGGATGCACCTGTCTCTGCCCCTAGTGCTGGGGTTGTGGGCACATGCAGCTGTGCCTGACTTCTTCATGTGTGCTGGGGATTCGAACTCAGAACTCCCACTTGCAGAGAGCAGGTGCCCTTACTCAATAAACCATCTCTCTTTCTACCTGCTCTAAGTCTTTCTTGACCAATAAATAAAGCTTATGAGAAAAAAAAGAAAGAAGACTGAGCAATGGCATTTGCTTTCCTTTTTCAGTCAAGAAAGAGGAGACATTCTCTTCTGGAGACTGTGCAAGCTGGTATTGACTTGTGAGGAACAGAATCTATTCAGAAAAAATTAAAACAGGACATTTATTGAAGGGTATTACAAGGCTTATTTCATTAGCAGGAGCCAGAGCCAGAGAATTGTCTTCTTAGCTAAAATTCCAAGAACAACTCCTGGAGCCAAACACATGCAGGCAGCCAGTGGCTCCAAGGCTAGTGATGCAGGGTATCGCCGCTCCAGCCATCTGCACCTGAGCCCACAACCTCTCTGCCAAAGCTGTTGTCTCATCCACAAGCGGATATAAGCTTCTCACTTTCTTGCTATGTGGTCTAGCTCCAAATCATCTCTCATCTATTTGTTTGTTTCGGCTGGAAGGAAGCTTGGGATTACAGTTTATACTTTTCTGCCTTCTACATGGTAAAAAGAGTCAGATTGGAGATCGAATGGGCTGACATAGACAACTTGCCTGAGTAGACAGACAGTTGGACTATACTGAAAGGTCGGTAACGCAAGACACACTAATCAGGTATAATATCATTTGGGGATTATTCCCCTTTTATGATTGGGAATGTATTAATTATAATCCTTGAT
Source organism: Uromys caudimaculatus (assembly GCA_028551405.1). Classification (NCBI taxonomy): domain Eukaryota; kingdom Metazoa; phylum Chordata; class Mammalia; order Rodentia; family Muridae; genus Uromys; species Uromys caudimaculatus. Next base: position 98,156,844 of record CM052706.1, on the reverse strand, counting down.
TAACAATGTAAAGGAACCAATCTGTACATAGCTCACAAAACTAGATCCGCATTCACTGCCTGCTCTAGTGTGTGACTGCTTCTATTATGTTAATTTGTGTCCCCAAAATTGTTTGCATGAGAATCCACACATATGATACTGAGGGATCCTGCCCTCAGTTTGTTCTGACTGGTAAAGAAAGCTGCTGGCAGCCAATGGCTGGGTAGGGCAGACAGAGGTGAGACTTTTAGGATTCCTGGGTGAGGGACCAAAGGAAGGAGATCTGCCATGCTAGGAGAAGGAGAAGGAAGAGGAGGAGGAGGAGAGACACCACACTTGAGAAGGTGCAGGACAGAGAGCATAGCCACCGTGTAGGAGCCAGGGTACAGTAGCCCAAGAGGGTTGCCCGACTGGGTCCAGGGCAGAAATATAGGATTTAGTGAGTAAAAGCTCCGGAATATCGGAGAGAGGTGGACTAGCCACATAAAGGTTAGGAAGTGGCCCAGCCATCGAGCTGTTTTAGGCATATCAAAACATAAAGTCTGTGTGTGTGTGTGTGTGTGTGTGTGTGTGTGTGTGTGTGTGTGTGTGTGTCTTTCATCTGGGAACCCAGAACATTAGGGCAGGTAGCGAGGGCATGCTACCTATCAATTTAAGGTTTTTATTAGATACTACTATACTAGTGCATCATTTTAAACACTCTGTCTTACCACAAGCATGTGTTCTTGCAAGCTGTGTTTGTAGCTTTATAAAGATGAAATCAGAGCTGAGGTGGTGGTGGTGGTGATGGTGGCGCACGTCTTTAATCCCAGCACTTGGGAGGCAGAGGCAGACATATTTGAGGCCAGCCTGGTCTACAGAGTGAATTTCAAGGCATCCAGGGCCACACTGAGAAATCCTGTCTCAAAAAAACCAAAAAGAAAAACAAAGTGAAATCATATAGTGGGTGATCTGTTGACCTATCAGGTACTTTTCAAAGGAACACAGAGTTTATTTGGGATTAATTTCCCTATGAAGAGTCCATAAAGACAGGAGTGTGGGTGGGGTGGAAGGTTTGTTAGGGGGTGGCAGCACCAGGCAGCCATAGCTGGAAGCTGGAAAATCTGTCCGGTGTCTTCAACTATAAACAGGGAGCAGAGAAGCAACTGGAAGTGTGGTGAGGCTATGACTCTCAACATCTCTTTCCCTCCAGTGAGTGCTTTATCCAGTAAGGCTGCACCTCCTAAGGGGTTTATAACCTCTCCAAGCAGTGCCATGAATTGGAGACCAAGCATTGAAATACAGGAGTCTATGGGGGGGGGTAGTTCTCATCTAAACCACCACGGTTGGTTCTTTTTCAGTTCCTGTAGAGCTCACATCACCCTTTATCTTCTGCTTTTCATAGTAGCTCACTTATTTCAACTCTTCCAACCTGTGTCTGGAATGATGGGATCATGCAAAGTGAATATTCAGACTTCTTCGTCTTAATGGGCAGTCAGATGTTTCAGGCTTTGGTGCCACGAACACGAGCACGTGTATGCTGGAGCAACGTGGGAGGCATCTCAGGCATTTTGTGGGGCTGTAAGAGGACACTTGAGGCTGCGTGATTAATAACGAGCAGCCTGATGGCAGTGCTCAAATCTGGAAATTTCAAGGTCAAGGGGCTTCCTCTGCTGGGAGTCTTCTGGATAAAATAGTGTGGGAGAACACATCATGCAGCAAGAGCTAACTTTTGGGACTGAGCATGAGGCAGCCATGCTCGCTTTGGTAACAAACCCATTTTTTAAATAATCGCTCAAAACCTTGTTGGGGGCAGGGAAGGAGTATGCGGGTTTTTTTCCTACCTGCTTTAAGAATTCATGACCTTCCACAGCTAGACTGTGGCAGTTTCTTTCTCCACTAACCCTGCCTCAAACTCACAGAGACCTGAGCTGAACATCCCACTGGGCAGTGGTGCTGGCCACCTATGTGGCAGAGGAGGGCCTGGTCGGCCATCAGGGGGGAGGAGAGGCCCTTGGGCCTGAGGGTGTTAGAGGCCCCAGTGTAGGGCAATGCCAGGGAGGGAAGACTGGAGTGGGTGGGTGGGTGGGGGAGCACCCTCATAAAGGCAGGGAGAGAGGGATAGGATAAGGGGTTTCCAAAGGGGAGAACTAGAAAGGGGAAAACATTTGAAATGTAAATAAAATAAATATATATATTTAAAAAAAAAAAAAAAAAAAGAAAAGAAAAAGAAAACAGCAGCCAGACGCAGTGTGCTCTGAGTTGATGGTGTCGGTGCCGAACAGGGAGAGCTTTGTGTCCCAGCATCCTATTCAGTGTCAAACCAGAGGTCAGGGAACTGCTTCATGGTGATTATATTGTCTTACTCAACAATATGCCCAGGTAGAGCCTTAAGAAATATTTTCTTAAATCGTAGATAGTAACATTTACAAAGCACAGGCCCAACCCCCTAATTCATCAGTGGTCAAGGAGCAAGCAGAGGGTCAATGTCAGATTTCCTTTAGCAGAATTGCCTGGAGTGTACAATGGTCTAAATAAAGACAACAGGAAGTAAACATCAAAATTTAAAGAATCATTCTCTCCATTTCATTATCTCAGGAAAATGCCCATGTGGCCCCTGGACCTGAGCCTCCGCAGGGGATGGCATAAATCTCTGAGAAGCCACAGAAATACTATGGGGCTGTGCCCATGACCTGTGGGTCTCTACTCCAGAGTAGCCGGCCTTCACACAGCCATTGAGATCTGGATTTTGTTTTTCATGGAGAGAGAAGCAGAAGGAGCATCAGCCAGAAGAGGTGAGACAGTGCCTGAAGAATGGAAGACTGCAGGTCACACAGCAGCCTGACCTTCTACCTGTTCAATCTCGAATCAAACAACGAGGCTACAGAAGCTGAACTTAGACACAGCAGGTGAAGCAAGGAGGAGGACAGACAGGAGCACTCACAGAGTCACGGGTGCTGATGCTGGGGATGAAGCCAACCTTGACTAGAGGGCTGGCACCCCCAAGTTTGCACCTGGTAAAAGAATGCTGGCACAGGCAGCAGTCAGGCCTCCTAACATCCTGCCACTGACGCCTGCTTAGAGAGGTTTCATCCCCTCAGCACCCCGCCTCAGCTTTATCTCTATCCCACAGTGCAGCCCATCCGGTCCACGCCTGTGCACTTTGAGCAAATCCTCTGCCAGGCATCAGGCTGACTGCAGAGTTCCGGGTTTAGGTGCTGAGGTGGCTGTGATTTCAGGGCACTGCTCCCTGGCTTCGTTCATTCCATTACGTAGGCTTCTGATCTTCCATTTCTATGCTTCCCATGGCAGAGATCCAAAGAAGGGTGCATTTAGTGTCCTTCAAGAATGACTGCTCTCTAGAACATTTGCTATCTCTGCACATGCTGTCAGTAAAAGATCCTTTGCTTCAAGAGGACATTTTTTATAAGTGGTGGTTTATTGAGTGGGTTGGTGAATCTTGGAAACATAGCCTGAGAACATTCTCCTTGATTAGTGGGACTTTCCCTATGAGCCAACTATCAAGACCTTCCACTCACTATCCCTCCCCAATTTCCTGACCTCTGAGTTGAAGGTCAGCCTTTCACATTCCAGGTCTTGACCTAACAGAAATTATGTACTTGGTCACAGAGAGACATGAACAACAATGTCTCCAGTAGCAGTATTCATAATGACATCAAACTGGAAACACGTGTATGTGAACCATAGGATGGAGAGACATGTTGCAGGTTAGTCCATGGAAACAGGCAAGCCCCAGCTACTGTAACCCACAAGGAAGACCCTCCCTGGCTGTCTTGGTTAGGCTTTCTATTGTTGTAATAAAACACACCATGACCAAATGCAACTTGGGGAGGGAAGGGTTTATTTTGTGTTATACCTCAGGTCATAGTTGGTCACTGGGGGAGTCAAGGGAGTTCACAGCAGGAACTGAAGCCGAAGCCATGGACAAATGCTGCTTACTTGCTTGCTCCTCCTGGCTTGCTCAGCCTTTTTTTTTTTTTGTAAATTGGATATTTTCTTTATTAACATTTCAAATGTTTTCCCCTTTCCAGGTTTCCCCTTCAGAAACCTCCTATCCCATCCCCCCTCCCCCTGCCTCTATGAGGGTGCTCCCCCACCCACCCACCCACTCCTGTCCTCCCACCCTGACATTCCCCTACACTGGGACATCTAATACCCTCAGGCCCAAGGACCTCTCCTCCCACTGATGTCCAACAAGGCTATTCTCTGCTACATATGTGGCCAGCGCCATGGGGCACTCCATGTGTATTCTTTGGTCTCAGAGATCTCCAGGGGGTCAGGCTTGTTGACACTGTTGCTCCCTCCATGGGGCTGCAAACTCCCTCAGTTCCTTCAGTCCCTTCTCCAACTCCTCCATCAGGGACCCCCGAGCTCAGTCCAGTGGTTAGCTTCGAGCATCCACCTCTGTATTTGTCAGGCTCTGGCAGAGCTTCTCAGGAGAAGCCATATCAGGCTCCATCAGCAAGCACTTCCCGGCATCCACAACAGAGTCCATGTTTGGTGGCTGTATATGGGATGGATCCCCAGGTGGGGCAATCTCTGGATGGCCTTTCCTTCTGTCTCTGCTCCACACTTTGTCTCCATATTTCCTCCTGTGAGTATTTTGTTCATCCTTCTAAGAAGCACTGAAGCACCACATTTTGGTCTTCCTTCTTCTTAGGCTTCATATGGTCTGTGAATTGAATCTTGGGTATTCTGAACTTGTGGGCTAATATCCACTAATCAGTGAGTACATACCATGTGTGTTCTTTTGTGACTGAGTTACCTCACTCAGGATGATATATTCAAGTTCCATTCATTTGCCTGCAAATTTCATTAAGTCATTGTTTTTAATAGCTGAGTAGTACTCCATTGTGTAGATGTACCACATTTTCTGTATCCATTCCTCTGATGAGGGACATCTGGGTTGTTTCCAGCTTCTGGCTGGGTTCTCAGGTAGTACTATGTCTAATTTTCTGAGGAACTGCTAGATTGATTTCCAGAGTTCAGCCTGCCTTCTTATACAACCCACAGTGGGCGGAGTCCTTCCACATTAATCACTAAACAAGAAATACCCCATAGTTTTTTTCCACAAGCCAATCTGGTGGGGGCAAAAAGAGCCAGACATGAAAAGACCCCACAGCTTGTATTCTCATTTACATGGGAATTCAAAATGAAATAAAACTAGTGTAGATTTTGGAATTTAAGGGGGTTGGAGGAGTTTCTTCCCTGGGTAGCTGGCCTTGTTGCCTCTTCCATGGCAACTTTCATTGGGAGTAGGGTGTCGGGAGCCATTTTGCCTGCTTCTGTGAAAGCCTGCCTGTCAGCAGAGTCAAGTCAGGCCAGGGTCTACTGACAGTTTTCCTGACCTGCTGACACATGGAACAAGAGGGGACACACTTGAAGCTCAAGGCAAGGAGCTGAATGTTCTCTTAATCTTGGAGGAAGGAACAGGGAGGAATAGGGAGGCCTCAGGATGGGTACAGATATCGAATGCACGTCAGCCGTTGTCTCTGCTGGCTTGTGACTTTGTCTCCCACGATACTGTAACATATATAATGCCTAAGGGAATTAAAAAGGAGGCTGCCGCAGTCCTGGACGGCCCTCCCGATTTCCAACCTTTGTCTCTGAGTCTTCTTTTCTATTTTTCCTATAACCCTCACTCCGCCCTCAGAGGACTGGTGGACCAGTACAGTGGGGATAGGGACTAGCTTAGAAAATCAGGAAACCAAACCCAGGTGGGTTTTTGGGGAAGAAGGTAATAGGAAAGGAAGCAAGGGGTGGCAGGCACAGAAAAACGCCCACTGTGTTGCTGATAGTTTCATTATGAAGATGAAATGGTTCCTCTGTACGTTCAGAGTCTGAGGGGCAGATATGCAGCCCCAGCGTTTCCATCTGTGCTCAGCCCCTTCACACCTGGCTACTGCAGAGCAGGCGGCTGCTCATGAGATCAACATTTCTATTCCGTATCATGCTGAGATTTTATTCTGTTGCTTTCATCTCCATGCTGTTTCTCACTCAGGCTTTCAGAATCCTTTCCTCTAGCAATATTGACGAAACAGGCTGTGGTGCAGTGGAGAACCTTGACAAGGAGGTGGTGGCACTTTCTCCCTAAAGCATTCAAAGACAGAGAAAACAGAGGAAAGAGGAAGTAGCTAGTGATTGGGGCTCAGTGCGTAATGCTTAGTATGTGCATAATGGGGGCGTCATGTGTATGCGTGCATGAGTACACACACACACACACACACACACACACACACACGCCAGAGGTTGACATGGGCTGTCTTCATCGAAGGCTCTCCCTACTTATTTTTTAAAACAGGGATTCTTTATTGAGCCCAAAGCTCACTGATTCAGCAAGGCTGGCTGACCAATGGATTCTTGGAGATTACAAGTCTTTACAGTTTTAAATTCCACCTGTCTCTGTTCCTGTAGCACTGGGATTAAGCCCACTTTCACACTGGCTCTGGGGATCTGCACATAGGTCCCAGTGCTTACTGTGGCCATGAGCCATCTCCCCAAACCGTGCCTGGGGCTCTGATTTACAGTGATGGGGGCAGTCTGTGGCGAGAGTAGAGAGATCTGTGAGCCAAAAGCACCAAATATCAGGTGTTATCACAATAGTACTTGGGGTTTTTGGTGGTCAATAATCAAAGTAAGAAATATTGAGAATGACACATGTATAGAGTAGGTGCCAAATAAAGGATCTCCAAATGAAAGGGTTAATGAGAGGCGAACAGAGTCGTTTGTTGTTATCAAACAGGAAGGAGTCTTAATAAGTCCTGGGATCTGAGAAGGCAGAGACATATGATGCATCTTCTTTGTCTACTGCCTTCACAACTAGCTTCGGGTCAAACACTTTAAGACCTCAGAATTGAATTTGAGGGCAAGATGAAAGAGAAAGATGTGATAACTTCCGCATGGGTGCTTCTTAAGGACAGCGGTGCTTTCTAGACTAATGGAGAGCTATGGGATGATTTTTTAGCTAAAAAGCTATCATGGGAGAATTGGAATAGCCCCCAGAAGTCATTTATCATGTCATCTCTCTGGCTGAGGAATACAGAAATCACCAGTTGGTGATAGCAGTCCTCTATGCTTGTACAGGCCTTCCGTTCCCAAGGAGATCTCAAAGACGTGATCTCTATTAAGTCTCATAGGATGTAAGCATGGTCATGAGCTGTCTGACTTTGGGACCTACCTTGAGATGCACATTGCCTGCATTTTAGTTGTGGTAACATTATACAATACCCTTACCGTTCAAATGGTGGAGCCCCTGACATGACACACCTGGTCTCTGTGGCAGTCTATACATTGGTCTTTGAGGTGGATATTATTGTACCCCTGGTCTCTGAGGTAAAGTCCAAGGCACTTCTTGTCTCTGAGGTAAAGTCCACTGCACCTATGGTCTCAGAGGTAAAGTCCACTGCACCTATGGTCTCTAAGGTGGTGCTCACTGCACTCCTGGTCTTTGAGGTAAAGTTCACTACACTCTTGATCTGTATAGTGCAGACCATTACTTCCAAGATACAAACCTGGTTTGTATGCTATTATGTAGACTAAAAGCCATGTCAAGTATTTGTGTATCTAAACATATTAAACATAGAAAGTAGAATGAAAATCACCAGGATAAGTTATTTTTTTAGCCCCATTATAATGGTAAGGGACCACAACCCATTGGTTGTTGTTGATTAAAATGCCATTATGTGGTGCACGACCATTTTCTGAGACTCAAAATAAGTTCTGAGTTTCAAGTCCCTATCACTCACCTGACAGTTTAGTTACTTGTAGACATGAACACGGAGATAACTTGGAAAGCTTGCTCTCAAAGACACACATCTGTGTACTAATAGGAAGAGTTTGTAAAGGTTAGCTGGTGCTTTCTTTTCTGAAGCTGCCAATCAGCCAGTGTTCTTTTGGAAATATTTCCCCCTCCTCTTCCCATACAAGGAGAACCACAGAGGTGCTTGGAGAGATATAGCGAGGGCTTGGGGTGCTTGTGTGCTCTCAGCCTCACTTAGCAGTGAGGCACTCCGTTGGGGCAGGTTTGAGATGAGAAGTGAAGCTGGGGGACCTGAGCGAGACTGGTGACAGGTGCTGGTATGATCTGGACAGCACAATGGCCCAACTGGCAAGGACAGCTTGCAGCTCCCTTGTACAGGAGACAGTGCTTCCCTGGTATACTTCCCCGGGTATACTTGATTTTGGTAGAGCCCTCAGGAGCAAAAGGGAATCTAAAGTTCTTGGTGTAACTAATCTTGGTAAACTGATGTTTTTCTTTGGTTTAGAAAAATGCAGATGTGTGTGTGTGTGTGAATGTGAGTGTGTGTGTGAGTGTGTTGTGAATGTGTATGAGTGTGTGTGAGTGTGAGTGTGTGTGTGAGCGTGTTGTGAATGTGTGTGAGTGTGTGTGAGTGTGAGTGTGTGTGTGAGCTGCAGACACCATGGAACCCCCTTCTCCTTCATTTAGCAGGATTTCTGAGCCTTCTACCATAAGCCAGACTTTAATGACGGTGCTGGGATGTGACGTGGGACTGCACCTCTGACAGAGCATCTTTTCCTCTCCGACAGGAAAGAAAAAAGCTGATCCAGGGATAACAACACAACAGAGACACACAGGGACCTGAGGTGCCACAGAACAGGGGTACACAACTCAACTGAAGGGCCAGAGCCAGCATTTAGGATGGAAGCCAAGTTTAAGATGAGACAGCGCTCAGTGCTGACTGCAGTAACATGCCATCTCTCTTTCACTGGGCATTTAGACCCCAGGTCCTAGGGCAGAATACAAATTATTAAAATCAGAGATAAATCTTTGTATCCCCCTGTACCTGAGCTTTTATGTATAGTAGGTTTTAAAGTGACACGTACGCACAAAAAATAGATGAATAACTGCGGGAGTGGGGACAAAGTCTTGCAGAAACACCAGCATTCACCCACACCAGGCCCAGCTTCAGCAGGCCACTTTGAGCAGCTTTGCAGGCCTGCAGGTACCAGCAGCTGCTAATTAAGGCCACACTGCCACCATGAGGACAGTCTGCCAAGCCTCAGGATTAGGATCTTTGTGACCCATGCCTGCTTGGAGCCCCAGCTTCCTGCTGGAGAGAGCAATGATTATAGAAAGGAAAGGCTTACCTACCCCAGCCCCTTCCTCTGGCTGTCCAGCCTCATCCCAGACAAGGGCAGAGGACCTCCTGGTAAGTGTGTGTGTACACTACAGACTAGGGAATCAGACATAGAAAGGAGACACATTCCGTCTCCGTGCATGGCCCACCCCTCCCCCTGACCACAGGCATGCGCAGCTGACTTTGAGATGAGGCATGTGCTCCCTTCAAATTGTCTTCTCTTCAGGGGCTTTGCACACTGCTACGTCTAGAGTCACCCCTGGAAAAAAGTGAATTCTTTCATAGAGCACCTTCCTCACTGGTCTCTTGGTCAATGCTGACCACTGCTGTGTCCCCCAGTGAGCCAGCCACCAGAAAACTCAGATTGTAATCCAGCCATGTGGACTTCAGATACTTGAGCCCAAGCTCGACTTACCTCTTTGAGCCTCCTGTTTGCTGATTTACAAAATAAATATTAATACTCCTGACATATCTGACAGGACTATTGAAATCAAGGCATGCCATGTGGTGAATGCCATTGGCTGACTTCAAATCTCTGTATACATGAAACACACTATCCTAAATCCTGTATGTCTGCAATGATGCGTTTTCCCAGGGTAAAGGCAAAAGGAAGCACACAATTCAATGCTGGGAGTATGTTTTGTGCATTTTAAGATCATCCAAACAAGTATAAAGAGTCTTCCAGAAATGGAGTTTCCTGTGTGAAAATTAAGGAGGTTTATTTTATAGAATGAGGCATTAAGAAAAGACTTTTTATGGGCTAGAGCAATGACTCAGCTGTTAAGAGCACTTACTCTTGCAGAGGACCCAGGCTCAGTTCTTAGCACCAACGTGTCACCTCATGACCATCCGTAATTCTGTTTTCTTGGGGTCACACATTCTTTAGGGCTCCAAGGGTGCACATGGGTAGATGCAGAAAAAACTCATACACATAAATAAATGAAAAGGAAAAACAGTAGTAGCCTAAAGTGACAAGTGACAGGTTGGAATAATTACTTCAAGGAAACGGAAAATAATATATCCATATATCGCGGAGCTTGCTCTGCATTTTTCTTGTCTTGAATCAGAGCAGCACTGACCACCTGCAGGAGATGCTCGTGAGATTGGGCCTGTTAAGGTTCCCCTGTGGAGTGAGGTGGAAGGCTCACAAGGTTCAGGGTTCAGGGGGCACTAATGACATCCTTCTTGGCCCCTTTCTTCAGAGAGGACACAAGCTGTAATCCACTGGGCTGGGACTTTGTGGTAATGTGGCTGCCTGTAAGCTGACAGGGACCTCTGGGTGGTGTAGCTGCCTATGAGTGACCCATGTAAGTAACTACAAACTCATCACTCACCAACCTGGACCTTTACAGAAACCCGATTTTCATCTACTAGTTTCCAAACTAGGATGAGCAGACATTTTAAACATGCAGAGCTGTTACCTTCAGTGACGGTTAATATTGACTGATTGTCAACCCGACGGGATCCAGAATCACTGAAATGTCAGGCCTCAAGGCATACCTGTGAGGGATTCTCTGAATTAGGCTAACTCTGAGCAGGTCTGTGAGGGCATTGTCATGATTACTTTGAGGTGGGATAACTGGGCTGCTGTAAGCAGCTTCACTTTGTGGGCCAGGCTGCCAGGCTGATTAAAAAAGACAAAATGAGTCGATTGCCAGCATTTGTCTCCTAACTTTGGAAGCAATGTGGCCTCAAGCTCCACCACGATGACTGTTTACCTTTGAACTGTGAGACAAAATAACCCCCTCCTTGCTTTTTTTCAGGGCGTTTTGACACAGTAATAGAAATGGCAACGGACATACTGTCTATCCTAAGGTCTTTTCTGATGATCCCACCGCAGCATCCAGAGGACCAGGCAAAGAACGCAGGAGGTGGAGTGCCCCTAACCCCTCCACCTCTAAGATGTATTGTTCTTCCCGAGAAGGAATTTCCTCTTCTTTAAAACGTATGCCACTGCATAAGCCTTTCCAAAAATAAGGTAAGAAATTATGATTAAAAACATGGGGAAATATGATTAGCTGGCTAGGTCGATTTATTTTTATTTTTTGTTGAGTAGGCACTGTTCCTTTCTGTTGGTAATTACAGTAGCAAGCAAGCATCCATCTAAAAGTTACCCATCAAAGGCTCATTGCGCCAGACCTGTTTCAGTGACCAGGTTACTGGAGATTCCTGAGGAATGTTCTCTGCATTTGTGGGTTTGTAACTGGGCAGCTTGCAGGAATTTGCTGCGTTTTGTATTTTCACATACAGACTCTCCTTAGGGGCTTGGTACTGCTCTCAGTAGACACCTACACAATTGCTTCTTAGCTCAGTTAGTAATAATTCAACTTCCCACAAGGTGGCAGCAAAGCCCACAGCATTGTTAACCACCGCTCTAAGGCATGGACACGGAGACTCTTACGAGGGTGGTGGGGCCTACCACCCTGCAGACGTTCTCATACTGAGACTGTGATGTGTGCTTTTCGATGTTGTAGTTATTCTCCTGTGACAACTAACTATAGATTTAAAGGTAGATTTTAATTTTTTACATTCCGTCACTAGAATTTATAGAAACACCTATATCCATTAAAGAAATAGTGGGGAATTAATATTCACAAAGCATTTGCTCTGTGTCAGGAGTGTGCAAGGCTCCTGCCACTATATCTCTGAGAGTCCCTAAGACTCAAGCCCTCCATGAATGAAGAACGTAGCCTGCTCCAGACCCCTCCTGAACCATAATGGAGTACCCAACCCACGCATACAGCCCATTATTATTATTGTTGTTGTTATTATTATTATATTTACATTTCAAATGTTATCCCCCTTCCCAGTTTCCCTTCTGAAAACTCCCCTTCCCCTCTCCCCTGCTTCTATGAGGGTGTTCCCCCCACCCACCCACTCGCTCCTCAGAGCATTCCCCTACATTGAGTCATCGAGCTTCCACAGGACCAAGGGCTTCTCCTCCCATTGATGCCCAACAAGGCCATCCTCTGCTACATATGCGGCTGGAGCCATGGTTCCCTCCATGTGTACTCTTTGGTTGGTGGTTTAGTCCCTGGGAGCTCTGGGGGGTCTGGTTGGTTGGTATTGTTGTTCTTCCTGTGGGGTTGCAAACCCCTTCAGCTCCTTCAGTCCTTGCCCTAACTCCTCCATTGGGACCCCGTGCTCTAATCCTGCTTGGGAGAATAAGGTTTGCTTGAGCATGATAGCAGCTAAGTTCAGAGTCCTCTAAAAAGATTTTAGAGGTGGTTTTCAGTGATAACTGATACTTTTCAGGACATGCATCTTTGCATTCACAATGTTATTTCCTTAACCTCATGAGAACCCAGGGCTGGGCTGTCAGTTAGCCCTTGTCAGTGGATGTTTGAACTCATTTTGGTAAACAAAGGATCATGATTTGCAACTCAAAGTCATGTCAACATATTTCCAATATTTATTTAAAGATTTTTAATTATTGTAGAGTCTGTCTTAGCTATTTGATGCTCCGGTAGGATCCTGGAGTGTTTCTGGGTAACACTTAAGAAAAAAGTTTATTTGGCTAACAATTCTGGTGACAAGGGCTCCCTGGGTAAAAAGCAGATGTGAGGAACTGGAGGCCACTGTATGCTGGCAACAAGCCGCTCCAGACAATTGACATAGTCCCCAAAGACCTGAGAGGCAGCATGAAGCCATACACTCATGGGTTGTTGCTGCTCCTGACTGGTTACCTTTGACTAAGCCCAACACTTCCTTCCTCCCTGACTCCACCTCTCCCTTCCCCCCTGACTCCACCCCTCCCTTCCTCTCTGACTCCACCCCTCCCTTCCTCCCTGAGTCCACCCTCCCTTCTTCTCTGACTCCACCCCTCCCTTCCTCCCTGACTCCACCTCTCCCTTCCCCCCTGACTCCACCCCTCCCTTCCTCTCTGACTCCACCCCTCCCTTCCTCCCTGACTCCACCCCACCCTTCTTCTCTGACTCCACCCCTCCCTTCCCCCCTGACTCTGTAAGACCTGACCCCCTTATGAGGAAAGTTAGACCCCTAGCACACTTGGAGCCAGAAACAGAATAGGCCTGAAATTGCCTGCTTGATCCAACCCCACCCAAGGACATTCTTTCTCCTAAGAAACGGGTGACCTTGGCCTGGCCCCAGGGCCAGAGGCACAATGTTTCAGGAACTAGAAATGTTTGTGCAACTGACTCGTGACTAACTTAGAACATTCTGTACTTCCCCATAACGCAAATTCCTTCTGTTCCCCACCCCTTTGTGGTTTTTTCCTTTAAATACCCCTGACTTCAGCTGCTCGGGGTCGGACTCC
>CM052706.1:98127493-98142991 GCA_028551405.1 Uromys caudimaculatus | reverse complement strand
CTCAGCACTGCCCCAGAGTCTCAGCACTGCCCCAGAGTCTCAGCACTGCCCCAGAGTCTCAGCACTCCAGGCTCTTTCTTGTTTGTTTCTTAAAACATGCAAGTACATTTTTTGATTGTTTTAAATATAAAAATGTAAAATAAACAAGATGTTAAAAGTATTGAAGCACAACCTACTATTTTTATCATTCACAGATGATAAAAGTAGGCTTATTTTTTACCCAACTTTCATGAGTCCACATATTCTCTCCATTTCACTGAAAATGTCACTTTCCCTAGACAAAGGGAATTTTCTAAGATATTTACTCAGAAATGTGTGCAGAGGGCCTGGAGAGATGGTTCAACACTTGCTCAGAGAACTTGCTACTCTTCCAGAAAACAAGGTTTAATTTCCAGTACCCACATGATGGCTTACATCATTTGTAATTCCAGTCCCGGGGATCTGATGCTCTCTTCTGGCCTCCAAAGGCACCAGGTACTCATATGGTGCATAGACACACATGTAGACAAAACACATAAATAATAAATTAAAAAACATAAAAAACAAAGTGCATGCTGAGTGTTGCAGAAAATATTAAATAAGAGCCAACATGTTTCCTTGCTAGTGCTGGCACCCGCAGGCCACATGGCTCCAGCTGGGTGATCTCAACTGGGCAGTCTCTCTGGGTCAGAGCTCCTGAGTTCCCCTGGTGGATCACTGCCATGCCTGCCCCACATAACGACCATCCACCCCGTGGTCAACCGCTGCAACACCCAACCTGGTAGAAACAAAACTCTTGAAGCTTGTAATTAACCAAACAGATTTATGTATCAATAAATTATCAACTCACAAGATGCCAACACAATATCAAGGCCAATTAATAATGGTACAAGATGCCCACCAAGATTAGATAAATTATCCCAATATTCTAACCTTTATGTTACCATAACTACCTGTGGTTAAAGCCACACTGGTTCATATCTGCCTCCATCTTGACCTTGGTTCTTCTCCCCCGACGCTCCCTGTCTCTGCAACTCTTAGCTCTGCCTCCCTTTTCCCCCGTCCAATCACAGGCCTCCTACTGCACTAATATTTTAATGTGATTGGTCAGGGAGAATCCTGTCACATCCTGAGTTTTGGCAGGGGCCCATCACGAAGATAGAAATCTAAAGACAGTCACACATTTTATACATAACCTGAAGTACTACTGTTTACAGGGAGCCCTCCAGAGATGACCACTCAGACTTTTTATAACCAATTTAAGTCTTTATTCTAGCTGTCTGGTACTATACTCACATATTTGGGTACCCAGTTTTAGCCTTGAGCATTTAGAGCAAGGAACTTTTAAAGACAAAAACCACATCCTCCTGGTGTCTCACTTGGCAGCTATATGGGGAGGTTTTATGTAAGCAAGCAGTTTAACGGAAGCTAAGATAAGCAGTTAGCTGGAGGGGAGGTGGTTTAACAGAAGCTAAGAAAAGTTAGCTGGAGCATCTTGACCTCAGTTTCTAGAGTAGAGCTGGGTATTTTCCATGGGATTGTCCATCAAGGAGATGAAATTGTAGTTAAACCTATCATGGCCACAGCAACAATACAAGGTGGAAGAATAACTGCCTTGCCCTGTCCTGTCACACACACTGGATCCTGTTAATATGTGTAACCCTCTGTGTGCCACATAAAATGAGTCATTAAAGAATTCTAAAGATGTGTGTAGGACTGAACATCCATGTGCAGTTTTGAAGCCCTGACCTCAAAAGGATAAGTTTACACCACAAAACAAACAGCAACAGATCGATTCCCGTAGTGATGCAATTTTTAACACAGGCAGCAAGTGCGCCTTAGAGAGTTCTGGTAGTTGAAATGATTCAGATGCCCTCCTTGTGACCTTTGGCTAACACAAATGTCAAGTAAGGAGGGCTCAAATTAAGAGCCTAATATGACATTTTCTTTTACATGTAGATCATTGAGGCTGTGATTCAATATCTTAAAGAAGTAACAAGGTTATTCACGTTTTTACAAAGTTGAAAAAAAATCCAGCTTTGAAAAGCTTTGACAGTCCCTCCTTGGGGCTGAGAATGAGCATGGCGTGCTGGCGTGGCCCTAGATGCAGTCTTCTGAGCACCACGTCCCCACATCTGTGCTCAGCCTCACCAGGCTCTTTTGTCTGCATAAGGACTAGAAATGAAGGTAGTCATGGTTTTAATTCCTTGAGACAGGATTCTTATTCTGTAGCCACATCCTGGTCTGGAAATTACTACATATGTAGCCCAGATTGATGTGGAACTTATAGCAATCCTCCTGCCATGGCTTCCTGAGTGCTGGCGTTATAGTTTTACCCTACTACATCTAGCTTGGTTGGCTTTTGCACAGACAAGCATCTTTGATTAGGAGGTTTCTAAAGTGGCTTCTGTTCTATAGTTCTTGTTTACCCTCTGAAAATTAAAAACAAAGTCACATTCACATTAAGAAAAACTAAATGTTGAATTTCTTTTTTCCCCACAGGTTGTATCAGTCAGTGAAAATTCTGTACTCCTTTGGCATCTTTGTGACCTACTCAATTCAGTTCTATGTCCCAGCAGAGATCATTGTCCCTGGAGTCACTGCTAGATTCCATGCCAGATGGAAGCGCATCTGTGAATTTGGGACGCGGTCCCTCTTGGTTAGCATCACCTGTACGTATCAGCGTGTGTCTGTCACAGTGGTTGACTTGCAGGCGTTCACGTGAGAACTGCTTAAATTATGTATTTTGCAAAGTTATTATTTAGAAACATGGCTATGTTTCTATGATTGCAGATCAGGGCAGCTTCAAACTCAGTGTCCTCCTGCCTCAGCTTCCCACATCCCAAGATGATAGGTTTGCACCAGTGCTCTTGGCTTAGGGTTAAACTGTTGGCAAGAGTTGCATAACAATGAGTTGGGCACTGTTCAGTGTGCCAGCTCAACACCAACTTTGCTTATTTGGATAAAGTAGCCTCTGCATTTCCCTACTGTAAAGACACAGTCACCTCAGCAAGGTAATTTGTGACTATACATGTCTTAGGGTTTCTATCCCTGCACAAACCATCATGACCAAGAAGCAAGGTAGGGAGGAAAGGGTTTATTCAGCTTACACAATCATATGGCTGTTCATCACTAAAGGAAGTCAGGACTGGAACTCACACAGGGCAGGAAGCAGGAGCTGATGCAGAGGCCATGGAGGGATGTAACTTACTGGCTTGGTTCCCCTGGCTTGCTCAGCTTGCTCTCTTATAGAACCCAAGACTACCAGCCCAGAGATGGTACCACCCACAAGCCCCACCCCCATCACTAATTGAGAAAATGCCTTACAGCTGGATCTCATGGGGGGCATTTCCTCAAGGGAGGCTCCTTTTTCTGTAATAACTCCAGTTGACACACAAAACCAGCCAGTACAGTACATATATCCAGGTCTCACTCACTTTTTAAATTTTTGGTACTAGAAACAAACTCAGATCCTTGCATGTACCA
This sequence comes from Uromys caudimaculatus, assembly GCA_028551405.1. Classification (NCBI taxonomy): domain Eukaryota; kingdom Metazoa; phylum Chordata; class Mammalia; order Rodentia; family Muridae; genus Uromys; species Uromys caudimaculatus. Next base: position 98,139,526 of record CM052706.1, on the reverse strand, counting down.
GCTACACACTGAGTTAATCCTCAGATCTTGGGTTTTTGAGACAGGACCTTGCTATGTATCTCAGGCTCTCCGCAATTTCATGGTCTTCCTGACTCAGAAACCCACTTTCTGGGATTGAAGCTTGAACCACCACACGGCACATCCTGCTTTGTCCACTGCTTTTTCTGTATCCTTCATTGACTCCTCCCTTTCAGTGAGAATGGTATGCTCTCTTGATAATGGCTTTCTGGGGACATTGTGTCCTGAGGAGTAGTTGATTAGAACCCAGCTGTAAGAACGGATGCTCTCTGTGCTCCTATGTTCATAGCTTAAGACTGTTTTGTGTGTCACAGACTGCTGTGTGACTGGCAGAGGAATCCAGTAATCCAGTGCTTTGAAAAAGAAGCTCCAATCTCTGAGCAAAAAGTTACGAGTTGTTTACATGAGAAATGTTGTTGATAAAAATATGAGTCCAGGAAATGTTTCTCTGGTCTGTTAGATCAGAATAAATCCTATCACTTTTTCATAAGTGGTGACTTCTGCTAATAACTCTCACTGTGATAAGAAGATCTGCATTTAGTCCCTGTGTGTGTAGCACGCATGTCAGCAGGAACTGTGTTTTTGTTTATAGGTGCTGGGGCGATTCTCATTCCTCGACTAGACATTGTGATCTCCTTCGTGGGGGCTGTGAGCAGCAGTACCCTAGCCCTGATCCTGCCTCCACTTGTGGAAATCCTTACATTTTCTAAGGACCACTACAACATATGGATGATCCTGAAAAACATTTCCATAGCCTTCACTGGAGTCGTGGGCTTCTTGTTGGGCACGTACGTCACTGTTGAAGAAATTATTTATCCGACTACAGCAGTTGTCGCTGGCACCTCCCAGAGTCCCTCTCTGAATGTGAACTCTACATGCTTAGGGAGTAACCACTTGTAATAGTGGGAGAAGCGTGGTGAACCCTCTCTTGTCACCCCAGTTCTAACAGCAATCAAGAAGAGCACAGTGCGTCGCCACACACCAAACACAGTTCCAAACTCCTAGTTGTTGTTGGCAGAGTATTGTAATTTGACTGTGAACTGGACAAGATGCAGCTATGATAAACTACGGCAGATTATTGCTTTTATCTAACCACAATGAAAAATTTTAAATTAGCTTTGAAAATTGAAAAAATTTAAAATTCAAAATGTAAACAATAAGCATAGCCTATTATTCTTTGTTTCTGTAAGAAACGCTTTGAGTAAGAGTTGTTTTTCTTCCCACTATTGAGAAGATAAAGGATTTCAATATTGTGTAAATTAAATAGGGACATAGTTTAAAAAACCTCTTTGAAGCATCCCACTATAGTGAAGTACACCTGTGTACATGTGCACAAAAATGCATTGATTGTGTTTTTATTTCATGGGTAATGCTGCTGACAGGCCCTGGAAGTATAATAGATTCCTGCTGACCACCATGTAAGCATTAAAAGTTCCCAGAGCCAGAATCACTTTATTGCTCAGCTATACGGAGAGTAGAGCTTCATAGTCACTGGGAAGCACTGAGCAAGGTTCTGACTTCCTGTTTCAGTTGTAGGTGAAAAGGCCGTTGAGGTATCTGGAATATTGCTCCCTTGGTTATGTCTTTGTTAGGGTTTCTGTTGCTGTGACACAGCACCACAACCAAAAGCAATTATGGAGGAGAGGGCTTCAGTGTACAGTTTCACATCGTAGTCCATCATCAAGGGAAGTCAGGGCTCAGGACTCAAGGCAGAGGCCATGGAGGGTGCTGCTTACTGGTTTGCTTCTTGTGGCTTGCTCAGCCTGCTTACTTTAGCACCCAGGGCAACCAGCCCAGGGGCGGTACCACCCACAGAGGGAATAGCCTTCCCACATCAATCATCAATCTGGAAAACTCCCCCACAGACTCACCTACAAGTTAGTCTTGCAGAGACAGTTTTCTTGATTGAGTCTCTTCCAAAATGACTCCAGATTGTGTTAAGCTGACATAAAACTAGCCAGATGGCTACCATTGTAGGAAATGGAGGCCCGGAAATGTTAGGTGACTTGGTCAAGAGGACTTAGCCTTGAGTCAAGAGAACCTGATATTAGACCCAATGCAGAGATTGAAACAAAATTATTTTTCATGTCACAGTGAATAAGAATAATAAAACACATTCAGCTTAATTTTAGTGTAAAGTTTAATTATATTTTCATCCTTTGGGAGTGTATCTTATCTCTGAATAGTATATGTGACATGATAAAAAGCCAGAAAAGAAATCCAAGAAACCTGCCTGGTGGCTTCATAGACTTCAAACAGGGAAAGAAGCTAACAGTCCTTTTAAAAGCAGGAGACTGGCTTGTTGTCGGGTGGCCGTAGTGTGGAGGTCACAGGAGGTGAGGCCCCTTAAACAGTAGGAGACCGCTGGCTGGCTGTGTAGTGTTCTAGTCACATGCTCCCTCGTCTCCTAGGTTTGCAGGCATTGTAGAAACCTGACAAAGTCCTGAATTGTGGATCTTCCTAGCCACGTAGCATTCCTTACTGCAGTCTTCCATCGATCTGAATGGGCAGAGTAAAGGAACTGTCAAACACATGCTTAGGAAAACGTGAAACAGTAACTGTCTAGTAAATACCAGGCCACCTCAGGCAGCGTCCAGAGAGATGCCACCTTCTCTCCATCTTCAAACACACTAGCCAGAGCCACCAAGCTCACTGATGATGAAGAGAGAACTTGGGACTGTAAAGGACCGAGTGGCGTCGTCTCCTGGGTGTCTTTGCCCAGTGCCTCTATAATGTGTTAGCTGGAAGATGTTACCAAGCTGTCTGTGGAATTCTCTATTTTTTTATGTAAATGTTAACTTATTCAGGTGCGGCTTTGCTTACGTTGTTCCTTTGTCTTCAGGTATAAGCCTATAAATATATCAGAAGCTTTATTTTGCTATGCATTCATAAGAACCAAAACTTTAAAAGCATTTATGTTAGCTATTTATAATAATTGTTTATGATATTTTATGTTAAATTGTTACATCAAGTCTTCAGTCTTAGGCAGTGGATGAGGTGGTGAGGAAAGTAATTTCATTGGAATTTGACTGTGGGAAATGTATTAGCTATTTTAAAATGTACAGTGGCATATGATGAGGTAAAAACGCCCTGCCCAGGAAGCAGCATGTGGTTTTTGTCAGCTGTGTTCACACCCTTTTTCTACTTTGCATGCTAAGTTTTATTTTTGTGTCTTCACCTGCTCTTTGTGGAATTCAAGTGCAGCGGGTTTTTAACTCGTGGGTCACTGTGGGGCTTAAGTTCTGCACACAGGGTGTGAGCATCTTATCAGCCAGGATTTCTTATGTAGGAAGACTGCTGAATCAACAGCCCATATGGAAGTCCCCAAATTATCAACTCAAGAGGAGCCACAATACAGAAAGGAAGACATGCTGAGGTGAAGAGGAGATAGTTTGAATTTGTAGTGTGAGGCACTGTTTACATGCAAAATATAAAAGACAAGCAGACTTGTTTAGGGGTGCCCGAAGACATACTTACCCTTTGATCATTTTTCTCTGGTATTTGGCTTTACACAATTTTATTTTCTAAAGATTTTTGAAGAAGATATGTTGATTCTAGCAGCTATTCCTTTTGTTTGGGGACCTGGAGGAAGGGGAAACAGGCACACATGTTGAACTCATGTTTGCTGTCTTGATGGATCACATGGTGGCTGAAATGACCCCAGTCGTTACTTCTGTCATGATGGGAACTGTCCCCGAAAGCTAGTCAGTTGCATGGGTGCTATTTCCACTGTGAAACATTGAGAAGAAGGCTGTTTACCTCCCATGGGCCGACTCTCAGCCATTGCCTCGTGGCTCTGTTCCCTGACACTCCAAGGAGTGCATTGGTGTCTGAGTCCGCTCACCAAATGACTGATCCCACATGACTTTTAACAAAGGCTCTTTCCCTCTATGTGGCCCTGTTTCTCCACGGTTGAGGAAGTAGGAGCTGGGAAGTTTTCAGGTTAGATGTGCCACTTAATGTAAACCAAGCTGTCTGCGGTGCTCCAGTGCTCTCCTGTCCTGTTCTCCGACCTGTCACCAAAGCCGGTTCTGAGTCTTGTTAGATGATGTACTTAAAGTGTTTATAATTTATGGCAGTGTGCTTGTGAATTTCCTAACAGGGTTTGATCTTAGGTGGTGTATATGTATCTGTGGTCCTAGACAATGTCAGCTTGAGTGCATACCGATGCCCTTTCTAACTAGGGTTTACGTAGCTCACCATTTCACTTTGGTGCCCACAGATGTAGCACTCTGTTACTGGCAGCAATCGTTAGGCCTTGTGTACAACTCCTTTTTCTTCAGTCAAGACGGGAAAAATATAGGACAGCCAATGGAGATAATAAATGCAGTTGTGTATATAACATGAGTGGTTCAGCAGATGTTAACTGTTGAGCAATCAAACTGTTATGAAGCATCAATAATGTAAAACTATGAAATGTTGGAAAATGTGTTTTGATCAGCTTGGCTCAGTTATCTTTCCTTAATTAAGAAAATGTAAGGCATTTGTCTAGTGCAGATAGCAGGATTCTTCCTGTCATTAAATGGCTGCATGCTACTGGCCACACATGACTTTGTGCATCTCATTGGTTCTGACCTAGGATATAAAAAGAAATATGCTTAGGAAGTGGCGAGGTCTAGAATTTATTGTCCAGTGAGTGAAATGACAAATCACCCAATTGTTCCGATTTCCTCTTAGAGTCGGCTCGTTCCTATGTGCAGCCATGCATGTTACCCCACAGGGCCTCACATCTGAATCCGTTTCAACTACTCCACCCAGATAGGACCAGATGATGAGCACATAGGAAAATCCATATTCATGACATGCACAATTCAGGCTACAGATTTTTGTTTTTCAAAAATGATTTTGTAAGCTTTATTGAAAGTAAAGTTTCATTGGACTTGTGTCATTTCTTATATTTATTTTTCTTTGTAAAAAAGTTTGAAAATGTCTGAAAGTACTGTGACTTCTGAATTGTCAATAAAGTATAATTATTTTGCTTGCTAATAAATGCTTCTTAAGTTTTCTACTCATAAGATTAAATAATATAGGAAATATCCTGGCTGAAAATGGCACAAAGAAAATATTTTCTTTTATTAAAGCTTTAAATTTTATTTTATTTATTATTATATGGCTGCATGTGCCGCAATGCATATTGAGGTCAGAGAACAACTCTGTGGAGTTGCTCCTCTCCTTCCGTCTTTCCATGGGATTTTGGGTATCAAACTCAGGTCCTCAGGCTTGTGTGGCGAGCTTCTTTAACCACTGAGACATTTTGCTGTCCCCTTCCAATTTTTTGTTACTTAAGTTTTTTACATTCTTATTACTGTGTTTGTGTGAGAGAGGTGTGAATATTTTCATAATAAATAATGTAAGCAGTCTTTATGGGTGTTCAGTGCCTTGAAGATTTAAGAGTAGATTAAAAATAAGAGGACACTGAGAACCATGTGCCCAGTGACATACTGACTCAACTTACCTCTTCTGTAATTTCAAAGGAGCTAAAATGTGTTAAGTGCTGACCCCACTAAGGACTGATAAACGTTGAGGTGATAGCTGTGTCCCCTCCATGACTTGAACACCACGCATTGCATATGTGTTTTAATACCTCACATTGTGCTCCATAAATATGTAGAGTTTGATGTGCCCTTTGAAAAAGCCTTGAAATAACCAGGTTTCAGTTATGTCACTGGATTTATAGAAATGGGACAATGGTTTCAGACAGCACTATCCAATCCCCCTACCAAAGGAAACAAAGATGTTTATATCTTGACTCCCAGGAATTCTGATCCTGTGAACTTGAGACAAGGACATCTCAAAGTATGTGAGAAACTTCACCAAGAGAGAAGCTGCAAACAAACCAAGGCAAAATAACAGCAGAGCTCTAAGGAGGCTGAGGCAGGGGATCTGAAACTCCAGACCAAGCTGGACTCCTGAAGAAGACCCTATCTCAAAACCAAACCAATTATAAAAAAAATCCCCTTTCTGTGGAATGTGTGTCTGCCTCACAAGAGAAGAAACAGGCCACCCTTCCCCCTCTCTCCACTATAATATATAGGGAGATGTCCCCATCATGAGAAGCCATATCTAATTGTCCCACCATCTATAACTAAACTTAATAAACAACATATTGAAGCCTGGTCCCTTCTCCATGTGGAAGCAGCATCCAGATTTTTGATCAGTGCCACCACACTCACCACTGGAAGGAAAAAAACGAGTATGGGCTGGAATAGAGAGAGGCTGTTTCTGCCTTCATGGTAATGCCTGGAACCGATCACATGTCCAGCACCCGTCCAGAGGGGCTGAGAAAGCACACGTCAGGAAGAGGAAGTCGGAGTGAAAACATCTGTTGAGTGTTGTATGAGACACTAGTGAGAGTATTATTTTATATCAAAAGGCAATTTTGCTACTAAGTATGATTTTAAAATATGAAATTTAAGACTAAAGCACAATACTCCTAAGGAAGTTTGAATTTCAGGAATCCTGTTTTGGGATTTTCTAAGGACCCCTGAGGAAACTCATTGGCACTGCTGACCAGGAGCTGTTTTGGCAAACTGCTGTTTGCACTTTCATCCTCCTCAGTGGAAGTGATGAAGTTAGAAAGAACTGGCTCACTCTGAGCTGTCCGTATGGGTTCATCTTCATCTCAGTCATGAGCACACCCAGAGCATCCTTGCCACACATCCTCCTCCCATGTTGTGGAGATAAGAGACTTGGGATGGACCGAAACCTGTGCAATGCTGATCTTAGCAGCCAAGCACCCACATGGGACTCTGGAGAGGCAATGGTGGAGGACTCGTTTCTGTTACAATAGGTGGGAAGGAACCTGGATTACTCAGCTTTTAAAAAAACATAAATTTCTACCTCTAATTTTCTGTTACTATGATAACACACCCTGATCAAAAGCAACTTGGAGGGGAAAGGTTTTATTTGGCTTACATTTAAGGCACAGTCCATCATGGAGGGAAGTCAGGGCAAGAACTCCAGCAGGAGCAGAGGCGGAGAGTGTGGAGGATGGCTGCTGTTTTAATTATTTTGCTATTGATGTGAAGAGACATCGTGGCCAAGGCAACTTACAAAAAGAAGTATTTAATTGGGGCTGGCTTATGGGTTCAGAGGGTTGGTCATTTCCATTATAGTGGGGAGCCTGGCGGCAGGTAGGCTGGCCTGATACTGGGGCAGCAGCTGAGAGCTTGCATCCAATCCACATGCCAGAGGCAGGGGTGTGGGGGGGAGAGAAAGGAGAAGTGGGGGAGGAAAAGGGGGAGGTAAGAAAGAGCTAAGGAATGGTGTGAGCTTTGTAGACCTGGAAACCCCCCCCCCCCCAGTGACACACCTATTCCATAAAGATCACACCTCTTAATTCTTCTAAAACACTTCCACTAACTAGGGACCAGGAATTAAAATATGAGCCTATAGGGGCCATATTCATAGCTGCTTTCTGGATTGTTCTCTGAGTCACCTCCTGATAATTTTTTACCAGCCCATGCCCATCTACCTAGGCAGATGAGAAGTCTACCATGGATTATTTCTGCCACCCATGCCCCACCAGTCTAGTGGCCACGGTGGGCTGGGCTCTCCCATATCACCCAGGACAATTCCTTTTAGACATGGCCACAGGCCAGTCTGATCAAGGCAATTCTTCATTTGAGTTTCCCCGTCCCAGGTGACTCTAGGTTGGGTCAGGTTAACAATAAAAACTGATCAGTACAAGTTGCCATACATAGCAGTAGGCTCCAGGGTGGTGCTTTCTATCCATCCAGGGCATCCCACTGTTCTTACAGGTCCTTTGTTCACTGCCATCTTTCACAGCCCCGTGCCCACCCCTCTGCTGACATTGCCTCCTTTCTTCTATTCAGGTTTTAGAATTCAGCAAGCAATAAAGAAACCTTGACTTCAGGGAATGCGGAGTAATATTCCATTGTGTTTTGATTCTGAGATTTGCGTCTACTTTTTTTCCTTTTCAACCCCCAATTCTCAGAGTTATGCAAGCACCATGCAAGGAGTGCAGACGCTGAGATGCATATAAATTTCCCTTCTAGGCATCAGACACTGTCAATAAACATTTGATGAATTGAGGAACAGATGCAGAGCCTAAACACTGCAGGACCCAAGGCTCTACCATTATTCATTTAAAAGATAAAATCAGTAATTAAACCCGATGTGTTGAGTCTTCACTTTATTTCCAGAGACTTAGTAGTATGCTTGATTGTGACATGGATGGAGGTGGCTACTTGCTGTAGGCTTTGCATTTTTAGTAAAAAGCCTTGTTTATTACAATATTGAAGAGAATACTTTTGGAGGAGATAGGTAATGCAGAAACTGTTGGGTGTGGCTTGAGTATGGTTCAAATATGTTCTTCCAAAAGGTCCATTCGCTGGGAGTTGGTCCTTGATTTGAGGAGTGGTGCCATGGAGCCTTGACCAGGTGGAGTGGAGAGACCCGTACATAGGTCATTGGAAGCAGGGCCTCAGAAGAGATGTGGAATCCAGCCTCTTTCTGGCTGTTTCTCCATGTCCTAGCTCCTGACATGTGCATCCATGAGATTTTCTGAGGATCTCACCGGGCTTTTCACCATGAAGTACGAACTTCTCTCTTTCTTGGTAAATAGTTTATCTCTGGAGTTTTGCCTTACCAGAGTAACAGATAACACACAACCAGACCTTCTTCATAACAAGATTGAGACTCCATCCAAGTCAGATTAAAGCCTGTTCTTTTGTGCTTAGTTTGTACCAGCAACTACTTACTACTTTGGCTGACCTGCTCATGACTTGCAAAATGAACAAACCCAATAGACCATTGTGTGATTGGTATAGTTTGCATCGATTATGCTGCCTTGTTTCTGGAGAGTTCCAGGCTCTGTGTGTGGAGTCTATGCTAAGCATGACAGGAACACGCCCTCTGTGTGAGCATAGGGCAGTGTAAGCAGTAAGGAGGCTGAGGGCCTCATACGCACCCCAGTGTCCCCTCACATGTAATGTTATTTATCCTGCTACCTCTTCTTTCTATTAGACTCAATTATAGTGGTCTAATGGCCTGAATGAAACAGTCTACAAATTAGCCCCTTTGGTCCTGACAAAGGCTTGGCCAGGGTAGCTGAGTCACCACAGGGGTTCCAATGTTGCCTGGTCAGCTAGCTTTGAGGACACTGCTGTGAAAGAGAGAAAAAAATAAAACAAAACAAAATGAAGAATAATGGGGTGGGGGGGGGAGAAGATCTGGGAGGAGTCGGGGAACGAAACCAGGATCAGAATATAATCTGTGAAAAATATTTTTAATTCAAAACCTAATTATTTAAAGTTTGTGAAAACATTAAAAAAAATCCCCCCTCCTTTTATATGCTTAGAAAAAAAAAAGCAAATAGATAAAATTCCCATGCTTGCTTTCAACTTTGACTATGTGGAGAGATGAGAATGGAGTTGGCCCCTTAGATTGTCTTTACAGGCACAGTCTAGGACATGTAATGCTTTGATAGCCAAGGAAACATGTCCACCTCAGTGCAGGGCTCTTCTAGCCACTGGCATACCTGTTTAAATCTTACAGCTACACAAAGGAGGCACCATTAGCATAACTGTTTTCGAGAAAGGAAAATGAGAGTTAATAAGGTTCACAGCATGCCTACGGGGTTAGGAGAGACCCCTTGATCTGGCCCACACTAAACCTCATGCCTTTAGCCAATACATTACTTAATACATCCATTGCTTCTCTGTGCAGGGGGATGACACTGAACAGTTAAAGATCGAATTAATTACCATTCTATGGCATTATTCAACTTTAACGATAATAGCCCTTGGCATTTTTCAAAAGTCACACAATGTGGTAGGGACTTCTTGGAGATGATTACGCCATGCTTCCAGTATGTTCTAGTCTCCTTCAAAATGTCAAGAGATAAAAGGGGGAGACAAGTTCACACTGGAGCAGGTCAGATGTAAGAAGAATTTCCTATGAGTGCAATAACTATGGAAATTTATGACTAAGAAATAGAATGTGTTAAAGCATCCTCAAAAGGTTTAAAGGATTTGGCCAAGTGCAGGAGAAACAGGTTACCTTAATTTTGACAATCTTCAGTTGTTTTCATTACTAAGGAAATCCCAAACTCAAATTCAGTTCCTTGATAACACACACTCGTGTGTGTGTGTGTATGTGTGTGTGTGTGTGTGTGTGTGTGTGTGTGTTGGTTTCTTTCTTGGGGGCATTTTTTTGATTGATGATTGATTTAAAATGGCCCAGCTCACTGTGAGTGGTGCCATCCCCAGACAGGTGGTCAGTAGCATGTACAGGAAAGCAAACTGAGCAAGTCAGGAGGAGTAACCCGGGAAGCAGCACTCCTCCATGGTCTTTTGCTAGAACTGTAAGTTGCAAGTTCCTGTCTTGGCTTCCCTCAATGTTGTGCTGTGATTGGAACCTGTAAGCCAAATAAATCCCTTCTTTCCCAAGTTGCTTTTGGTCATAATATTAATCACAGCAATAGAAAGCAAACTAGAACAACAATCCCAACAACAGACAACACACGCACACACACACACACACACACACACACACACACACACACAGAGATTACATTCCTCTAAAGTATGTATATATGATTAGAATGAGAATAGAAAAACTGACTCGCTGATTTTTGTGCTGCATGTTTGGGGCTATAAGGCAAATCAAATGATATTCTCATTCTGTAAATATGAAAACTTAAGTTAATGTGCTAGGCAACACAATCTAGTTTCCAAGGTACTAATATATTGGCGTTAACTCAATTCTGCTTCACGCACACACACATCAAGGGGAAGTAGGTCTGCCAGGGATTAATCAAGGATATGAAGTGGGCTTCAATTTCTTGATGACAAGGCTCACATTTGACTGTCTTCCTGTGAGACCCCTTTGACAGGACAGTAGAGATACCAAAGGAAATGTATGCATAAAGCAGGGAGAATTGCAGGACAGGATCAGCCAACAAAGGACTCCTGAAGTAAAATGCCATTGAAAGTGTGCAAACACAGGACACACAGCAGCAGGAAAGCTCAGTGCAGAAAGTGATCCTAACACTGCTGTGGGAGCAGACAGAGATCTCAGTGGAACCTGAGAAGCACAAACCTCCCTGCCTCTGGCTACAGAAGTGATGAGTGAGTAGGGAAATTAATCACAAGCCTATCTTCAGAAGATCTGTGTGCCAGTTCACCTCAACCTCCAACTCTAAAAGCTGACCTAGTTTTAAAAAGCTGAAGCTAACTCTTTACAAAGTCTTCCAAAAATTAGAACATCGTGCTGTGATGCCAGACACTAAATTCCTGATCTAAAAACCTGGTAAAGATACCACAAAGAGAGAAGATAGAGAATCAATATTCCCTTTAACTATAGAGGCAAAACTACCTGAAAGAAGAACCCCAGAACACATCAAAAGGAATATTCAAAATAACAGTTGTACTTCATTTCTGTTCCTGTGAAAAGACACCAGGACCACAGTAGCTCTTATAAAGGGAAGTATTGAATCGGGGCTGGCTTACGGATTCAGAGGTTCAGTCCATTATCATCATGGCAGGAAGCATGGCAGCATGCAGGCACACAGGGTGCTGGAGAAGGAGCTGGGAGTTCTCTATCCAGATCTGCAGGCAGCAGGGAGAGCCACTGGGTTTGGCCTTGGCTTTTGAAACCTCAAAGCCCACCCCCAGGGACACACTTTCTCTAATAAGGCCATACTTCCTAATCCTGTCAGAGAGTGCCACTCCATAAGTATTTGAATATGTGAATTTATGGGGCCATTCTTATTCAAACCACCACAATACCTAAGGGGGATTTGTCCCACGATCCTTTAAGCCTTCATGTGTCAATTAGTGTAATGTGCTGTATCAACTGAAGAAAGCCCCAACCACAATTAGCTCAATAGACAAAAAGCACATGTTGGAATTAAACACATTAAGCTAGATCGGCCTGGGTTATATAGCAAACCTTGTCATAAACAACAGAAAGCAAATTCCCTCACCAGAGGATTCAATAATGGAATGAATACAACTGAAACAGAATAAGTGAATTTGAAGATGGCAAAGA
>CM052706.1:98111475-98126993 GCA_028551405.1 Uromys caudimaculatus | reverse complement strand
CTCAGAGGACTAGAGGCAGCAGGCATGAAGCATGGAGCCCTCCAAGTACATGAGCCGCCAAGGAGCAGCAGCCCCACCCCTGCTAGTCAATGCTACAAACAAATCATACTTTCTAAGACTTTAAAGGACAAATACTTGACAAGAAATTAAAACTAACTTAATAAAAATAACTGGTACTGAGCATTCTGGAGCTACAACATGTCCAGTAAGACTTAGTTTGCAAAGATGGGGTGTTATACCAGCTGAAAGGAAACAGAAGGAGAGACTAATGCACGAATCACACTCAAGGAGGGAGATCCAGGAAGGCAGCTCAGTACATAAGGGTGCCTGCCGCCAAGTCTGAAGACCTGAGTTTGATTCCTGGGGCCTACGTGGTAGGAGAGACCTGACTCCACAGGTTGTACCTGAGCTGCGTTTGCACACCGTATGAATGAGTAAATGAACCTAATAATAACCATGGTGGTGATGATATCTAAAGACCCGACATGGTAAAAGATTTAACAGAGTTAAGAACATGAAACAACAACTGAATACTCTGCATCAAGTAATTGAAAATTACATGAGCCTATGTAGTTTACACGTAGTCTGTTATTTGCTGAAGTTTTTATGTAATTTTTGACCAAGCAATAAATTAGACAATTCTTATAATAGCTGTGATAAAGTAGATAAAACTAGTAATTCCTGATAAAATACTATTGAGCAGTGGATTTCAAACTACTGGGGCATAATTATTTCTATTTATAAGTGTTTAACATGTAACAATAAAAAAACACTCAGTCGATTAAATATTATACACCTCAGATATAATGCAATGTATGCACGATTAATGAAGCTTAAATAAGGGAGAATACAAATACCTTCTGTGCTATCACACCAACTTGTTTCAGCCTCAGTTGCCTACCCTGAAACCAGCTCCAGGAGTAGCTAAAGACTCACAAATTTAGTAATGCATATTAGAATTTCAGTGCTCACTACTCTTATCCAGTAATTCTACTTTTGGCAATCTATTAAAGATGTTTGCTGAAACATTCTTAGAATCTACTAAGTACAAGGCATTTAGCAACTTACTATGCTCACTACGGTGTAGCCACCCTAGAAAATACAACCCTGGCTTCACCTTGTGATTACGAAGGCTCAGACAAGGGCAGTCATCCGATGAGTCAGGAGAGGGGCTGCGTGCTCACACTACCCCGTGATGTTTTAAAGAGTAAGGTGGAAATGGAGAGAAGAAAACACACCAAAGTGGGAGCCAGCTAACAGTGTAGATGGACCACAGAACCATCTCTATCCTCTCCTTCCTCTGAACATATTAAAAACATTTAGTAATGCCATATTGCTCTTAATATTCCTGCAAAATAAGAAACCACCTACATATTGGCAATGGGAATAAAATATGGTGGACATTGTTTCTTTTATGAAAAATAACACAATGCTGCCATCCAAACCTATGAACCACCACCTTGACCATGAAAGCAGACTACTTTATTCTTGTGGCCGAGAGAACAGAATGTAAGAAACTGGCTAGAAACCCCAATGGCTTTTGAGCGTAAGAAGCCCCTCCTCTGTCTCCCGCGGAGCTCTCCCCAGATGGCCAATGTTAAACCACCTTCTCCATTATGTAACACTCAGCTACTGTACAAACCCAAACAGCATGAGTAACAGCGTAACAGTGCTATCTCACCATCCCGAATCTACCTCAACAACAATTCAGGGTATTTTTGTATTCCTTCTTTCTCTTCCTCCCTCCCTTCCTCACCTCCTCTTCCTTCCCCGCCCTCCCCACAGCTTCAGGGCTACCTATGTGCTGACGGCTTCCAGACTTCCCTCCCCAGACCTCCCCTTCCAGTAACTACACATGAACAGCTCTAAACCAAGCCCTCATCTTCCTCTCCAGCCCCATGTGACTTCACCCATCTGAACAAGCCACCTCTAGGCTTTCGGGGATCACTTCTCGGGTTGGCTTGGGTCAGGAGGCCTCTGATCTGCACCCCATGACCACTGCCTTTGGGCTTCCTGAGTGTCCTCCCAACATGGCAGCTGGCTTCCCTTCAAGTGAGCAACCGTAAATGAGAGAGCACAGAGGAAGGCACGGGGCCTCGCATAGTCTAACTCAAGTGGAGAGTCATCCCGGCAGCCAAAACCTAGTCTTCAGAAGTGAATTTAAAGAGGGAAACATCACAGGCTGGACATGTTATAAAACTGTCAGAAGCCCTCAGCCCGAGGCACCTTCAGTCATCAGACACTGGGGTCCCTCTAGCCATCCTGCCTGCCTTCACCCGGTCTCTTCAGAAACCATACTGGTCTCCATCATCCGCGATCTAACCACCTCTCTGTTTCCATCTCGGCCACCACGCTGGGCTGAGGAGCATGCCAGCCTCTTTCCAGTTTCCGCTTTTCTCCAAAGTCCATTTGTCACTCGAAAACCACCATAAGCACACTTTCTTGTAGTGTTTAGGGCTTTTAAAACAAGGTCTCATGTAGACAGGGTGGCTTCAGACTTACTATGTAGCAGAGGTTGACTCTGAACCGCCAATCTTCCTCTGTCTACCTCCTGAGCGCTGTACTGCCATGCCCAGTTTATGCAGGGCCGAGGAGGATCAAACCTAGAGCTTAAGGCAGACTAGACCAACACTCTAGAGGCTTAGCTCTATCCCCCTCCCTGTGCCTCCCCCACAACCCTTTTAAAACCTAATTCATGCAGGGCCCACCTTTTATCCTGGCACTCTGGAGGCAGAGGTAGGCAGGTCTCTGAGTTCTAAGACAGCCAGGGCTGTGTAGTATGACCCTGTCTCAAAAGTACAAATAAACCTAAGTCAGCCCAGTCGCTGTGAATGCTCAGCTCCTCCTCCCCTCACATTACAGTGCTCCGCCTTGCACAGCAGCCTTCACTGGGCAGGCCATGTAATTACCTGAGGAATCTGCGTCTGCTTACTAAATACAATGGCCAAGGAAGCAGCATCCTGATGGGTTGTTTGGTTGGTGGGAGTTTGGGGAGGATGGTCTTTTTTTCATGATGTATCCTGTGCCCTGAGCTTCACAGTGAGACCTCACCTCAAAAAATCCTAAGAGGAGGGCTGGGGAGGACGGAAGCAGTGAGATTTCCCAGTTAACAGATGATACATGGTGAACATGCTTCCATATCACTTTTAACAGCTAAGCAGTAAATGACTGTACAGCTAAATCACACCTCAGCTCACGGCTGTTCAGCAGACACTTGGACAATAACTACCTTGACCCTTACTAATGCTGCAGTGAAAGTCATCTGGCAGACATTTGTGTGTGATGTGTCTGTGGGAGCCCTTGTGCCGTAGCATGTGTGTGAGTCTGTCAGATCCTAACTCTGAGGACTCTATTCACCTTGCTTGAGGCAGGGACTCTCGCGTCGCCATTGCTGTGCTGTGCAGCTAGAATTCAAGCACGTAGATGATTCCCCTGCCTCCGTCTCCCATCTATCCCAGTGTACAGGGATAACAGACTCCCATGTTCCATTGCTTTTCATGGGCTCTGGGAGTCCGAATTCAGGTCATCGGTCTTGCAAGGGAAGTGCTCTTACCCACGGAACCATCCTCTCAGCCTGATACAGTTTAATTACATGATTTGAGAAATATTCTACACATAAAATTGCTGAGTGAAAAGATAAACTTTCCCGAAGGGCAGGAGTAGAGTCAGGACCTCACTGTGTGGACCACACAGGCTTAGAACTCCACTTGCCTCAGCCCCATGAACTCTGGGATTGCAAGTGTGTACTATTGTCACACCAGCTTTATACATGTTAATGATAATGTACTATCCCACTCCTGCCGAGCTCCTCACCGCTCACCAACATGGGTTATCAATGAACTGAAAAGTCACATAAACTTTAGTTTGTAGTAACAGGGCCCTGCCTTTAGTGATGAGATCAATTGCAAGACAAAAGACTTGCCTCCCTGAATTCCTGTGAGGAGCAAGTGGACATTGGGTAGCATAATATACAGTACCCTGCTTGACAGTCTGTTCCCAATGAAAGTTAGACTTACAGTTTGTTTCTACCTTTGTTGTAACTACCTTTGTTGAAAGCAACCATGAAGTGCTGGGACATTATTACAGGAATGCCAGTCTATGAATTACTTCAAAGTATGTTTTAATTTAACCTCTTTCTTCAAGAAATATTCCTTAGCCCAGTGTGCCGCTGAGAGGACATCATTCTATCCTGATCCTGGCTTCTGTTTTCTTTCTGACAGCAGTAAACAGAAGCAAAGCTTCCAAAACCATGGAAATAGAGCGCACAGGGCGGTCAGAGTCCAGGTATGTCCTATTCTCCAGGTGGCGACGTCCCTGTTAGAACAGTTGGGCAACGAAGAGTCAAATGAGGCTTCACCTGGAGACGCCCAGGATTGAGATCCCGGCTTAGAAAAGAAAACAATGGTAACTTCCTTAAAGCATCCTGGAAAAAACCAAGAGTGGCAGCAGCTCCCGCCTCCCTTTGACGTGGACAAACAGGGCGACTCCCAGCGCTGGCGTACAGTGCTACAGGCACAGGCCCGTGGACAGACAGATGGATAGAATGACAGACATACAAAGACTGAATACTCAAAGGCAGACAGACACTCACACACGGTGCAGCGACCTGCAAGGCCCCGCCAGGCCTGGGGACCACTGTGCTGTGCTGGCCCTAGAGGAACTCACGCCAGCCAGGGTCCTGGGACCCACCAACCTCTGCCTGGGGTCTCTGCAAACCCCGCCACTCCACCATCCCGCCACCCCGCCACCCCGCCACCCCGCCACCCCGCCACCCCGCCATCCCGCCAACCCAGTGCTCAGTGCACGCGCAGGGACGCCCCCGCCAGGCGAGCGAGACACCGGGAGCCCGGATGCCGCCGTGGCAGACGCGAAGGCCCGCGCGCCCTCACTACATATGCGGGAGACGCCCACGCCCCGAGTCCGGGTCGGGCCTGGCAGACACCCACCGAGCTCCTCGCATCCCGCCGCCTCCGCCGGCGCCGGCGCTTCCATTCCTCGGGGGTCTCCAGGTCGCCGCCGCCCGCTCTGCCGGCCGCACCGCCGAGCATGCGCAGAGCCGCCCCGAGGGGCGGGGCCCAGGCCGGCCTTGACCGTAGCCCACGCGGGTCTGCGCCTCGCGGAGTGATAGGCGCGGCTTCTAGAGGCAGAGACTGAGGAGTGATTCTCTGAACCCCGGGGCTTCGCGTGCCGAAAGACAGCGTCTCGGACTGCGGAGAAAGCAGGCAGGTTGCAACTCCGACGGCGACGGCAGACTGGCAGGCCTCCTCCACTCCGGTTGACACTAGCAAACGCAGCTCGATGTAGGCATCTTAAAGACAGCTGACGCTAGGGTTAAGGCTAAGAGGGAGGTGACCCACACTGTCAAGCACCACACTACATGTCAGGCACCAGAGAGACGGCGCAAGGCAGTCTGTAAGCCACTGTGCTCACTGTCCACGCAAAGGGAAGTCCCTTCACCACGTCAACACCGCCACCACTGACAGTATGCCAATGAAGGCAGGGGAGGGATCTGCCACTTCAGCAGGGATGCAAAGCTGGCCTCGAGTGGACACCAATAAATGTATGATTAATCCACAGACAAATATCTAATTTTAAGATTGAAGATTTCATAGTGCCCCGGCACTCAGAGGAAGAGACAGGCAGGTTTCTGTTAGTTTAAAGCCGGATTCGACTAGGTAGAGAGTTCCAGGACACCCAGGGCTGCATACACAGACCCTGCCTTACATTAAACTAAAGTTTAAAAGACTACCATGGTGACACATGCCTATAATCCCAGCACTTGGGAGGCTGAGGCTGGAGGATTAGGAATGTAAGACTATCCTTGGCTTCATATAAATTTCAAGGCCAATGTAAACTGCATGAGATTCTGTCTTTAAAAAAAAAAATTAAATAATTTAGAAATTCTTTTTTTTCACATCATAGTTATTTAATGTCAAGATGTCGCACAAAACTTTTTGTTTCATATCTGTTTTGGGATCACTTTAGGAGAGGGGTATGTATGTTTCAGTGGGAACTGGGCAGTCTGGGTTTAGGCCACAGATAAAATCTCAGCCTGTCAGACATCAGACTTCCCAGATTAAGAAAGAACTAGCTCCTCTCAGACCCACATCTTTCCTCTTCTTGGAAACCTCAAGGTTTTCACTACATCACAAGGCACAGTTAAGCTTTCGCTCGAACCCAGTCTTCTCCTGAAATCACATCCACACTACAGGGAAATTCCCATTCCTCACAGATGGCACAAATGTAGAGAGACGGTGAGCTACCGGGAACCGGGGACAGCAGGGATCTGCACCAGACACACTTCCTTGTAGGGATGAACCACGTGATAGAGAATCGTGATTTATGCAGTCATACGTGGCTGCTGCTTGAAAATGCATTTCCTTAGGTAAGTCTTGCTCCAAGTCTTATGAATTGAAAGAGGCAACAGTCCCAAGTCCAAGACCGACAGGATTCCCACAACTGTGGGTGAAATAAATACTGAACCCTATGCAGGCAAACATAAGATGAGGTTTAACCAATGAAACAACAGACTCACGTGAGGTCGGCATTGGGACACTGGACTTCCTCCTAGGGGTCACTGGATGCTAGTTCTATGGTACTAAGGTAGTGGGTAAGATAAACTAAGACACTAAGAGAGTAGTGGCAGATGGTGTATAATGTGTGGGTGCTCTACAAGAAGAGGTGATTCACAAACAGGGCAGAGCAGGGCGAGGGTTAAACTTCACCACAGTGTTCAGAGTGAGGCATGTCATTGTAATGTGTGACTTCTTTAACTCTAAGATTTTCCATTTTCTATTTTCAGACCAGAGTTGGCAGGAATAGCTATAGACTTAGGAGTTGAAACTACATACAAGGGTGCACACACTAGTCCCTGCCAGCCTGCCCTGAGCTGCTACCACTGCTGTAGTCGAAGGTGTAGGACTGAACACGACACTGAAGGTGCCTTATCTCATGAACCCAAGGTACTAGGGTGCCACAGTGATGAGACCGGAAGTCTGCTCTGTGACTTCCATGGCCCTTGGCTCTTGTTTCCGTCACACCATTAAGGATAGTAATGCTGAGTGAGGAACCTGAGCTCAGGGGCGAGGCATGTGGGCCACACCCTTAATTCCAGCCTTTTGGAAGCAGGGGTGGATCTCTGGCTTCAGGGCAGCCTGGTAGATACAACAAATTCCAGTCCAGCCATAATCACAAAGAAAGACACTGTAGGGAGGGAGAAAGGGAGGGAGGGACAGAGGGGAGGAGAGGGAAGAGAAAGAGGAAGGAGAAACGAACCCAGTGCTTCTTGTTAAAGTGACTCTTACGCAGTCTCAGGACACTAGAAAATGTCAAGTAGCAGGTGCATGACATATATGTTGTTGTCCCAGCACTTGACACCAGCTGGAGGAGGATCATGAATTGGAAGAGAGTCTGAGGACTATAACAAGCCAGAGAGTGGGGAAGAGATGGGGAGGGGGGACCGGAGAGAAGGGGGAACTGACGTATACTCTTAATTGCTGATGTGGGAAATGACAGAGTGGTGGTGGGAAACCTGCTTCAGATGGAGGAGGTTGAACAGTTTGACTCTGCCTTGGGAAGAGCTAACCGAGCATAGGGAAACCATTTCAGCCTATTAAGCATTGCCTGCTTTCCATTTTAAAGTGGCTTCACCATCTGCTGACTTCCAGAAAGAGGGGCAAACTTCTCCCAATCTTCCAAACAACTCTTGTGTTCTATGGATTGACCTAGGAAATACAATAACAGTACCCGGGAGATTCCTACTGTTGCTGACATGACCTTTATCGCAATGTCTTTGTTTACTTAGCTCTTCATGACTGAGTCATCCAACTGAAAACTAAGAATGACAGTGGTGCATACGTTTAACTTAATTTCAAAAGGCTCCACTCTGTCCTCACATAGCTTTCCTATAAATATGTCACATCTACTGCCTTAGTTAGGGTTTCCATTGCTGTGATAAAGCACTGTGAACCCAATGCAACTTGGGGGGGGGGGAGCTTATTTCACTTTAGAACGTGGAAGTCATCACTGTGAAAACCCATGGCAGGAACTCAGGGCAGGAACTGAAGCAGAAGCCACGGAGGGATGCTGATTACTGGCTTGCTCTCTGTGGCTTGCTCACTCTGCTTTCTGGAAGCCAGAAACACTTCCTCAGGAGTGGCACTGACCGCACTGAGCTGGGCCCTTCATCAATGAAGACAATGCCACCACAGACTTGTCCACAGGCCAATATGGAGGTATTTTCTCAATCGGGGTTCCCTCTTTTCAGATATGTCTAAAATTGTGCCAAGTTAGCAAAATACAACCAGCACATCTACAAAAGAAAAATAGAATGTCTCGGAAAATGAGAGAATGTGAGAGCAGAAATCACAACAACCAACAAGGGAAACCGAGGCCTGGGATCCGTCCAGCAGCTCTGGACTCTCTAGTCAGAAAGTCGAGAGAAGAAAAGCAGCAACTACACATCAGAGCTGAAGAACACTTGTCGCCCAAGGGTGTTTCCAGAACTGAGCAGACCACTGACCGCCCAGTACAGCAAGCGAAAACCAACTGAAGCCAAGACATATTATTATAAAATGTTAGAAATATGAAAAATAGAAAAATGCTAAAACTTCTGCCACTGTAAATACTAAACACCAATGGGAAGAGCCTCCTTGGCTTAAAGTTCATCCGCTACAAAACATCAAAGGCTAGGGCTCCATGAAGTGTTGGACTCCACTATTTCAAGAAAAACACACCCAGCTAAAACTCTCTATCTGTTGAAATTTTGAATACAATGAAAGAAGAATACAAACACACTTTAAATATAATATAATATAAAGCTCAGCCTGGACATCTCATGTACTCTACCTTAGCCCTGGAGGAATGCTTTACCAGAATAAACCCACCAGGAGTAAATCTACCAGGAGTAAACCTAGCTAGAAAACATGCCAAGCAAAAACCCAAGAATCCTGTGCAGGAAAGGAGATCCTGAGAGGGTCCCAGACCACAGTTGTACCTAGAGAGATACAGTCCACCTGGAGTACCAGGAAGAGAAAAAAGAAATGCTGAAATTAAGGAATAATCTGAAAATGTAAAATTGGGCAAAGAGAGTTTTCTCCGGTTTTGGAGAACATCAAAAGTTTGCTGTAGACAAGAAAAAAGCCAAGTAGTGGCAGGAGCGTGTGAAGGGCCAGGTAGACATGTGGACAATGGCTCCAGTTAACACAGTGCTGATAAAGGAAGTATGGGAAATTATAATCATAGCCCACACATGCCTTGGTCATGAATAATACACAGTCATAACCAACGAGATCATGAACAAAGGCGAACGTGTTATGATTCTGCAGAGGTAGGCTGATATAAAGAAGCTGAGTTCATAATTTTCCTAGTTGTGGGGAAATGTTCATAAAAAACTGAAAAATTAGTGTGTGCTTTCTAGATGTATAAAGGCAAATACCAAACGAAATTACCAAGAGCTCTGAATACTAACTTCTAAAAGCAGAATTATAAGTAGGCAAGTCTCCTCATTCATTATAAGTCCTATTTGATTTGAAGCTATAATACTAATTTGCCAAAGAAATATTGGCCTCTGCAAATTATTAATTTTTACTAATACAAACATCCCAGAAAGTCATCTATAACATGAAGCTATTTTGTATTTAAAGTCATGATTTTCTCTTCTATAGTTATTTCAGATTCTACGGTGTTTTGGTGGTGTTGGTAGTGATGGTGGTGGTGGTGGTGGTGGTGGTGGTGGTGGTGGTGGTGGTGGTGGTGATGCTGATGGAGTAGGGGGCTTAGGAAGGGTTGGTAGGTGTGTGTGTGTGTGTGTGTGTGTGTGTTTCATGTTTATCTCAGTTTTAGGATTGAACTTAGAGTCTTACTGCCAAGTGAGCCCTCCATTACTGAGTCTCATACCAGCACATTTTTGTTTTCTTTTCTGAGATTGAGTTTCACTAAATTGCTCATGTTGGTTTCAAATATTTAATCCTCCTGCCTCAGTCTTCTCAGGAGTCAAGTATGTACTATCTTGTCTAGCTCAAAGTCACTGTTTCAATACCAACCATCTCTATGGCTAAGGACATAGCATCTCAGATTCTAAATTTTTAGAGTTTTTGCAAATAATGAAGCAAATATATTTTCTGAAATGTTCATTAAGTTATTTTACTTAGAATCAAAAGAAACTCACATATTAATTAAAGACTACTGACCCATAAGTAATAGGTTTAAACTAATACTAATGCATCCACTATGGTACCCTTTTTAAAATCATGTACATGTAAAATTTCATCAGCAATCATCATAGGTATAAGTCAGGTTCTTTGGGGCTGGGACAGGTTAACGTTCCACAGACTGCAATATGAACTGAAACCTGGTCGTTACACTAATTGACCTAAGGAGGTGTCTGGGCATGGTACAACTGAGAAAAAGGAAGGCCCCGCTGAAGAGCTGCCTCGCAGCAGTTAGCATTGCCCAAGACTGGCCGGGCTCCATGAGTTTGCTCAGACTTGTGGAGCAATAGACTCTGTTAAACCTGTAACCGTGCATGTGCACAGAGGGTAACGTGTTGGGAAAGTCTTTGGACAAGCACACTAGTACAGTCTGAAATGTTCGAAAGGCTCACATGTAGAAAGCATTGAAGTGTTCTCAGATCACCCACTGTCCTCAAAGGTGGAGCTCGATTTTGAGGTTCACTCTGGATTTGTCTCCACACTACAAGGATTGTGACAGAGTTAGGCAGCATGCTAACTGCCATAGCCTTCCCTGGTTAATGCCTGCTTCCTACCAAGTTCACGTCCCCTTTATGCCTAGATTGTTGTCCTCAATGCTCAGCGGCTCCCATGAGTTCTGCTTCCAATGTGGATTTCCCAGTGCGTGTCTGGAAGGGGACCACAGGGCAAAGCTGAGCTAGTTACTCACTCCCCTTGAGCCCTCTTTAGAGTAAATACCATTCCTCTGAGAGTCTGACTAGGGAGCTGTACTTTCCTGTGTTCATTTCTCTAAACACCTGCTCTCTTAATCAATAGCCTTCAGGAATCAAGTTCCATTCAGTGGGTGTCTGGTAAAGAAACTGACTGCTCATGGCTCTGTGGACTGGAATCCACAGAGGACTCCTCTGTGGACTGAATCTGGAATTAGGGTGTCAGCAGCGTTCAAACAGTGGGAGCCTCCTCCAGGCTGCAGAGGCTGACTTCTCAGTGCGTCCTCACACAGCAGAACAAAGAGAAGATACTCTCGGATGTCCCTTTTATAAGTATTGACCTTGTTCATGAGGCTCTCACCCTCATGACCTCTCAAAGACTTCTTGTCTCACTGGGGTGAGGGTTATCTGACCCTCAGCCTGCTCTTCCTACTCACAAAAGCAAGCAAACAAACAAACCGGATCAAGTGTCCTTTCCTTACTCTGTTGCCTGTGGGTAGCCCCTCTGTGTGTCTCTGCCTTGTCCCTCTGTTCTGTCCCTATGCGCATGCACATTCACGGCCTTATTGGTTTTAGTGGCAGGCAATGAATAAGTTACGGAATTTTAATTTACAGCTTAGAGGCTATAGTCCACATACAGTGTGCATGGTATGTTGGAAACTTACAAATACAGGTGTTCAATGATCTCACTACATATTCATGGCACAAGGAGACCACTCAAGGTAATGGGTAGGTTGCTTGACCCACTGTGTAGTGATAACCATATTTCACAGTGTATAATGTCTATCAAGATATCACATACGCTGTTCATGGATTCAATTATTTAGTTAGTTAGTTTTGCTTTTATAGGACAAGGTCTCATGTAACCCAGGCTAGCTTCAACCATATGATGTAACCAAGGCTATCCTTCAACTTGTGTTCCTCCTTCACTCACCCCTAACACACACACACACACACACACACACACACACACACACACACACACACACACCTGCTAGGATTAAGGGTGTGCACCAGCCAAGCTGGCTTACATTCATTGTTTTTCAACTAAACAGCAATAGGGTCCAGCAGGGGAATGCTGGAGCTGGTGGTACAGGCCTGTGGTGCCAACTTCTTGGAACGCTGAGGCAAAAGGGTAACAAGTTCAAGGCATGACTGGATTACACATTGAGTCGAAGTCAGCCAGCCTGTCTTCAAACAAAAATAATGCAAAATAGGGCTGGAGATAAAGCTAAGGGATACAGCTTTTACTTGGTGTATATAAGTCTTGGGGCCAATCCTAACTGTCACAGGAAATTTCATCCACCACCACCCCCGCCCCCCCAAAAAAGCAGAGGTAAAATGCTTCAGACTAAACAACTTGTCCCAAGTGTCACACCTGGAAAACAAGTGCAGCCATAGCTGGAGGAAGATGTTCACTGCTCTACCTCACAGATCCTCAAGGGCCTGAGCAGGCAGCTGAATGCTGTCCACAATGTCCCTCATTGTTCAGTAAGTGTCTCAGTCATCACAGGTCAATGAACTGCTCCTCATGGGAGCAGTGGGTGATCAAGAAGGTCACTGTGCCCCCAAGGGGATAGTAACTCCACAGGAAGACCAACAGAGTCCATTAACCTGGGCCCTTGGGGCTCTCAGAGTCTGAACCACCAACCGAAGTGCATGCATGGGCTGGACCTAGGCCTCCCTGCTCATATGTAGCAGATGTGCAGCTTGGTCTTCATGTGGGTTCTGAACAACTGGAGCGAGGGCTGACCTAAAAGCTGTTACTTGTACGTGGGGATATGTTCTACTAGCTGGGCTGCCTTTGTCTGTCCTCAGTGGGAAAGAAAATGCCTAGACTTGAAGACTTGAAGTGCTGGGGAGAGGGGAGATACCTGGGGGTGGGGGTGGGGTGGGGCTCCACTGCTCAGCGAAGAGGAGGAGGGGAGAGGGAGGGAAGGGGAAGAAGGAAGGATTGTGGGAGGGAGTAACCAGGAGAGGAGCAGTGGGTGGGATGTAAAATAAATAAGTAAATAAATAAAATTTAATTAAAAAAATAAAGAAGGTAACTGTGGAATCAGGTAACTAACTGCTGCAAATGTCACTCCTAACACACAAGCATACTATTCATGTTCAGAAAATACAGCTATTCAGGGGAAATAGACAGAAAATGACTCGTGGTAAGAGCTGACAAGCACATGAATTGCCCAAACAGCTCAGATTTTTAATAAATGTGTGGTTTCAGAGACTCAGATGAGAGACAGAGAGCACACACTAAAAGTTTTCCTATTCCATTGTAAGCATTGTATCTCAGTTAAACTATGAGGATGTTATTTTGCTTGCTCTGTCTTCAAATCAAACTTGTCCTGCTGAGCATGGATATCTGGGATTCCTCTGGACACTCAGATCCTCTTGTGTAAATTTAACTCGGTTTCAGGATTTTAACATCAAGGTTGGCTTGGGATTTAATTTCACAGGCTGTGCCTGTCAGCTAGTATGGAGCCTACTTTCATCACAGTTCAAAGGAAGAATGGGAAAGACTTCTGCTAAGTAGGTCACTGGAGAGCCATGTTATTTGTGAGGAAGCCTGGAATCCCTGCATCAGAAGCTCTCTCATGCTGATCTGAGGTGCATGCTTGTCACTTAGTAACACTGTTGAGAATATCAGCCCCTCTGAGACCCCTAGCTCCCGAGGGAAGCTGTCCCTAGTGGTCCAGATTAGAGAAAATGGGCACCAAAATCAGCCTCTCACAGTACTGACATTAGAAAGCTTCAGGAAGAAGTTTCAGTCAGACAGTCACATCTCGATCCCCGCAGCTCATGCCACCAGAAGTTTATGGGACTTGGAGAGAGGTTTTTTAGAAAGAGGTGGCGTTTAAAATAAGGGGGGAGGGGAAAGGACCTAACCTGTTTCCCCTACAACCTGGTTGGTAGCCTAGCATACTGTCCTCCTTGATAAACAGAGTGCTTTCCTGTCAATCTTGTTTGTAGTCATTGTAGTTCGTTAGCTACTGCATCCGATATTTACAGGCTCTTCCTGTCCTCAGCAGACCCAGGGCATGCGTGCCTCATCCTTAACTGAGACACCGTCTTTTACATGAGCATTTGAAAATACAAAATATTCAGTTTGTCTCTGTAATTTCTCTCTGTGTTTCTGGCTCTCAAGCTCTCGCCCTTTCTTGTCCCACCCCTCAATTCAGTTGAAACATGGCTCCCCTCTGAGTTGAGTGATATCTATAGGTTGGAGCCTGATGATCACACAACCCCAGTTTGCCCAAGAAGTCTGAATTTTTCTCTCCCGTTCTAAGTGTCCCAGTTTGAGAAGTTATGTCCTCGGAAGAAAAACTACCATCTAACATTAAGTATGGCTCAGAGTGCTGCTAAGTCCCTTTTACCATCAAAGCAGTTCTGGTTTTGGTATCGTTCACAGGAACACACATAGTTACCAGAGACAAAACCTTAAGAACATAAACTGAAGGAAGGTGCTAAATTCTTTGAAATGCATCTTCCTTCCAAGACCATCTGAACACCCACCTCCCAGGAAATAACAGGAAGTTGTCAGACATGTTGACACTTAGTTGTGTGTTTCAAGAACCCCTCTGACACTCCAGGCCCATGCAGCTCCTTCAATCCTGAGTCCCTAAGAAAACTGAAATGCCTGGTGTTGCCACCAGGGAACGGCTTCCTCTTTGCGCTGCACAGAAACAGCTGGAGGACTGAGCCCAACACAAGTCAGACATGCTCAGCAAACAGCAGATGCAGGAGCAGCCACATGCTCCACAGCTGTTCTGAGGGTGGTGCCCAAGGACCATGGTGACAGGGTACACTCAGCCAGGGCTATAGAGCTCCTTTGTCCCTTCTAGTTGAGAGTCATCTTGCTACATTACCACACTTTTTTCTTTTTCTCCTTCTCTTTCCTTTTATTGAAAATCGATTTTTTTCTCACATCATATATCTTAACTACAGTTTCCCCTCATCCTTGTCCTTCCAGCTTCTCCCAACCACCCCTCCCATCCAGATCTACCTCCTTTCTGTCTCTCATTGGACAACAAATGGACTTCTATGGAGTAATAATAAAATAAAATAAAACCAAATGGACACACTGGAATTGGAAAAAATGAACAAACAAGAAAAAGAGACCAAGAAAAAGCACAAGACACAGAGACCCACTGAGGAATCCCATAAGAAAAAACCAAAACACTAAATTGGAAGTTTACATATATGTACATATATATATATATATATATATATATATATATATATGTATATGATCTGTAGAGTAAAAAATTAGGAAGATACATAGATACATAGATACACAGAAGATACAAAGATAGATAGAGTCATAGATGCATATGAATTATGTGTTTACATATAATAAAAATTTTAAAAGATAAAATTGGGAGGAAATAAAACCAGGAATAACCCTGACAGGATGCTATGAGACAAGGAACTTCCAAATACAGTGTTGAGTTTCTTTTCTGCTGGCCATCTGCTGATGGACATACAGCCTACCCTTATGAGTAATTTGTTTCCCCAGTGAGACTCCCTTGGAGGAAACTAAGTTTTCAATTGCAGAGGTTATCAGTGGAGATTGCTTCTGGGACATGGACCTTCTAGGGATAGGGACATGTGTCCATTT
>CM052706.1:98092827-98110975 GCA_028551405.1 Uromys caudimaculatus | reverse complement strand
GGAGAAAAGTACTCTATAAATCAGAGCACTATTAAAATATTTACATGCTGGTCTAATAAGAAATGATAAAAACAGTTTTCCCTCTAATAGGGATTTTGATAATTTGCATTTACATAGCACATTATTGGCAAAACAATGGTGTCCCTTTGAGTACCTCATTTAAAGTGACTTTGCTTTAATTATCTCTCACAGAACAGCTATATAATGAGAGTAAAACAACTTACAAATATATGTGTTATCCATAAATGGTAAATAACAGTTAAATTGTGACCACAATTCAATAGAATCTGACATGCATCAGGCTAATTATTGAAGTTGTTTTTCTGACATGCACCCAACTCTTTTACCCTCTAAATGTTCCTTCCATTGTTTCTTTTGTCCTATTATCCCCTATGTATTAATTAAATAATTTCTAAAGTACCAAGATGTTCATGAATGCATGTGTGTGTTCACAAGTGAGTGTGCAAGTTCAGATCTGTGTGGCGGTGTATTATCTGATAAACTGTCACATCATAGGCATCTGACCATTTCACCTCACCCTCCAGTAATAGGACTTTCCATTTTTGCAAGTCACTGTGAGTGTTGCCTTGGAAATTGTGAATTAGCCAGCCAAGAGTACCAGGGGGAGGGTCACCTGGGGATAGATCCCATCGCATCACTTTCCTCTCCCCAGCCTCTTTGATCACTTGGAGTATGGTTGCTCTGTACATTTCTCATGCAGCCTACTGACTTTGCTTTCAAACTGTTGTCTGATTCTTCTATGGTCTGGCAGAACTGGTTAACCATCTCTTTTGTAAGGGGAAGTCTTACAATTTAGAGAAATCGGTGATTTCTCTAAAGTCATGGCGACAGAATCCGAACTTAGAATTCTAGATTCAAGGAAGGGACAAATTCTAATGAATGTACAGTAAAGTTCAAGTCTGGTTTATTGCTTCACGACTGAAAAGATTGAACTGAAAATATGCAGCTCACATGGATCCTTGAACGAATGAGTTAATGAACAAATGACTTGGGAATTCTCTGTTGATATCCCCTGCTGACCTCTTAGACTTTCAAAAGGAAATGCTGGGGCATTTAGCTACCACTAAGTCCTTAGCATCTTTCCTTTCAGCTCCTCATTTCATGCTGTGACATCTCTTTCTCTGCTGGCCAGAGGAAAGGATACCCTCGCTGCCCAGGTTCTCCCTAGAACAGTGTTTTGAGAAAACACTAGGGATGTGGGATCTTTACCCCATTTCACGCTCTGTTCTCCTCTTCCCTCTATTCTGCCTCTGTACTGAGGTGAAGAGTCTCCTTTGTGATCCAAACTTGTGATTCAAATCAGGTAAAGATTAGGATGCTTAAAATGAATGTTACAGTTCTGGAAAAAAAAATGTTGCCTCTGGAGACTGGGAAGGAAGGGTCATGTAAGCATTCTTTGGGGCTTCTCTTGTTGGGCAGTCTTCAGTAGAGGGCGTCATGGTCCTTGAGTGCTTGGCCTGTCTCCTTAGCTGACCTGGGTTTTCCTGCAAGTAAGAATCATTCTTGCACTGTCCTTGGCCTAACAATGTTTGCAGGGTCAACTCACTTTGCTTCTGATTTTTCTACATCTTAGGCTTCTCTAAGATGAAAATTCAGTAGTAGAAGGGTGGCTTCAAGACATCTCTAAGGGAGCAGCCTAGGCAGGGTGGGGCAGTGAAGTGGAGATTTCTGGTTGCGTCATGTAATGCAGACTCATGTGATGTTTTGCTGAAGCAGATTCATGTGATGTTCTGCTGTCCATGAGAAGATATATGATACTTGGAGAGAGTATAAGTAGGACCCAACAGACAGTGAGGGTGCTTACATTGCTAGCTATGCAACACTTTGTTGGTTTTTCATCTTTGCTGATCTTCACTTTCTTGAGAGAGGCACAGCGGAGAACTTCTGGCTTCCCAGCTGGTTCTGGTTGCTCCCACTGACTCATGCCTATTTGGTGGAGGCCTGGCTGTTTCTGCTGGATAGTGCCACCACTGCTGATTCCTGTTTGGTGACACTCTTGAACTGGACTATTAGTATCCTGACACTACTAAACTGGACTGCTGGTATCCTGACAACAGAGATTGGAAGCACCCCAGAGAACAACTTCTAAACGAGTCCACATCCCCTTGTCCTATTTACCATCTTTTCTACCCTACTTTTGGATGGTGGAATAGAAGGGGGGTTGAAGTGTTTGAGAACCCTCATTAATGTAGAGTTTGAAAA
Organism: Uromys caudimaculatus; assembly: GCA_028551405.1. Classification (NCBI taxonomy): domain Eukaryota; kingdom Metazoa; phylum Chordata; class Mammalia; order Rodentia; family Muridae; genus Uromys; species Uromys caudimaculatus. The sequence goes on along the minus strand of CM052706.1, from coordinate 98,108,752 downwards.
ATCTAAACCTACAGGGCAAGGATGCTGTCTATGAAGAGACACATCCTGACTGACATTTCAATTTCCCTGTCAACATTTCTCTCCTCTGTGTTGTGTGAGCAGCACCAGGATGGAGATTCTATAACTTGTTGAATAAATAATGCTCCCTGGTATCTCAGAGGAGACAAGCATTAACAGGGCTCAGGTAGGACTTCCCACAATGCTGAGGGTCATGGGAGTTGCCAATCTCTGGAAAAACAAGGAACGCTATTCTTCCTCTATCTCCATTTGTTAAACAGAATGCTGATTTGGAGCCATTGCAATATTAAGACCATACTTCCTTCATGATAGTTGAAGGTGGGTAACCCTGTGCTTATCTTTTCTCCTAAAGTTGAGTCCAAGATAGCAGAGATCATGGTCTTTTTTGCACTCTGAGATCTCTGTGTAAGGTGTTCTGTATGAAACAGAACTTTTTTTTTTTTTTTTTTTTTTTTTGCTTATTTGTACGTGTAAAAGTAGGTGGCCTTGGCTGAGTAATTCTTTGACTAAAAAAAATTTTGTTTTCTAAGTCAGGATATAAGAATCTTGGTTAATAGAGCGACCAGAGAAAACAAGTCACATAATTCCTAGGAAACATCCATAATCTCAAATTTCCTAGAGTAAAATGAATTCATATCTTCCAGGGTACAGAGCGCATAGCCGCCATTTCAAGGGTTCCAACACTTAAATTAGGTCTCTGTGCACGACTTAACAAAAATAAACCTCTGTGGATATTCTCTGCATTTGATTTTTTTCAAGAGAACAGATTTATTCTTGTTCTATCTTTGTTTCAGCATTTGTTGACCTCAGAAAGCCATAAAAACATTTATCAGAATATTTTGTTGTTGCTTAGCAAGATCACACCTTTTCGAGACATTAGACCTGAAGAATGTTCGAATCTGTAGATTTTCTTATTCTTTGACACTAAAGGCTTGTTCTACTGCATTCTTCAACCTACTTTAGTTTTTTCATAAAATTAAGAACTGTAAGCAAAAGCATTCAGTGCTCAAGTTGAACTGAAAATTGTAAAAATGAGCCTGGTACTGCATGGGGAGTATCAGTGCAAACTCTCAGAAGACTGTTCTTGGGTGCTGCTTGTTTCATCATCTAGTAAGAACCTGAAGGTTGGGTCTTAAGTAAGTGCATAAAAGAATCATTTGAGATCATTTGAGAGTGCCCTTGTAAGGACCAATAAATCATAACTAGATTTTCCTTGATTATAGAGTAACCCACAGCAATGAAACAGACAACAGAAATCCTGGCCTCCACAGTGTATAAACCTGCCAGCTAGTTTGCAGGACTCTATTACTCTGGGTTTGTAGGAAGACCGTTCATGCCTCTTTCATGTTTCCCTGAGGCCCCATGACTCAAGTCTTTGCCTTCTTGGCCACACTGCTGCATCCCTTCTGATGCTGAATCTTCATTAAAAACCCACCACCAGTTCCAGTTTGTTTCATTTCGAGTATTGTAATACACATTTGTGTGTTTGTAAAGTCCCATCTGTGTCTAGAAACCTAGAAAAAGTAAGAAATCTAGTTGTTTCACCACTGCTTTCTATAACCCACCAAGGGACTTGTTCACTAGTCATCTAGATGGTGAATGAGTTCATAGGTGTCTTTGGTTTCTATGGCTTACCTTATCTGTTCTCTTGGGAGCCAACTCCACCTTCTTTGCTTGTTTTACCAGAAATCATTTCCCTGTGTTTACATAGCTACCCAACAAAGATATCCCAACATGGAACCTTGTCTGTCCCAGAGGCTCCCCTCAGCATTTTGCTTGTCATTGTAGATGATTACAGTTCATCCCATTGGAAGGCAATTGATAATTCTATCAGTGTCAACTCATTTCTGATTCCTTACCATTTCATTGCAGAGACCCTAGTGACTTTATTTATGCTTTTGAATTATAAAGTCCTTTTTGAATAAAACTGATAAGGAATTTCCAGGTTCTTCCAAGTCTATAAATAATGGAGATATTTCCCCACCATCATCATCAGGTGACACTATACAGAAGCCATCAAATCAGAAATATTTACTCTTCGGTTACTTTAGGGTCAGAAAGCTTCTTAACTCTGATTATCTCTTCAATTTGGATCCAGTAAGGACCAACAGACACTGTGTAAATGGCTCAAATAGAGCAGGAACAGTAATAATTCATAAGAAGACAATCTAACTCAGGAGATGGTTGGAAACCTATAGACCAAGAGGTGTCACTCTGAGTCCTCATTTATTTAGTAACTATAATTTTGTTCTCTGGTTATTTATGTTGTGACCCTGGGAAAGTCATTTGTTTATGTAAGTGCTTTAGCTCAGAGCAGGTGCCGTCCAGTAATGTAGGCTAGAAGAAGAAGATAGGATGACAGTAGGTTAAAGTTATTGATCATAACTGTGTGCCAGGCACATCCTTTGAATGTGAAATGTTCCTTAGAGACTCATGTTTTGATAACTTAGTATCTGGTTAGTGGTACTGTTTGTGGAGGTTATGGAACCTGTAGGTGGTAGAGCTTGCTGGGGGATTTAGAGCCTCACCCAGTTCCTGCTTGCTTTCTTTGCTTCCAATGTACAACTAAAATATGATCAGCTCCCTTCCTGCCTTTGTTAGCCTGTCATGCACTCCCAGACACCATGGCTCTTTCTCTGAGACTGAAAGACAAGAAACTCTTTTTTAACTCTTAAGTTGCTTTTGGACTTGGTATTTTATCACAGCAATAGAAAAAAAGTAATTATTACAGCAGCTTAAGGACAGAAGGATTGATTTTGGTTCACAGGGTGAGGGCATAGTCTACCAGGGTCAGGCATGCGTCGTGGCAGGAGCGTGAGGAATCGTCCATATTACACCCAGAGTAAGGAAGGAAAGAAAGAGAAATGCTGCCATTCAGTTTGCAATTATTGTTGTTGTTGCTGTTGATGACCCAGTCCAGAACCCTAGCCCAAGAAATGGGGTTCCTCGCTGTGAGGGAGGATCCTACCTAAATTCATCTAGTCTAGAAACTCGTTCACAGATGTGCTCAGAAGTTTGTCTCCTAGGTGATTCTAAATCTTGTCTAGTTGACAACCACCACATCCAACATCTTAATCACCACATTCCCTTAAGTTGCTCTGTCAGGTCTCCTTCACAGTGATGAGCAAGCAGGGGCCAGTCTTACCATTTGAAGGACCAGGAAACTGAGGCTCTGATAGTAATGGAGGAAGGGCTCAGACCTAGGCCATCTGACTTCAAGGCACAGTCATCTTAATTTGCCTTTGTGCTATTTGAAAGAGAATGAAATTCTGAGAAACCTAAGATTTCTTGATGAAACTGGGGTGTTTCAGGATTAGATAAGGGGTTACCATTGGTTCAAATGTTTCACAGCACAGTAAAGGGACTAAAATGACAACAGATCATTGTTTAATTCTTAAAGAGCTAGAGGAGAGGAATTTCAACCTTGATAATGCAAATAATAAATGTTTATGGAGACAGAAACACATAATATGCATAATAATTATATATATTTAATATATGTAATATAAATAATAAGTGTTCATCACACACACACACACACACACACACACACACACACACACACACACGCACGCACGCACGCGCACCTAAAAGTAGAAGCTGGGGAGTTCCAGATCATGAGGAGAAAGTGTTCAGCTTTTATGATGTGAGAGAGGAAGGGGCCTAAATTCCACTCATGGGATCTTTAGGAGTCCTGGTACACTACTTAGCCTGAGTCTGTGGTGAGGGAAAAGCTCCTGGTAAAGGGCATTCCAAGCCCCGGTGGCACACACATGCTTACTGGCTTCTGTTCTTTTCTTCTTTATAATCCTTCTTTCTCAGGGTTTCTCTTGCTGTGATAAAATACTGTGAATAAAAGCAACTCGGAAAGAAAAGGGTTAATTCAGCTCATATTTCTTAGGTCACAGGCCATAGCTGAGGGAAGGCAGGGCAGGAACTCAAGGCAGGAACGGTTGCAGGGGTCATGGAGGGGTGTGGCTTACTGGCTTTTTTCTCATGGCTTACTCAGCCTGATTTCTTAAGCCACCCAGGACCACCTGCCTTGGGGTGGCACCACATATGGTGAGCGAGGCCCTTCCACAACAGTCAGCAGTCTGTAAAGTGCACCACAGGCCAATCTGGTAGGAAGAGTTTCTCAGTTGAGGTCCCCCTTTCTAAATTACTTTAGCTTGTGTCAAGTTGACATAAAGCGCAGACCGTCTTTTTAAATACGTTCAGCATCGGTCCGCTGTTCTAGACAGCTGATCTGGTCCCTAAGGGCTCTCAGCCTCAAGTCCCAGGCATCTCTGAGAGGCTCACCACACAATGAGGGCAATAAAGAACAATCAAGATATTTAAGCATGAGAAATCTACAATTAGACTTTCAGCTTAGAGGAGAACACGCACACCACTCTACTCCCCTCAGCCATCACATTCCTCTACGTTCTCCACTCTGAGTACAGAAGGGACCCTCCTCACCTCCTCAGCCACCACCTTCCACATATTCCCTACTCAGAGTACCATGTTCTGTGGCTGCTGACAGAACCCCTTCCTGACTTCTGTAGCCATTGCTTTCCCCATAGAGCACAGAACTGTTCTCTGACCATACACCTAAAATACTGAAAATTCTGACTTAAAATGGGTCATCTCCAGGTAGCCTCTTAAGCCTTCTCTGAGTCAAGTTGGGACCAGCCTCACTTCTATTCCTGAGATTCTGAGGTTCACATAGTAGGCTATCTGTGTCATTCCTCGGTTTCCAGCCTTCAGTAACTTCACCTGTTTCCTCTGTCATGTTGGCTTCTACTCAGGTTAAACCCCCTGGGAAACACTGACCCAGCACAGACCTGGAAATCATAGCAGGAGAGGATCAGACAAGGCAGCTGTCAAGAGCATCGCTTGTCTCCAGTGTTGTCAGAGTCCAGCTGCTGCCAGAGTGAGTGTGTGCCTACCGGGACCAAGACCAAGCTGTGGAGCACCTAAAGCTGTCAGTGTCACCAAAAGCTACCCATATTGGACAGGGGATGGAGGCAGGTAAGGGAGTAGTGAGAATCAGGTACAGAATGCTCAAATACCATGTTTTATCTCCTTATTGAGGCCTGTACAAATTCTGAAACATTTTAACCAGAATTTTTTTATATTTGTATATATAATAATGATAACTTCTCTAAAAATGAATGAGAACTAAACATTTTAATCCAGAAACATCCAGAGTTCTCGTATCACTCAATAAGGACTTGTGGAATGAGTCAGTACATAGTTACTGAAGTTAGAGAAAGGATGAACGCATGTCGGTTCACTCTTAATTTTCAAAGATGTAGGGGCTCAGGTGCTTGCTTTTAAGGATGGCTTTAAACATTAAATTTGCAAAGAAAACTTAAAATATCAGTTGTCCTATTTTGGTTTCTGTCGCTGTGATAAAACACTGAGAAGAAACAATTTAAGGAGAAAAGGGTTTATTTGGTTTGCAGGTTACAGTCCATCATAAAGGGACCAAGGTAGGGACCTGGAGGCAGAAACTGAAGCAGAGGCCACAGGGAAGTACTGCTTACTGGATTCCATCTTATGACTTACTCAATTTGCTTTCTTATACAGGCCAGGGCCACCTGCCCAGGGGTGCCACTGTCCACGGTAAAATAGGACCTTCCAGATCAATCATTGATCAAGAAAATGCCCCCCAGATGTGCCCACAGTTTCTCACCTGAAGATTCCTCTTTTCTGGTGAGTGTAATTTGTATCAAGTTGACAAAAACTAACCAGTACATCAGCCAACCCTCAAGTACTTTTTTTTTTTCCTCAGTGGACATTCAAAAGCATCTTTTGGAAAAAATGCAATGAAATATTTTCTGGTGTTTGGGCAATCCAGTCCCATGAGCATTTGGGGGCAGCAGTATAATAAAGCAGCTAGATTTAAAAGTTTCACACCAAACGGTGGCTACTGCATGCAGACAGAGTAAGAACTCCATTCTCTTTCTAGAGAGTAGGGTTTTATAGTTGTCCTCTGATGGGTCACTAGGGTCCTGGTGATTTAGAAACCTACACAGACCTTAGCACAATGTAAATGGAACTGAGCAATCTTAGTTGAAGTTCTTAGATGCTCTTGTGTGTGTGGCAAGTATTAGAAGGTCTCACTTTGCTGCCTTCTGGGTAAGTACATTCATTGGGCTGACGTTTATCACTTCTATTTCTATGAGAAGGTGCAAAGTGTCTTCTTCAGAGTCACATGGTCATCCTGCTCATTACTTCCAACTCAGTCTGACAGAGTGGAGAATGCTCCAGCCATGGAAGGTGACTGGAGTGCCCTGGGGTGACTGAGGGCTTTGCATCCCAGTCCAGTAGGGAGACGGACAAGTGACGAAAGACAAATGACCCATTGGAAGAAGGGCAACGGTTGGGATAACTTAAGAGACTCTGGAAGAAGGGGAGAGGCAACAGTGGAGAGTGAAGGACAAGAGGAGACTTATTCAAGTATGTGCAAAGGTTTGAGATGGTGCACATGACGTTCAAGGTGCATGTCCCGCTCCAAGGGGAAGGGAGTAGTCAGCCAGCTATTCATGTCGCTCTGGGGGTCTGACTTTGATGTGGAGGCCAAGAAGAGTTGTGTAGGGTGTAGATGGCTGACTTTTCTCTAAATGAGGAGTGTAGGCTCTAAGCTTTCTTAGAACTAGATTTGGTTTTCATCTAAGGCACAGCCCATGTGTCTGCTTGACACCGACTTCTGTTGGACCTGAGATATGGCCCAGTGAGAATGATATCTATGTCATTGTCATAGAAATAAATAATCAAGGCTACAATAGACTGAGATGGTCCCTTCTCTGGCTATAGGCTTAATTGAAATTCTGAGAAGATTCTATTGACATTCGTTGGAACACAGTTGTTCTTGTCATATTAATCCAAGTCTTAGATACAGGAAACAGAAACCCCAGTTTCTATTGCCCATTCAAATAAGCAATTGGTGTTTCAGCTTCTTTGGGATGCGCACCAGCTCATGTTGTCAGAGCCGTTTGTGTTTGATGATAACACAATCCAAATGAGAAAAGTCACCCTGTGGGAAACCTGTTTTCCTTCTATTTTTCAAAGCAAAGTCCTCAGAACAATATGACAATCACACACAGATATCACCCAACCAGGATTTCTAAAGAAAATCCTGCCCCTCACCACCATGGTCATCCTATTTTCCTACAGACCAACTGAGGGTTGGAAATATTTCCATGGATAAACCTCTCTACTTGCAGTTCCATTCCCCATAATTACCAAGTCCTCATTATTTTCTGTATTGTCTCTGCCACATTAGTTTTGTGAGACAATGGTGCATAACTCAAACACAGAGCCAGTCTAAATGAGAAACTGGCAGAGGGCTCTCGGGACAACTGCATTATTCATGAAAAGACATCAGAACAATTGGAGGATAACATTAGCTTTTACACCACAGCAGCAATTACAAGACAATTATCCCAAATAGTATAATTGTCTCATCTACGGGTGTGGGGCAGAGACCACACAGCGTCTGTGCCACCGTTTACAATGCCATCATGAAAACTGGTCTGCATGCTCTAAGAGGAAAGCCCAGAGAGGCAAGCACTTGACTTCTCTTCCCTCTTTCGATGCCTTACAGCACATAGCAAGCTGCCAGATACCCAATGGGAAATGCAGTCCGAAGCCATACCTAGATTGGTTAAATCATTGCCTTGCTTCTTCCAGAATGTGTCCCGATGAGCAGTTTGCTCCTGTTTTTGTATAAATTGGAGTCCCAGAACAGAGGCTGAGTATCACTTCTAGAGATAGTCCCTCAATCAGAACACTCTACATAGGACAGCATGAAGGTAGGTGTTTTGGTGACAACCAGACAATTGGCTACTTCTTGGTATTGTCATTTAGTACCTACCAGTATAAGAGCAGCTACTCTATACAGTGTGTAAGAGCAGCTGGTCAGTGTGTAAGAGCAGCTGGTCAGTGTGTAAGAGCAGCTGCTCAGTGTGTAAGAGTAGCTACTCAGTGTATAAGAGCAGCTTTTCAGTGTGTAAGAGCAGCTACTCAGTGTGTAAGAGCAGCTACTCAATGTGTAAGAGCAGCTATTCAGTGTGTAAGAGCAGCTACTTGGTGTGTAAGAGCAGCTATTCAAAATATCACTATTTCCAGATGATATGATAGTATACTTAAGTGACCCCAAAATTTCACCAGAGAACTCCTAAAGCTGATAAACAACTTCAGCAAAGTGGCTGGATATAAAATTAACTCAAACAAATCAGTAGCCTTCCTCTGCTCAAAGAATAAACAGGCTGAGAAAGAAATTAGGGAAGCAGCACCATTCATAATAGTCACAAATAATATTACATACCTTGGTGTGACTTTAACCAAGCAAGTGAAAGATCTGTAGGACAAGAACTTCAAGTCTCTGAAGAAAGACATCGAAGAAGATCTCAGAAGATGGAAAGATCTCCCATGCTCGTGGATTGGCAGGATTTATATAGTAAAAATGGCCATCTTGCCGAAAGCAATCTACAGATTCAATGCAATCCTCATCAAAATTCCAACTCAATTCTTCATAAAGCTAGAAAGAGCAATTCTCAAACTCATTTGGAATAGCAAAAAACCCAGGATAGCAAAAACTATTCTCAACAATAAAAGAACGTTTGGGGGAATCACCATCCCTGACCTCAAGATGTGTTACAGAGCAATAGTGATACAAACTGCAGGATATTCGTAAAGAGACAGGCAGGAAGATCAATGGAATTAGAATTGAAGACCCAGAAATGAACCCACCCATCTATGGTCACTTGATCTTTGACAAAGGAGCTAAAAACATCCAGTGGATAAAAGACAGCAAAACAAATGGTGCTGGTTCAATTGGAGGTCAGCATGTAGAAGAATGCAACTTGATCCATTCTTATATCCTTGTACACAGCTCAAGTCCAAGCGGATCAAGGACCTCCACATAAAACCAGATAAACTGAAACTTGTAGAGGAGAAAGTAGGGGAAGAGCCTCGAACACATGGGCACAGGGGAAATTTTCCTGAACAGAAAGAACACCAATGGCTTATGCTTTAAGATCAAGAATCGACAAATGGGACCTCATGAAATTGCAAAGCTTCTGTAAGGCAAAGGACATTGTCAATAACAAACGACAACCAACAGATTGGGAAAAGATCTTTACCAATCCTATATCGATAGAGGTCTAATATCCAATATATACAAAGAACTCAAGAAGTTAGACTCTGGAGAATCAAATAACCCTATTAAATGGGGAACAGAGCTAAACAGAGAATTCTCAACTGAGGAAATTTGCAGGGCTGAGAAGCACCTAAAGAAATGCTCAACATCCTTAGTCATAAGGGAAATGCAAATCAGAACAACCCTGAGATTCCACCTCACACCAGTCAGAATGGCTAAGATCAAAAATTCAGGTGACAGCAGATGCTGGCAAGGATGTGGAGAAAGAGGAACACTCCTCCATTGTTGGTGGGATTTCAAGCTGGTACAACCACTCTGGAAATCAGTCTGGCAGTTTCTCAGAAAACTGGACATAGTATTACCTGAGGACCCAGCTATACCACTCCTGGACATATACCCAGAAGATGCTCCAACATGTAATAAGGACACATGTTGCACTATGTTCATAGCAGCCTTATTTATAATATCCAGAAGCTGGAAAGAACCCAGATGTCTTCAACAGAGGAACGGATATAGAAAATGTGGTACATTTACACAACGGAATACCACTCAGCTATTAAAAACAATGAATTCTTGAAATTCTTAGGCAAATGGATGGAACTAGAAAATATCATCCTAAGTGAGGTAACTCAATCACAAAAGAACACACATGGTATACACTCACTGATAAGTGAATATTAACCCCAAAGCTCAAAATACACAAAATACAATTCACAGACCATATGAACGTCAAGAAAAAGAAAAAGCAAAGTGTGGGTGCTTTGGTCCTTAGAAATGGGGAACAAAATACTCACAGGAGCAAATACAGAGACAAAGTGTAGAGCAGAGACTGAAGGAAAGGCCATCCAGAGGCTGTCCCACCTGGGGATCCATCCCAGATACAGTCACCAAGCTCAGACACTACTGTGGATGTCAAGAAATGCTTTCTGAAAGGAGCCTGATATAGCTGTCTCCTGAGAGGCTCTGCCAGAGTCTGACAAACACAGAGGCGGATGCTTGCAGCCAACCATTGGACTGAGCATGGGGTCCCCTATGGAGGAGTTAGAGAAAGGACTGAAGGAGCTGAAGGGGTTTGCAACCCCACAGGAAGAATAACAATATCAACCAACCAGACTCCCCAGAGCTCCTACGGATTAAACCACCAACCAAAGAGTACACATGGAGGGACCCATGGCTCCAGACACATATATAGCAGAGGACGGCCTTGTTGGGCATCAATGGGAGGAGAGGCCCTTGGTACTGCAAAGGCTCAATGCCCCATTGTAGGGGAATTCGAGGGCGGGAAGGCGGGAGTGAGTGGGTGGGGGAACACTCTCATAGAAGCAGGGGGAAGGGGAATGATACAGGGGGTTTCCATGGGGGACTGGGAAAGGGGATAACATTTGAAATGTAAATTAAGAAAATATCCAATAAAAAAAGCAGCTACTCAGGGTGTAAGAGCAGTGTGTACTATGAATGTGTACAGTGGCTGTCCTACCTGACTCACTCCAGCGTCAGTGAATCCCACTTTTCACATGTTCATTTAATAAACAAAAATTTCCCCATTACTTTTTTCAGCTTAGTCTCTAAGGGCTTTTGTTCTTTTACCAGCAGGTCTGAGCTGGGAGTCCTGGGGCTTGCCTAGTGACAGTGGTTATGCAATATCCATAGAGGTACTGATAGCAAGATTCGGATGGGCATCAAGCACTCTCTTCTCTTCCCTGATTTCATGCCTTTCATGTTCTTTTGTCTTTCTTCCTCTTCTCCCCTGGACTTTAGACTAAAAACTGGAACTACAGGGCTCTGAAGAATAGATTTTGCTTCCTTGGGGCTCTCAGGGAGTATCTATCTACTTTAGGCATCTGCCCTGTGTCTCGTGGTTGACTATGACCCTTGCTGTTCCTTGGCTTTTAGAAATGGCACTCAGCCTTGAGGCCACATGGCTTTCTCTTTGTCTCTTTTCTTCTTTATGCATGATATGATCCAGTATGTCCTCATTTTAAACTCACATACATTTGCCAAGAGCCTACTGCCAATTATGGCTGTTCATACACACTGGGCAAGAAGGCATGAATATATCATGCTAGTGACACAGTAGACTTTATGACAGATGGAAACAATGCCAACTTTCTAAAACCCTGTGTGAGGTATTCAGTTTTGATAGTGCAATTAAAGGAGGAACCGTATAAGTCTAAAAATAAAAATCAGCGAGTAGTAGGTGATCATTTGATAGCCTTTTCTGCCACCCCTGAGCTCTCCCCCTATACCTCTGCCCTGCCCCACCCCCACCCTCCTGTTCCCATTCTCACTGGCCCCAGTCCACCCACAAAGTAAATTCTATTTCCCTTTCCCATGCTCCCCTCTTAGAGTCCTCCTTGTTCCTTAGCATCTCTGGGTCTATGGACTACAGTGTGGGGCAGTAGACTATACCATTGCTGGCAGCCTTGGGTCCTTTTAGCAACAGATGAACTCTATTTTTTAATTGGATTATTTGGTTTGTTGGTGTCTAGTTCCTTGTACTCTTATCTATTTTGGCTATCAACCCTCCGTCAGATGTAGGGTTGGTGAAGATCTTTTCCCAATCTCTAAAAATTGCTGTTTTGTCCTAGTGACAGTGTCCTTTGTTTTACAGAAGCTTTTCAGTTTCAAGAGGTCCCATTTATCAACTGTTGATTTAGTGCCTGAGCCATTGGTGCTCTTTTCAGGAAGTTGTCTTCTATGCCAATGCATTCAAGGCTATTTCCCATTTGATCTTCTGTGAGGTTCAGTGTATCTCATTTTATGTAGAGGTCTTGAATACATTTGGACTTGAGTCTTGTGCAGGGTGATAGATATGGATCAATCTGCATTCTTCTACATGCTGACATCCAGTTAGACCAGCATCATTTTTGGAAGATATTTTCTTTTCCTTCTGTTGTGCATTTCTGGCTTCTTTATAAAAAACCAGGTGTCTATAGGTGTGTGAATTTATATCTGAGACTTTGATTCAATTCCATGGATCAAAGTGTATGTTTTTATGTCAATACCATGCAGTTTTTTTTACTACTATAGCTCTATAGTCTAGCTTAAAATCAGGAATGGTGATACCCCTGAAAGTTCTTTTATTGTTCAGAATTGTTTTAGATATTCTGGGATGTTTGTTTGTTTGTATGTTGTTTTTCCATATGAAGTTGAGTATTTTCCTTTCAAGATCTATAAAGAATTGTGTTGGAACTTTGATATAGATTACATTGAATCTGAAGCTTGCTTTTGGTAGGATGGGCATTTTTACTAAGTTAATTCTACTAATCCATGAATATGGGAGATATTTCCCTCTTCTGATATCTTCTCAAACTTCTTTCTTCAACTCCTGAAGTTCTTGTCATACAGGTCTTTCACTTGCTTTGTTTGAGTTACCCAGAAATATTTGATGTTACTGAGAAGGGTGTTGTTTTAATTATTTTTTTTCAGTCCATTTGCCATTTGTATATAGGAAGGCCGGACAGAGTTGAACACACTCACTGGACAGTTGATGAATTCTTAGGTGTTATGGGATGCCTTGGAAACACTGACAGAAGCAGTGCCTGGAGTTATATGGAAAGTGGGAAACTCTGAGTAAACTGTAGCACATATAAGTGCTGGGTTTCACATACATACATATACATGCATGCATACATGTACACATATAATACACACATACACATACATGTACAAATATATACATACACACGTACATACAAACACACATAAAATACATACATACATGTAGATACACACATGTGTGCAAACACACTCATGCACACATACATGTATACATACACCCACCCATACATATATAGACACACATATGCACAAAATACATACATATATGTGCACACATATGCACATATATACACACATAGATTATAAGTAGAATGGCTGTAGCTTCATGTGAACGAAGATACACAATTCAATTGAAATTGAAGATACACAATTTCAATTTCAATTGAAAATTAAGCTATTTCCTGTGATTCTGATTTTCACTGGAAAATCAGAATCACAGGAAATAGCTTAATTTTCTCAGGGTATTACATAAACATTGTTCTTCCCATTATCCAAATTTGAGATCTATGCCATGTGACCAGAAAATGAAATTTTCTCATTGTTAAAAATGATCAGAATAATTGAGTAGCATGCCTCCAGGTTACAGCTCCTCTAATTACCTTGTATCCTGAATTCTTAATTAATTATATTCCGAGGGATGAGGAAGTAAGTTCCCTTCTGCGCCCAACCCTCTGAAGCCTTTCTCTGTGCTGGATAATGATCTCTTCTCACTGTCCTTCAGGGTTGTTCCTGAAGTTGTTGTCCTTTTAATCTCCTCCTCTTAAGTCAATTTCCCACCATTTAGAAAAGCACCAGCCTGTTAGCTTTCTCCAGCTCAGACTGCCTCAGCTGTCACCACGTTCCTTTGTGACCTAGTTAAATGCTGTTTCTTTCTGGGTCACAGAAATGATGCAGTCCTAAAGGCTGTCTCAAGAAGCAGCTTCTGAAATTGGTGGGAACCTTGACTTCATTAGAAGGTGAGTGGGTGTGAGGTGTGAGCCTGTGGCTAGGCAGTGCATTAAAGCCCTGATGCGCACCTTTTTTTTTTTTTAGACAGTATTTCTCAGTTGGCTTGAAGCTCACTTGGCTAGGCTGGCTGGCTTGCATGCCCCATTCCTCTACCTGTCTCTGTCTCCCCAGGGCTGGGATTTCATGAATGCTGTGTCACACTCAGCTTTTAAAAGTCGGTTCTAGGATTTGAACTTCATTCCTTATGGTTTGTTCAGTAAGCACTTTATCAGCTAAGTTATCTACGCAGCCCGGAAATTCATGTTTTAAGGGCTATTTTGGGTTTTCCTATCTTGCAGGAATGGACAGTGCTGAGGCTAATGGTTGTAAGGTCATGGTCATTCGAATGTGAGCTTCTGTAGTCGACACTGGTAGGAACTGCTCAAGAGACGCTTTTCCCGAGATCTTACTGTCCAAGTCCCTGGCCTGAGAACCAGATATGTGGTGCCTGTGAGCATGCATTGTCCACAGTTCTGCCTGTCTGTGATCAGGACTTTCTCTGTGTACCTTCTCTGAATAGACAGAGAGGAACAGTAGGGTTGACAGTATCTACAAATGTGGAAGCCAGTTCCTGAGATGGCAGAGAAGAACCTTGATGTCTCTAACCCAGGGTCTTCTAGGGATCTTGAATAACACAAAACAAGTCTTGCACAGTTGGCAGAGTGAGTATATTGTATAGACTGTCATAAGTGAATTGTGCAGTACTGATGGGATTATCATTTATTGTGTTTATAATTATTAAATGGATTTGTGGGTAGTTAAACTGCGAAGAGATTCTTAGAATTAAAAACAGACAGACCCATTTCTGACTTAAAATTCTTCCTTCCAGCAACCTGTCTTCAGAAATACCTACATGTGTGCCCGTTTTCACAATTACGTTCACAGAAACATCAGTGTCAAACGTTAGCTCATCACTAAGCTTGTTTTTATAAACCACTGACTGAACATAGTACAGATAACAACTCAGCCGTTGCAAAGAGACACACAACAGGGGGATGAACCCAAATCCCAGCTATCTATCTGTGCACTTGGATACAGGAGCTATCCAGGATGTTAGGTAACACAGTGAGTTTCAGGACTATTTATATATACAAAACAAATCTTGTTATGAACCCTTCCTTCATCTGTACGTGAGACTGGATAGGCTATAATTGCTTATTTGGGATGTGATTACCAAGTATCATAAGGGTATAAAATGTATAAACATCAAAAGTTCATTTTTTGCAGTTTTGGAGAGGGGAGGTCTGAGACCAGGGTACCAGCATGATTGGCGGCTGGGAGGGTCCCCTTCATTTTGCACTACCAACTTTTTATTATGGGAGTTGGTGTTGAACATGTTCTCATGACCCCCTTTTTTATTCCGAGTGCTAATTCTATTTGTGAGAGCACCACTCTTATAACTTGTTCACCTTTCAAAGCCTCCACTTCCCCAAACCAGAGCATTAGGGTTAGGGTTTCAATATGCACATTCTAAGGAAGAAGCCTATTTAGCCCTCAGCACATATATGTGAAATCTGTTCCATCTGGAATTCTCAGCAGTAATGAAGGTTAGTGAGACAGTCCAATCAAAGACAGAATGCAGGACAGAGTCTGCAAAGCCTGAGGAGAGAATGGGGGGCAGTGGAGTGCTGTACAAAGCAGTAGGCACATATGGGGAACTGGCAGACCATAGAGCCCAGGGAGAGAAGTGGCACAAAATGGTGCCAGTAAGAGAATGATTTCTGTATGACACTTACAGATGCCTTTTACATTCTTAAGGAAGTGACTCTGTTTCTGCCAGAGGTGGAAATGGTGGGAAACATGGCTACAAGGCAAAGTGGAACTCCAGGCATAGCTATGTAGGCTTCTGTGTCATGAAGCATCATCTTTTATTTATTTACTTATTTCTTTCATTTGCTTCCCAGAGTAAGTGTTTTCTTTCTTTTTTTTTTTTTTTTTGATACTTTATTTGCATTTCCAATGTTTCCCCCTTTCTAGGTCTCCTCTTTAGAGACCACCTATCCCCTCCCCCTCCCCCATCTCTATGAGGGAATTCTACCTCCCACCCACCCGCCCTCCCACTCCCATATTCCCACCTTGACATTCCCCTTTACTGGGGCCTCTCCTCCCCCTGATGGCCAACAAGGTCCTCCTCTGCCACAAATGTGGTCCGAACCATGGGTCCCTCCATGTGTATTCTTTGGTTGGTGGTCCAGCCTCTATGAGGACTGG
>CM052706.1:98044084-98092327 GCA_028551405.1 Uromys caudimaculatus | reverse complement strand
CTGGGACCTCACTCTCAGTCCAGCTGTTACTGTAAAGTGAAACTTGGGTATTCCAAACGTTTCGGCTAATATCCACTTATCAGTGAGTACATACCATGTTCGTTCTTTTGTGACTGAGTTACCTCATTCAGGATGATATTTTCAAGTTCCATCCATTTGCCTGCAAATTTCATTAAATCATTGTTATTAATAACTGAGTAGTACTCCATTGTGTAAATGTACCACATTTTCTATATCCATTCCTCTGATGAGGGACATCTGGGTTGTTTCCAGCTTCTGGCTATTATAAATATGGCTGCTATGATACCCAGAAGATGCTCCAACATGTAATAAAGACACATGCTCCACTATGTTCATAGCAGCCATATTTATAATAGCCAGAAGTCATCTTTTATTATGCGAAGTATTTTTATAAAGATCCTGTATGTTCATGAGAAAATGTATGTCGGTATCTACCCGCACTGAAATACTTATAGAACATTGTTATTTGTTTATGTGCGAATATCTACTATATATTAAATAGGTATGATTTATAAAATGCCGGCAGTCATTGATGAAAACATACATATGGCATTTTCCCTGTCTTAATTTTTCAGTTTGTAAAGAACTTGTACTTCTCAGGAAATAATAAATGGAAAGAAATAATACAAGTTGGGGGTCCCTAATCTGAATCCTCAAATGCTACAAAGCCTGAAACATCTAGCACTGACCTAACACCACCAGAGGGACACACCACAGTCACATGACGGGGAACATACCTCACATGACAGGGTACAGGCCCCTAACATATCCTTTTGGATGTGAAATATGAAGGAATTGCGTGCCTAGACTCAGGTCACATTCTCAAAATGGCTCGTAGAAGAAGTCAAAAACTAAATATAATTTGAAATTTGAAACATATTTGAATCCATGAAAACGGGGAAAGGGATAATCAACCTGTAGTTTTAATAAATAGTTGAAGAAACAAGGACTTCAATAGAGGAACATGTTTTTATATAAGAGAGGGGTCTTGGGCTTTTGTTTATTCAGTTGTGAGTGCAGAGTACAGCCTATAACACTGAAAAGGAGAGGATGCAGTTGAGTAATGAAGTGATGGGGAGGGGTAGGGTGGCAAAGGGACGCAAAGGGACTCGTGAGAGAGGAAGGGGCTTGGTGAGGACATTGAAAGACAGGGTGTGGCTGGGAATGAAGGGATGGAGAACCACTAAAACTCACCTCGTTCAAAAAACCATAATGATATGTGACACCTTATATGCTAAGTTTAAATTTTATTTTTTCTATTTTTAGCCATTTCTAAGTTTGTTAAGCTGACTGATTCATTTGTATGTGTGTGTGTGTATGTGTGTGTGTGTGTGTGTGTGTGTGTGTGTGTGTGTGTGTGTAGGCAAGTATTGTCTTTACTGTTTGATATTGATCCAAATTTTCTTTATTAAAACAATATAAAGTTGGAAAATCTGTCTAAATATTAAAGTAGAATTTTAAAAACAAAGGACTGAAGACAGAAATGGTAGAAGTTTGAAGAAAAACCCTGTATTTGTGAAGACGACACACTTTCTCACAGCAATAGGTAGGTTTGAAGATTTATACAAATCCCATTTTTGACAGAATCATTCCATCGACCAGCACACGTTCACACAGGATGTTCAGGCAGAAGCATGCTGGGACAGCACCTCCACTGCTGAGGTGAAGGGAAGGGAAGATCAGAGCAGGAAGGTCTGCATACTGCTTGAAGAACTTCAGCTTCCTTCCCACAGTTCTTCTGAAGAGCAGAAACCATTCACTGCTGACTCCGGGGAATCAGAGGTATCACTTCGGTGAAAAATTTTAAGGATCTGTGCATAAAATACCTTATATAGTTGACTGCAGTCCTATAGAAGGTTGTGAGTTAATGATGTCTGGGGATTAGGCTTTGGGCAGGTTCTGGTTGTTTCCAGAACTGGTCAGAGTGGCTCATCTTTGTTTCTGCAAACACAGTGAACACACTCTACCCCACAGCTACTCCTCTCACTGAATCCTCTTTGCATTCTTTCCTTTAAGTAACCCATAGGTGTGCGTATGGTTGCTTGGAGTCCTGTTAATCTTTCCAATGACTTACCAAACCAGAGTACTTGTCTTGGGGACTGACCCAAGGAGAGATCTTTTTAGAGAAAATTATTTCCAAGTTAGAATCCATCCAGCCCTTCTACCACAAAACCATGGCAAAGAAACCAGACAGATAAAACCTATCCTCTCCTTATCTGAAAGATCAGTGCTAATTTTCGTCTGTGGATTGCCCTACTATTTTACAAGGAAGGGTGAAGATTTAAGCAAAGGCTTTTCTGCAAAAGTGTTACAGGGTAGACACACCTGTGATTAAAGGTCTTCTTCCCACTCAGGTCATGAGCTGTGGCGGTGCAGGCAGTGTGTGTGTGTGTGTGTGTGTGTGTGTAGACCAACATCATCAACAATGCCCTCTGAAAAAGTCCTTCTTACTAGAATGACCAAATTTACCAAAATGAAGAATGATTGAGGAAAAAGGTATGTAGCTGCAAACAGGACTAATTTTTCAACCAAAAGCTTTTAAGAAAGCCATATACTTACAGGGATACAAAGACACTATGCAAAGGGAAATCACTACTTGGCTTGCAGGTAGCTTCTGGCATGAAGGGTGCTCTTGGGGATCCATCTGGCTCAAACTGGTTTGTGAGGGCCAACAACTAGACTCTTAGGAATTTTATAAACCACTTCCCATCACCTTATAGCTTGGAATTATAACTGGAATAACTGATATGCAGAAGCCAGTGCTGAGAGATGGGAACTGAATCCTGCATTATCCGGAGAGCCAACAGTCTGAGAAAGCAGCAGATTAGCGCACTAAGAACCGTCCTGTATCTCACCCCCAAATGACCAACCTTATGAGACGTAGCAGAAGAAACAAAGGGGTGAGCCATTCTGGAACTTGGTTTCACCCCTCTGGTCATGTGTGGAAGGGTTTTCTGGTGAAAGGGCATCTTGGCAGTTTGGAACCAAGAAATGCCACATGAGATTTATTAGTAAGTATTTATCCAAAGAACTGGTGCAAGTTATAAGTTGGTGCCTACTTTCTATCCAACTATTAAACCTTACCTGTGCATCACAGAGATATAGGTGAATCACCAAGGATTGCTTTGCCAAAGGTGAGCGGGCCCTCAGAGGGCTTCAAGCATGAAAAGGAGTGTTGTTTAGCTGTAGTGCTTCCAGTGGAGTTGAGGCTCAGGGCTCTGGCATCCTGGCCAGTAGTTCTACAGAGGCTGAGGAACCATCCAATTTGCCAGCAGCTCCAGGGCCTCTGTCTGACTCTGAGCCACCGGAGGCCAGGTACAGAGTGCTCCCTTCTTCAGAGTCTTTAGGACACCTGCTGGTTCCTACTGGTTCCTTTAGTTCCTCAGATTAGCATTTGATTCCCTATCTTCTCTCCTCTTGCACATTCTAATCTTGCTTTATACAGAAACATTTCTGTAGACTTGGAAGAAGACTTAGGCATCAGTTATGACCCAGGCTTTTGAAAATAAGTTTTTTCTTGTTTTTTTGTTGAGAGAGAGAGAGAGAGAGAGAGAGAGAGAGAGAGAGAAAGAGAGAGAAGAAGAAGAAGAAGAAGAAGAAGAAGAAAGAGGAGGAGGAGGAGGAGGAGGAGGAGGAGGAGGGAGGAAGTGGAGCCCTGTTTTGGAAACCTGGGATTGTGTTCAGTAATTTCAGCTGAGGTGGAAGTCTGTGACCTTTGCACCGTTGTGATCTAGCCTCCAGTCCTCTCTGTTCCATGCTTCTTATCAAGCAAGGGCCCACTGTTCATGTGCCCACAAGACATTACACAAGATTTTACTATATGGGCATCAGAACATCATTTAAAAACCTATAAGATAAAACAACCCCCCTCCCAGACCACCTCCTTCAGACCAGAGTTCCTCTTGATAGATCGTGCTGGGTGGTTCTGCCTATAACTTACTTGCTCCCAAATACCATGTCAGAGAATGCAAAAAGACACTTAAAAAGAGCCAACACAATAGAGTTTCATAGTATTTTTTCCTTTACTTGAAAACTTGTTTTAATGATCAAATTTGGCTGTTACAAACCTGTATACTGTTGGTCCCACCCCCACCCCCTGTTTTAGTTTTTGGCTAAAATTTTTTGTGTCTTTTTATTTCATTTTGTTTTTATTCCATTTCTTTTCTTTTTCTTTTTTAAAGAAAAGAACACAAGACTGAATACTGCCAACAGCAATATCTGTAGAAATGATGCGTTTATATAAGGGACAGATTCAATGATGTGTTATTCACTTTCCCCTTTGCATAAGTTTGCCTGTGATGTGTGTGAGGCGAGGTGAATGTGCATGTATGTGAAGAAATGACAGCTCCCTTTGACTAGGAAATGAAGGTGGACTGCTTAAAAACTGGGAAAAACTCATTCTTTTGAAAACAGACTTCAGTGAAAACCATGGAAGCAAAGGAAAGACACGATACATTTCAAAATGAATAAAAAACATCATTTTCAAATCTAATGTCTTCTTTGTTATGGGTGTACCCCAAAAGTTTGTAGAACAAAAATGTGGATGACTAAGAATTCTATTCGACCCTCCAAATTAAAGCATCCGGATAGGCATCAAATACTGTATCTACAAACGCCTGGAAAATTGAAACCACCTATATACAATTTTATAAACATTTTAAACACCAAAAACATACATCTTTTACAAACCAGCCTGTTTATAACAGACAAATGTACAACATGGTCTCTGGTACAGTGCTTTGCAAGAACCCTCCCCATTTCCAGACACATCTGTCACTCCCAAAATGCAGTAGTATGGGCTCATAAAATTGTTAACTAGGAGCAATTCAGGTATTTGTTTACTGAAGGGTGCTATAGGACATACTAATGGGTCCCACATACTCCAAATGACTACAGAATTCTCTAGCTCATCCTGAACACTGGAAGAGACTACTATGGCCTTTGTGTATTGTTACATACTTGTAATTATTGCTTTTTATTATTACATAAGGAAAGAAATACCTTATTCTTTTCCTGTCTTAGCCAGCTGGCTAAATATTCACTGATGTCAAACCCATGCATGGCTACTTTAAACCCCCTGCGACACACAACTGGAAGCTCAAAGAGGTGGGTCTGAATCAGTGATGTGCAGCTGAAGGTTGCAAGACACACACTAACAAGAACACACACCAGCTCCTCACAGACCACACAGAAAGATGGCACCAAAGAAATACCCCTTGGAAGCCCCATGTCCCACAAAGCAGAGCATGTCCAAATCTAACCGCATGGCTAGTATGTGCAGCAGTGAGAAGGCCAGACAACCCACACGACACGAACACTAGACCATCCTGAATTGTTTCATCTAAAGGTGTTTTCTGGGTTTTTAAGCATTTGTTCTGGCCATCTTTCTCTTTGTGTGTTTGTTTGTTTGAGAATTGGCCCTCTCAGCTTCAGCAAAGCGATACGGCTCTGTGGCGAGGCAGTCAGCAGATAAAGGCCAATAGGACATGCACTCCCTTTTCTTCTGGGATAGTGATTTCTAATGGTAGGACCCAGGTAAATCTACCCAGGCCTTCCTGTGACTCCAACAGCTTGGACCCTAGATTATGGCCTTGACCTACATCTATTGCTATGATTTTCCCATTGCATCTTGTGAGTGGGCAGGAGAGGGGTACACAAAAAGCAGGCATGGGGTGAGGCTCAGCAGCAAAATACTCTCAGAAGAAGGGGATCAATGCAGCATGCTGCCCATCCTTACAGCCCTATAGCTCCTGCTTAGAGGGTGACAAAGATTAACAGTGTCACTCAGCCTGACCAGCATGTGTGTGATAATTCTTCCAACAGATACAAAGACATTCGCTAATTGGCTAATTTTCCATCATAGTGGACAGGACAAGAACAGCTGGTAGGCAGAGCTCATGAGAAGAAAACAACAACATTAAAACCATCAAACACACTGGGTGGGTGTTTTGCACACCACCAGTTTCACCACCATTGACGACTGTAGTCCGAAGACAGTTCTGTGCTCGCTCCACCCCCATTCTAGAAACATTCATTTGGCAAAAGCAGCATTTGATGAATGTCCAAATCTCTGGGCCCATCAGAGCCCACAGAGAAATGGTCCCTATTTGTTTTGTTTTCTTGCATATTTCAGTGAAGGAAAGTGGGAAGTGAGAGGTTCAGCAGAAGGAAGCAGCTGCCAGCTCAGGGCAGCTTAGCGGTGTGCAATGTTATGGATGAGGAGTAGTGCCTAAGGACAGGTGAGAGTTTTTGTCAATTAGTTAGCTTCTGTGTGAGCCCGGGCAAGTCTCTTCCTCTCTCTGGGCATGCTTCCTCTCTTATGAAAATGGGACCTAGACTAAAAAACCTTTTAAGGATGCAGGTCTTTAGAGCTGTGGCTACTTCTCCTAGTTGCTTGTAGAACTCACTGCACTCCATTTTCTAATCTGTAAGAAAATCTAATTTTTAAAAAAAGAGAATCGATTTCATACGTTTACAGATAAGTAATCCAATAGACCCAGTGCTCATCTGGAAAGTCTGCAGAGCTATTCTGCTGAAATTTAGCAGGAAGGTGTCCTAAAGAAAGAAGTATTTTATGTAGGTCAGGGGAGAGATGGGGCAGGGATTTCTTCAGTGCCTCCACCACTGCCTGCAGAGAGCTCTATTTATGCCTTCATTATAGGGTCAGCCAGGCATTCTCTCTGGAAGAGATGCTGGCTAAGCACTGGTGACTCATTGGCATGAATCTCATCTCATATTTCCTGGGGGCAAGAAATGAATTGTTGGTTTTACTTTGATGGTTTTATGCTGTCGTGTTATTAAAAGCACAGCAGTGATTCAACTCTGGACCATTAGTTTGTCATTCTCTTTGTGATTCTTGCAAATGTACTTCTTACGTAAGAAAAATACTAAAGACTTGATTCTTGAAAGCAGCCTTAGTGGAATTCATTTATTTCGAAACCACAATGTGGATAATGCCGCCCATGGAGAGTCTAACCAAGAGAATGGGAGAGAAACGCGGAGAGACCCGAGCAGCGTATCTGCTAACTTAGGAAGTTTGGGATGAAAGGGATTTTGTCTCTGAATGACAGATGTCCAGAAACACCAACTCCTACAAGAAGTAAGAGGACCAGAGACGACTGAGGAGTCGATAGAGGCAGATCTCAGGCGGCTCCCTTCACACACCAGTGCTGGCGTCACTAGGAGCCATCCATACAGAGATTTGCTCATGAGGCAGATGTGCAAATATGCATTCATTCCCATGGTCACTGCAAAGGCGGTGGCCACAGCTGATCAAAGTGAGAGAGGAAAGTCAACTCCACTGCTAACCTTAACTTCCGGACATTGGGCTTTTGTATTTTCAGTGGGACGAGCATTCTATTAAGGGAGAGTGATGGCCGAAGCCCACCTGTTAGATGGGAGGGAAACCCCAGCTTGTAAGCAAATGTTACACAGTTTCAAATAGTAGTTCTGAAAATTATAAAACACTGTCTTTAAAAAAATCACAGTACCTGCTTTAAGTTAATATAAATGGCAGTACTAAAATAAGGTTAACTGAATTGGAGCAAGATATGGCATTTGGTGTTCCTGTAACACTAAAGATCAGAGAAATTGACCGTGAGCAGTCTTTGCTCACCTCAAGACTTCCAACACTGAATCCTAAACCCTTTGGGGCAGCTTTCCTCAAGAGCAGCTGTAGTGAGTGCACACTCAGAGTGATATCTTGGTCCTCCTCGCATGCGCGCATGTGCACACGCAGACACACACACTCACACACACACAATCTAATGTTTACGTAGTCACTACCTACTTTCCTCTTAAAAGCCTAAGAGTATTTATAATGATATCATTACCAGTTTAGAAGAACACACACAACTTTCACCCGTGGTGTGGAGAATTGTGATTATCTAGGCTGAAACCTTTGACCGTATCACATACCCTCTCCTCTGAATTGTGAATTCTGCTTAGACTTTCAAATCTGTCTCATCCTAGAGAGCCCAACAGGGCCCAGTTTCGGCAGCAATGTTAGAACCATAGATATGGCCAGGAATATTTGACAGAAAACACAAAAACAAGATCGTCACAGTTTTCTTAATGTTTGAACATTAACCTCCCACAACCCACCCCCTGGACAGCCTCTTATTGCTCTTTCTTGGTAACTTTCTCAGAGATCACAAAACCTAACAGTATTATATTGGATGCTTAACACAAACAAGAAAAAAAGATCTGAACACACTGAGCATTTTATAACCGAAAATTAGGCAGCTCCTTTAAACAACAGCGTTGGTTTCAAAGGCTTCCGCCCACCCTCGTGTTTAGCTCATGTTTCTTTCACCTAGAACACTAACTTTTCTGACAGACATCTCTATTATTCTCCCTTCCTTGCCTCCAAATCACATGCAATGATGTCCCTCTGACGGTGGCGAGGTAAGGAACTCTGGTTTCATACTTTCCGGATCACACTAATGCACAAAGCCATTCATGATCTCCCATTTAACTTAGTAAACTAATTTCTTCTCCTTTGCATTCCAAGCCACAAACACCCACAACAAGGATTGTCCGCTCCTCTCTCCTCCTGAAACAATTCTGAGCCTCTCCTTGTCACTCTGGGAGTCAAACTTGCTTGTGACAGAAAGACTTGTGAGGGTGTTCCTCATAGAAAATCCACATTTCCACAGTCTTGCTCCATCCAACCCAAGTGCAGCTTATTTCCCTCCATGCTTTACTAGTTGGGGCACAGCACCTATGGGTGTCGTCTACACCTGGGTCTGGTGCTGCGTTTCCACAAAGGGAATGTGAAGGTTGGTGAGGCTGAGCTCGCCTGCACTCTCGTAGTCACTCATGGCTACCTCAGAATCATCAAAGCCACAGCGGGCTGACATATCTGAGGATGAGGTGCCTCTGGAATTGTGCAAGGACAGAGACACACTGTCTGTGGGGGCCATGACCTCTGCGCCCTGGTTCATGCTTACTGCAAAAGTACTAAAATCACAGCTGGAGGATGGGCCCCCCAAATCCGTTTCTCCGGGGAGTGGGTGAGGAGGGAGGTACTGGCTGGGGTGAAACCGGGGCCTTCTCCTGCAGTCTGGGCTCATGGTGCCAGCGAGTGAGGTGGGCTGGGAGGGAGGCAGGGCCTCATACTGCTCAGGGAAGTCCTCAGGCAGTGGCGGGGGTAGCTGATCCTGACTCAGAAACTCTTCTTCATGAGGTGGTGGGTATTCACTATCAATGTCATATCCACCTAGGTAGTAGTCACTCTCCAGCTCTCGTGTGCTACCCTGGTGTGCGGCCCCTCCATCTTGGCTCTCATAGTTGGGCATTTCTTCGATATCAGATAGCCGTGCTCCAGGCATCCAATCAGAGGTGTCCCAATGATAGGCTGTAAGGGGAAAATCCAGACGATTAACTTCCTCTAGACTAGAGAAGGGGCAAAGATGAATGAAGAGCAGGTATGAACCTGCCATGCATTACTAAAGACCAGGAGACCCTAAAAGCCAAGGTCATATGCTAGCTCTCTACAATGGCCCATTAGGGCCAACCATGCTCTGGTGCCTGGCTGGTGCAGACTCATACTTACTCGGCCCAGAGATGTGGTCACTAAAGGCATGCTGATAGACACAGACTTAAGATCTTCAATATCCACCCCTACCCCTATTTCCCATCCACATGCTGTGCACAAGGCCGAGCTGGCAGCATGCTGGCAGAGAGATGCATGGCCATACTGTGAACTGCAAAAGGCAAGGAGCTTTGCAGGTAAGTGGAAGAATTCCACACACAGGGGATGGGCTGGGGAATGAATGCCTGTTGAGCATACAAGACACCTGGAACATGCAAAACTTGGATTGGGAGACTGGAAGGGGGGAGGGAGGGGCATGGTAAGAGTAGCAGAGTGGCGAGAAACACAGAAATGAGCCGTTATCCTGGGTGGGTGGTACAGTCACCTCGGTTGTAATTCTGTCCTTGGTCCATAACAGACACTGTTCAAATACAAAGAGAAATGTGAATCTGGCCATTCAGGCCATGGGAAGAGCTAAAACAGATATTTCAGAAGCTTTAATAGTACTCCCAGAAAACCAAGGCCTAGCCCTGAGTTTAGATTTTTAAAAAATCTCTCCCTATTGCTATTTAGGAAATTAATACACAAATTCCATCTGTATTTTGCTATAATTTTATTAAAGCACTAGAAAAATTTCCCAATATAAATTAAACCTCATTGCCATTTCTGATGATTTTATAAGTTCCCACAGCTCACAGCAGGTATTCAACAAATACTAGAATGAATGTAATATTAGCTGATTAACCTGGATTGCAAATGAATATTCTTTACTTTGAAGAGATTTGATAAGGGAACATAGATATTTAAATAAATTTGAACTAGATTTTCTTTCATAATTGTTGAGTTTATTGCAAGCCAGAGATACATCTGGCATTTTACTTGATTTCTTTTCTGGTGTTGGAGACCAAATCTAGAGTCTTGGGCTAGGCAAACAAGAGATCTATCAGTGAGCTAAATCCCCAACCCTGTTATTATCTTATTTAAAACCATTATTATATTGCACTTTCAGCCCCAGATAAAGTGCCACAGAAGCAAACTTTCCAGAAGGACACAGACATGTTATGATAGAAGAAACTAATGAACAGAAATAAAAAAACAAACTGTAAATACCTTCATTCTCTATAGAGTCAACTACATTGTTGACAAGTTGAATGACAGTCACTATGGATGCTTTGGGCAGGAAAAAAAGACAGGAGGGAGGGGGAGGACAGGTCCTGGTTAGTTACATATTTCAAACACAGGTTAATGAGCAATAACAACAAAAATGAAGACGTTACACACAAACCCCCACAGCCTTCCCATAGCCTTCCCTCAGGGCAGGTGTCAAGAGGACGCTTCTACATGGGTGCCTGGGATTGTTGGAACAGAAGGAAAACAGTAGAAAGATGGGAGGCAGTGCTCCTACAAAGTATGGTGGTCAAAGATCTCCGAGTCATTTCTTCACAGCCCATCACCTGTCACCAGGAAGATGGTGGCCCACGAAGCTCAGGGACAGTTCTCATTAGTGCTCACAGAGGCCCTCAGAGAAAGCTTTCACCATTCTTGGGGCGATTACTTGTTGCTTGACAATGTGCTCTGAATCCAATGTCAATGGTGTAGGCAACCTCTGAGCTGATATGAGTCTAATGGCCTTACACATGTCATGGATGGCCCAGATCGACCAGAAGCCCATCTTCTGCTGTGAGACTTGGGGTATGAGAAGGAGACCTCTGGTCTAATGAGTTGTCTTAGATATTCATGACTTCAGATGGAAGGGCCTAGTGCTATCTGCCCAGATGCTGATCATGAAGGGGTAGATGTGTGATTTGTAGACCCTTTGCGAGCCATCTGCCTGACATTATGGCTGGAGCTGCTGCCTGGTTTTTGAAATGATAAGTTCTCAATGTTTAACATAATATGCAAAGTGGCTGTAGCCTTTTAAGGAAAGAGGATGCATCAAAGCAAACACACCTGGGACAGAGGCTTGTGTGTTTGGTTTGAAAATTGTCAAAAGAAATGCAGTTACATGGTTTGTTATTCCAGCAGATAGGTGTGTGTGTGCGTGTGTGTGCATACATTTGTATGTGTTTATGAATGCATGCACTCTTGAGTGTATGTTTGTGTGGGGGAATGCATGTTTACACATTCACGGGTCTGCACAATCACATTACCTTGAGACAGGGCCTACCAGTGAACTGGAAGCTTGGCATGTTGGCTTGACTGGCTGGCCTGTCTCTTAACCCCAATGCTCAGATTAGGAATGTACCGAATGCATGAGATTTTATGTAGGTGCTGGGGATTCTAACTCAGGTTCTTGTGTACAGAACAAGTGTGCTCTTACTAAGGAAGCCATCTTCCTAGCCCCTGCACTGAAACTTCTTCAGGGGTGGCTAGTGTTATGTGAACATATGGGAGAGAGCTGGATTATGTACAAGAAAGCAAACTGTTGTCACGTTCCCTGTGTGTGCCCAGAGGTTCGGCTGTGCTGTTTCTATTCTGCCTTCCTGTGTACAAACCATCGAGCCCAGGACTTGGCACAAAGTGGATTAGCAAGGTCCATGTGTTGAAAATTACATTATCAAGTATTAATTTTTTCCTTGTTGATTACTGGTCAATGGGGGGAGCAGCCTAAGGTGTGGGTTCAGGTGGGGCTGCCTGCCCCTGGATGATCGTTTGAAGTGACTCTTGCTTTAACACCACATGACAAATATTTGCTAGTTTGACTTGCTTTTTCCTTCCCAGCTTGTCCTCCACAGCTGTTCTCCTAGTCAGAAACGCCAGCCCTTTCTCCACCAGCACAGGTTCATGGGAGCTGGAGGCGCCAGACTTGGCATTATTAAAGTCTTCCATGAGCTGCCAGGACTTGGGTGCAGCATTCTGGGCAGACAGGCATTTTCTAAGGAGCTGAATCATACTTTTTAATCAGTTCTCCAAAATCCCACGACTCCAAATGATGAGGCAGGAAATTCAATGAAACAAAGACATCACTGGCTCTACAGAGAAGCCGCTCTGTCTCCAAACTAATGTCTAGCAATGTGGTGTCTGAATGTAGAATGTGGGGAGGTGAGAAGCCCCAAGCATCACAAAAAGGGAACATAGTATCCTATTTGCTGTGAACTGTCACTGGGGAAGATGTAATTCTGTCATCATTGATGTCAAGGAGAGCTCATGGCTAGGGTTGTCATCCACCCAGGTCCCCATGAAGGTCCTGCTCTGACCAGTGCCTTATTAGGTCTTCTATCAAGGACTCCCAACAATGGGTAAAAAACAGTTAAAGGCCAATGAGCAGGACAAGTAACAATACAGTGGTGTCCCCTTCTCATTTGCTGTCCCCAGCACCAGGCAGGAAAGTACTTACCATTGTCATCGCCAGAATCTGACTGGAAGGAGCTGAGGGACTGAACTTCAGAGTTGCTGCCTTTGTTGCTGTTTGTGAAGCAAGTCACTTCTCCTGTGTCTTCAGCCCCTTTGTCTTCATGAACAGCAAGAGAAAGCAGAAACAACGCTCAGCCTTATGCAGTCCTTCAGTCTTTCTCCCTCTCTTCCTACCCCCTTTTCTCAGAGGCTTTTTTGATTTGCTTCAAGAAAAATAAGTTAGCTCCACAATGGAAAATTGATTGTGCCATAGGGGGCAAAGGTCTGTCAATCAAGTGATTTACATTATGGATTCGAAACCCTTAACCCGTTGTAAATGAGGTTCTGAATAGCTGTCAGCTGAAAGTAACTGTTCCTGCCTCAAAGGGAGGACTATGGGGAGAGCAGAGGGAGGCTGGAGTCGCTGGGCTGCTCTTCATTCAGACTTAATTTATGTCATTTACATGAACCGATGTGGTGTCAACTCCAGGTTAAATGAGATTACTTTAAAAACAGGGGTGTAAATATTTTATAGGCAAGAAAGCCACTCTTCCTTCCAGCTTCTATCCCTGGGGCTCAGTGGGATTTTCAGCTCTGCCTTCTAGAGGGCAGTGGTGTTTCATCTTGGGGTTGCCAATGTTCTCCGCCCTGAGTCTGGGAAGAGGAGAGGCAAATGTGAATTTTCCCTTATTCAGTTGGGAAAAATAGGCTATAGAAAAATAGGCAGGCCCTTACACACACACACACACACACACACACACGCACGCACGCACGCATGCACGCACGCACGCACATCCCTTTCCAATTTAATAGATGTAAGAAGCAATAAAAGGCTCCATTTCTTGAGGTGGTCACGTCCAAAATGAATTAGTTGCCCAGAGATTGTCTCACCAGCTTTAGCTCTGTCTTGTTTAACAAAGAGGGAAACGTATTCTAGAAAATCCAATGATACTTCAGGGGGAAATTTGAGTTTGGGCCCGAGGTGGATTCTGGAAATAAAGCTGTCATATAACTAGGTAGGGGGTGGAAAATATTCTCCAAGAAATACTTCAGACCATCGTGGAATGTGAGTGTGCAAAGAGATTCGGACCTGTGATTAGGAGAATAGTTACTCTGTTTTGCAGCCACAGAAATGATTGCTCCTCCTATAAAGAGGAATTTCAGGAGGAAACATGAGGACTCCCCATCTGCTTTCAGATAATGAAGTCAGAGCTTTGGATAAACAACTGATAGAAATGCAGAGACACTGGGGAGAAATCCATCTCCCGACAGCACTGCCACAAAACACTTTAGCAAAGAGCAAGGTGTCCATAGCTGTCCCTTGAACACCGAGGAATATGTGGTCAGCTGGCCTGGTGTCTGCAATGGCCTGCCCAAGCTCTTAGCTGTGCCTTTACATAAACCTCCTTTCATTTCTTAAATAAAAGAGTTGTTTGGCAGGGTGTCATTACACACACCGTTAACTCCAGGACTTGGGGGGCAGAGGCAGGTGGATCTCTGTGAGTTCTAGACCCCACTCTACATAGTAAGTTCCAAGCCAGCTAGTGTTAAAGAGTAAGACCCAATAAACAACAAAGAAGCAACAATCAAAAAGGAGTCTCTGCACAGCAGTATTATGATCCTCAGTTCCTGCTAAGACCCCAGGCATGATTTAAAATGCAGGTGTTCACCGAGCACTAGAATAGAAAGGCCTCACCTCAGGTCTCCCCTCCCATGGAGAGATGCTGTCTCGTACTCTCCTCTGCCCCTTTTCTGCTGAGCCCCTATAGCAGTTCTGCCAAGGGCTGCAGAGACTTGGAACCTGGGGCCCAGCTTCTGCCCTTTGCTTCTCCAGGAGCTGATAATGCTCCCCCTGATGTACCGCCCATTTAGCTGTGGTGGTCCAGGCAGACGGAGGCACACAGCAGTGGGGCAGTGGTAGCTCTGCCTCAGCACTCTCGTCAGATCGAGGTGTCTACCCCTCATATCTATATCTATGTCTGTGTCTATGTCTCTATCTATCTATCTATCTATCTATCTATCTATCTATCTATCTATCTATCTGTATGCATGTGTGTATGCATATGTGCGCACACATACAACACACACACTTTTTTCTTTTTCTTGGTCTGTTCCTGGTACTTCATACTATGAACCTTATGCACGGGCGTGGCTTCTATAACAAAAGCCACCTCTCTTCTCCTTCTCTTTCTTTTCTGTTCTGCCCTCTGCTTACAAACAGTCATCTCCCAGCTTCTTTCAGAGGACAAATCAGCCTATTCTCTCTCGCCCCTCAGTGAGCCGAGTCTCCTACAACATGCAATATGTAATATGTCAGTATGCAGATGATGGTCAACTGTCACCTCTTTGACGTCTAGATGCCCCTCACCGCCATCCCAAGAACTCAGGCGAGCATCTTCATACTGAGCTGGCAGCTTCCTGGTCCTAGAAGACCCTCTCTAATAGTTTCCTACTGAAATTGACCCATACTTAAGGATTCCGTCGTGATACGCCCCTTGTGCAGAAGCGCCAGTCACTCCGTTGTCTGCGCATGCTCTGCAGGACCATTTGGCAATAACTCGTCCTTCCCTTGCATATTCAGCGTAGCACACAAACTCCTGCTGTTGAGGACTTCTTAAAATGTAAGGACACATAAACCACTGTGTAACCTGCTGATAAGCCAGGGGACAACAGAGCTTGCCATAGTCTCATTTTGTTGCCAGGGCAGAGAGCAGTTCCCTATTTACTTATATGCAGATGCTGCTTTGCTGGCTCTGCCTCCCTTCTAGAACGTCCCTTGCAGGTCTGTCAGAGCTGTATTTAAAACTGTAACTAGCTCATGCCACTAATCTGCTTAAATACCTGCATCACTGTGGATCCTAAGTCCCACCCTCTGCCTGATGCTCAGCAACCCCAGCCATACTCAACTCTGATTAGCGCACAGCACCAAGGCTTTTCCCATTCCAGGGCTTCCATCCCCAGGGCTTTCCTCAGAGGTTAGAATCTTGCAGCAGGAGGTCAAAGAAGAAGAAAACACAGACACTTGGTTCCAGCCACTTCCCCTGCCTGTGTTCTATCCACTTGTTTCATGAGACTGTCTTTCTTTTCTCCCTCCTCAGAGGTTAGCATTGACTGGTGTTGCTGAGACCCAGGGGCTTCCTAGGACACCTATCTATTCTTGCATCTTACTCACTTTCAGATCCTGTGTCCCAGCCGTTCTTCCGGATGGAGTCGCAGTCCGAGCGGCAGGGTGACACAGCTGGGAGGTTGGGAGCCACGCTGCACACCACCACACCCCGCCTTGCTGTCAGGATGCGTGGGGATTCTGGGTGGAATGTGCTCATCTCCTGTGGCTCACCACCCAGCGCGTCCAGGCTTTTGTCCAGATTGCTCCTGGAGTCGCTCTGGAAGCAGGGTGTGTAGGCCATGGGGCGTACTGGCACCTGTGGGGGCCCCACCTCCTGGTACACGTTGCGCCCGTCTCCTGCACGCAAGCTGCGGAATGGGATGCCGTTGCTCTTATGCAGCAGCGCAGCTGTAGCCGGGTCCTGCACTAATGTGATGTTGTTGCGAGAATAGTTCTTTCGAAAGACCTTCTTGCGAAAGACGATGAAGAGCACGACCAGGGTGAAGATGACGAAGAGGACCACAGCGATGCCTATCAGCTCCTCCTTTCCCACGTATGAGTGGCCAGCCTGGATGTTGGGCACAACCACAGGGCGCAAGCCACAGTACTGGCCTACATAGCCTGGGGTGCAGTTGCAGAAGAAGGAGCCAAACAGGTTGACACAGGAGCCCCCGTTCTCACACTCTTCTCGCTCACATTCGTCCACGTCATCCTCGCACCTTCAGTGACAAAGCACAACAAAGCCCTTCCAACATCAGGACCACTGTACCAGAGCTCAGGTAAAAGCTTTAAAACGGAAGGAAGCCCCTACAAAGTACAGTATCTTGTGTGTGTGTGTGTGTGTGTGTGTGTGTGTGTGTGTGTGTGCGCAAAAATGTGTGTGAATGTTCATACACATGTATGTGTTAATATGGGTGTGTGTGTGTGTGTGTACATAGGTACACATACCCATGAGTGAATTCAGCCATTTCTGTGTCCATTGAGCTCTTGCCCATTACTTTGTAAAAAGTGTGCCGTCTTAGGTCTTCATGAGATTTGGAAAAGGGAAAAGCTCATGGGAGAGGAGTATAAGAGGAGAACGTTTGGTGTGGACACCTTCTCCAAATTCCCTGAGTCAGGTGCACCTTAGAATTTAAAGCTGTGCAAGTCTAGAAAGAGCATATAGTATACATTTCTCACATTGTGTAAAACACTTCTGCAGCCCTCCCTCACAGTGCAACATAGGATCTCATAATCAAAGTCACTGGCGATTCCACAGGGAAACATGGGTGTTGCACCGTGTGAGAGAGATGGACGAGGATGAGCATTGGAGGGCAGCTAGACAGTTTTTATCTCCACAGTACTATAGCTACACAGGCTTTTACAATTATTTTAAGTGTGTGTGTGTGTGTGTGTGTGTGTGTGTGTGTGTATGTGTGTGTGTTACCATGCATTGGCAGGTGCTTGCACAAACCGGAAGAGGGCATTCAATCCCTTGGAGCTGCAATTACAGGTGATTGCGAACCACTCAATATGGATGCTGGGAACTGAATTCAGGGCCTCTGAAGGGCAGCGAGCACTCTGAGATGTTGGTCTATCTCTCGGGCCCCAGTAGCCTTTAAGTCTGATTCCTTCTTACCTTAACCCCGAAAGCACGTAGTTAAGACTTCTCTCCTTCTTCATGCTTCTCTACCCAAGTAATTGTTCTGATATGTTCCTCAAAAGAGTCTGATTCACCCATAATTTTGGCAATCCACCTTTTATAAATGTAGTCCAAATATCCCTAATTTGAACAGACTGGGGCTAGGTCAATCAGAAATTAGCTAGAATCACAGAGTATTTAAAAATAAATGCAGCTTTATTACTTTAAATTACATCCAGCGATTCAAGCGCAGCTAAGTCTTTTTTGGTGGAGTCCTGAGAGGCTTGCTCTAATGAACATGCCAAGCTGCTCTGTAATTAGGCTATTACTTGCCGAAGAGTACACATATGTACTTCTGAACTGATCAAGGATGCCTGGAAGTGGCCTTTTCTGCAGAATTCAAAGCATTCCACTCTGTCTGTCTGGTTAACACTTTAATTTCACTCATTTCCTGGAGGAAAGGGGTTTTCGAAGGAAAGGTAAGGATTAATTTCTCAGAATAGTCAGTAAGCACCAGGTAGTGGAGTCCAGTTGGCAGGTTCTGCGAAGGGAGTTTTCTGTGTGTCTCAGATTTATACTGGAAGATTTAGGAGGTGCTAAGCACATTTGACAGAAGAGGTGTCTTCAACATGATAAAATGCATGGGGATTGACTAAGCTTGAAGGGACAAAAGAATAAAGTAAAACATACAAATTAGATATAACTGCTGTGTATATGTGTGTGTACTCACATGTGTGTGTATATGTGCATGTGTGAGTGCATGTGCATGTGTGTGTATGTGCTGTATATTCCTTGTCAGTGTGGTTGTGTACACATGCCTGTAGAGACAAGAAGTTGATCTCAGACGTCTTTCTCCATCACTTTCCGTCTTTCCTTTTTGTCTTTCACTGAACCCAAAGCATAGTGGTTTGGCTAGGCTGAGTGGTTAACGAACCCCAGGAAATCCCAGCCTTAGGATTGCAAGTCCATGCTGCCCTACCCAGGTTTTCCCGAGGTGCTAGGCATCTGAACTCAGGGTCTCCTGTTTTCATGTCAGTCACTCTACCTTCACCTAGCCCACGTGAACCCATGTGGGAAAGACAGCAGTGTACCCATTTATTCTAATGAACTACATGCTGGGTCTGCTCCTTAGGACAAAAGCATGCAGAGAGAGGTCCTTGAGCAGTCTCACTTACGTGACACCTGTGAGGCCGGCTTTACAGCTGCAGAGGAAGGTGTTCCCTATGGGGTCACAGGATCCTCCATTCCGGCAAGGGTTAGGGAAGCAGGCTGTGATCTCTGATTCACAGTTTGTCCCCGTGAACTGCGAGAGACAGGAACACTGATAGCCTGGGGAAAACAGAGGGCCTCATGAGCTGGGGAGGCCTCAGTGACGTGCATCCTTGGACTCAGCTGTGACAGGCCCTCTCCTTATCCTAAGCAAGGCCTGGATTCCAAAGTGGATCAGCACACTGGCTACTTGGAATTTATTTGCCATAAAAAAATACCAGGTTGCAGTTTGTATTCCATATTAGTCCACAAAACTTCACCTAATTATCCATATTTTAAAGAATGCTCTGATCTTGTCAGAGACCCTACGAGCAGAGACCAGGACGGTGAGGGAAGTGGCAGTGCATTCTCTATCAGGCTTCTGCAGATGGTGACAGCTCCAGATGGGAGAAGCCATCGGTGCCACACTCCCTCCAAGTGAGGCCAAGTCAGCTCAACTGCAACTCAACTCCTAACTCTTCATATCCCCTGTGCAGAGCCTCGTCTTTGCATCTCTTTCATGTTCTATTCATGAACCTGTCATACAAAACTAGGCACTGATGTCTGTGCCACAGACAACATTAACTATCAGGCGAACGAAGACTCAGAGTCTTACGCGTGCCTCGGGGTGGAAAGGATACATTACGACTGTGAGGTTGTTGTCCGTAGAGTCAGACGCACACTTAGTAAATGAGGGATGCTCTATGCGTTTTGCATTGTCAATCACAGTGTTTACACTGCCTTAGGAACCACCTGGGCATCCCTTTCAGTGTTTTAGCATTCTCTTCTGTGGAATGCCGATATTTGTGATTGTCTCTAACAATCATTTTCTGCTGGAGTTCCATTATGTCTTTTAGTTGAAAACATCAATCATATCACACACGGACAGTCTTCTATGGCCCTTCTTCCCAATACATTGTAATCTTTTAGTGTTAGTTAAACAAACAGTATTTGTATTATTGTAATTAACTGTAATATGCTATTTGTAGCTAAGTTACCCAGTGAATTGTGACTTTTATTTTCATGCATATCTCTGTCTTTTAAAAAAAAAGGTCAAAGATGAACCTGTGTGCTTTGGATTCCTCTTTTTCTGAATACTTATTTAAATTTACCCCAGACTTTACTCTAACCAGGCCTCCCTGTGCTGAGCTGCTAAGGAGGTCTTTGCTGATGCCTCTGGGGGGCTCCACCTTGAACAGCTGACCTTCTACCCAGCATTCTTGTATACCTGTGTTAAAGATCAGTTTATGGATTTATCTGGCTTATTCACTCTTTCATTTGGAGATTCTATAATTGCTTCCCATGGGAAGGGGTCGGAGGGGGCACATTTTAGGGACGTTTGTATAGTTAAATCCTAAGACCTCACTGAAAGTTAGATTACATTAGGAAATTGAAGCAATCTTTTGTGTGTTGTTTTTGGGAGCTCCAAAGTCTCTGAAGCTTGCAAGAAACCAGATTGCTTTTCTCTCCAATATTTTGGAAGGTCAGATTTTTTGAATTTCATGTTATTTAGCTATGCTGTGATTTAGTACAGGCTGTTCTAGCCAGTGTTGGATCCTCAGTAGGCCCTTGTAATCTCAAAACTCATATCCTTTAATTTTGGTAAATTGTACACGTTCTTGCACCCGTTTATTGGTGATTTCCTTTGCTTTCTCTTCTGTCTTCTTGGAAGTTTTCCTATTTGCTTCTAAGATTGAGACCTTCCTGGAACTCTTTATCTTGCCTGTGCCCTTAAATTCTCACTTCTTGATTATTTCTGCGGACAGTTTCTCATTTTGGATTGCTTTTGAGACTGGCTGACAGTGTTGTGGTCCAATAACTCTGTCTTCTCCCCTTTTCCTTTTGGCAATTGTATAATACTGGCCCCAGATTTGCGTGCTATAGCCATAGCTTCTTCTCTTACCTCCTGGTGTCATTAATAATTCATGATGTTTTTCTACCTGTGTAGTTTCCCCTAATTTTTTTGATCTCCATAACAAGCTATTTCGTGTTTCAGTCCAGCTAGACTACTCAGCCCTGCCATTTAAACACTGGTCTTATAGTTTAGGTATTTGTGGATGTACCAACATTTACAATCAGGCATTACTGTCCATAATGTGTGTGGGCCCAAGAAGAATTTTTGTCTCAAATCAACACCCAGAGAAAACTTTGCCCATTTCCAGCCAACTGGCTTGCTCTATGGCTTATTATTTCAATACTGCAAAACCAGCTCTTATGTAGATTTCCAGCCACTAGCCTGCCTTACAAATTTAGACTTGCTAGCCCAAAATGATGTTTAGATAACCCCATAAGATTATCTTCTCCCCTTCTGTGCATGTGTGTAAATATACATTTATGTGTGTCTGTGATATATATATATATATATATATATATATATATATATATATATATATATATATATATTCCTTCCTGTTGATTCTGTTTCTTCTCTGGAGAGCTCTAACATTATCTTCCCAATTACACAACTCCCTCATGATCTTCTATAGGGCATCTATGACTATTTGCTGTAGTAGTCAGCTTGACTGACTTCCTGTCTTTAAAGACTAATGGCTCTATGATATGTGGAGGTGTGGAGGTTCCTGCTCATAGCGATTGGGCATTTGGCAGGGCAGTTACTGAACCACTGGTAAAACAGTTAGAAACAGAATGAACACAGAAAAGAGCAAACACTATAAACACTTTGTTCAACGGAGATGGTTACCAGCACATCTAGACTAGAAACTGTGATAAGCACCAGCAACACAGGCTCAGAGATGTTTACAGCCAAGGAAACCTAGTTCTAGAGAAGCCAGGACTTTCTCATGCTCACAAGGCTGGAGGGACTCAGACCTGGCCAGTGCCCTCCTGACCTGTTCTGAACACCACATGTTACTGTGTTCACAACTCACTGAGCACATCTCTGTCATCAGAAAGAGGCCGACTAGTTCAGATCTGCATTGTGATCTCAGACCCATACGAAAAAGGAGCAGAGGGCCCTGGAAACAAACCTGCTTTTAAAAGTGTGATTTGGGTGAAGATTCTTTGACAAACAACAAAGGGGAAAATATTGGGTTAAAACACTCAAAACTAGATTTTTAGTAAATAATGATAACTATTATTCATCCTCTGTGAAAGACTTGCTTATCAAATCTAACTTGTCATTATTTGATGTTATAATCTCATCATTCAGCAGCAGGACCTATTATCAATAATATTCATATCAACAAGTTACCACAATAAACCTAAGTGTTCTAGTGATTTAGTGTTTTAAAAATAATTTCCAATCATGCAACAGAGGAACACAGTGATCCGAGGAAGAGGCGTGGGAATGGTCTGCTAACATCCCCCACAGGGCCTTAGAGAGTTCACGAGGCTGCTCTAGGACATGGGACTAGTAAGCAATTAAGTCTGAACCAGGCTTTCCAACTCCCAGAACTTTCTACAATACTGTATAGGTTCTAGAAATTATCACTGAATGAGACTAATGATTTGCCAAGAATAAGAGATAATTTCACATAGTTCTCTGTGGGGGTGGGGAGCAGCAGTAAGACCAACAGGATCAGACATTCCTTCCAGGAGCCAAATAATCATTAGATGAACAAAGTCACGCATGTTTCTGTTCTTCTTAAGTATTCCCTTATGTTGTTATAACACACGCACACACCACTCTAACACACACAAAAATATGCACACATAAATACACATACACATACACACATGTAAACACACGCCAATACATGGACATACCTACATATCCACATATCAGCAAATGTGCATTCACATACAGTTGCACACATGTACACACCTATACATGCACAATTACACCTATGCACACTAATACATTTATACACATACACATGTCTACGCATGCGCACACACACACAATTTCTAAAGATATCCAGAGAGCATCAAATGATTGCAAATATTATTTAGCACTATCACAAATATTAAAAAAACAATTTTTCATGGTATAGTTTCTCAAGTCTGAATAAGAGTTGGGGTTTTGGGAGGTGGGAAAGAAGTAACAAAACAACTAACCAGAATAATAACTTCTCATCTGACTAGGAAAAATTCCAAGTACTTTCTATGACTTGTATTTCATTTACTTCTTATAAAAACTGCATGCATTATAGTCTCTGAATAGCAGTTATTATCATGGTTTCTTTACAAACGAGAAAACAGGCGCTTAGGTGAGATGGTTCTCTTGTGGTTATGGACGCCAGTGAGCAGATGGACCATGCAGTACTTCTCAGCTTGTAAGAAGGAAATGGCCTTACTAGCATTGAAATATGTGTACAAAAAAAGCCACAGCTTCTTTCCCTTCAAATCTTGGTGACATGGGAAGTATATTTTTAAGTCTTGCCTCCAAATCTGTGTTCCTGTTTACACTCCTAGTTATAGCCCATGCAGATGGTTTTGAAACCTGCGCCCAGACAAACTTAAAGTGCTTCTTCTCTTACTCAAAGAAGAACATCACAAAACCTATTAAACGCAAAAATAGAATCGGAACAAGCAGTTATAGAGCAAATTTGGGTCGTGTAGGCAAATAATCAAGACAACTTATGTTTTATTCCTTCGCTTAGGTTTTCCCCAGTTCATTCAGACAATGGCATCAACCTTCTCTGCTCATCAGGGTAAGGTGAACAGGGTTCTTTGGGTCCACGTCTTGATAACGAAACAATGCCTACTGCACAGGGGTGAAAATATTGACACACACATACTTGCTGCCATGATGGCTGAATTGTAGAACGATCATGATTTGGGTAGGTATTTGGATCCCAGGCTGAGTCCTAGATGTTGCTCCTTAACTGCGTGTGGGCAACTTGCCCAAGATGCTTGACTTCTGAGAACCGCCTTCCTTTTTATGATCAGCCATATTCAGGAATGATCATGTCAGAGAGAATAACAAGGCTCCCAGATTCTGGAATTCGGTGTGGCACACAGGTACTAGGTACTTTGGTGTTAGGTTGTAACTACTGCAGACTCTAAAGTCAGTTTCACCTTCCTGTCGCTTATAAGCCCTATTCCCACAGTCTGGGGAACTAGCTCTGTCAATAAGTGTTTGTCTCACACACACAAAGACTTGAGTTAGATCAGATCCCCAGGACCACTGGAAAAAGTCCAGCATGATGGTGAATGCTTATAATCCCAGCACCTGAGAGGTAGATAGAGGTAGATTGCTGGGGCTCACTGGCCAGTTAGCCTAGCCAAGTTATTGATTTCTGGGCCAGAGAGACCTGATCTCAAAGAGAAGCAAGGTAAGCCATGTTCTGAGGAGCATCAGTGGAAGTGATCTCTGGCCTTCCTGTGCACGCACACATCCACATGGACATGCGCCTAGCATACCTGGTCTCTCTCTTTGTCTCCTCTATCTCTGTCTTTCTCTCTCTACCAGCTAAAGTCAGAAAAGGGTTTCAGTATGGATTTTAGTTAATCACAGTTGGGGATGGTCTAGTTGCTGCTGACCGTCCTCCCTCGTTAATTTGAGTTTTTCCTTTCTGCAAGCAAGGTCCGTTCAGTGCTTTAGGACCTTGTCAAATAAAAACCTCTGGGGAGAACTATACTGGTCCCCAGGATGGGTGGCCTACATTTCAGGTACGATGTGCTGAGTGAGGCCTTGATTAGTTTCTCTGGGGATGTGGCAGCCTTTATGTGCTCACAACAAGAGGTACATAGTAGAATCTCAACTTCTAGAATGTTCTTTTGTGCCTTCACATGACTTAGACTTTTTAAACTTTGCTTTTAGCATCTATTGTTATTAATGCTGTCCAAAAGAACAACAAAAAATGATCTATTTGTAATCTAGAAAACTGTCACTCAAAAGAGAAAACCAGTTTTCATAAGCTGCAGTATTCACCCAGAGACCTCTACTGTGTACACTCAGCAGGCTGCTTCTGCATTCTTGGGCCTCTGATCAGGGGGTCAGTGGTGGAATACATATAGAGCTGAGGGGAAGCAGGCCACACATGTGACACCTGCTGGTTACTAAAGAAGCAGTGGGACTTGGAACTTAACATGGGTCAGCACAGTGTTGCCACCTGATGAAGTTTGATGGACTGAACTTACTTAGACTTACAAGGAAAGGGAACCATATACTTCACAAACCAGGGTCCAAACCAACAGAAGGAACTTGGTTGCCAGGACACTTCTGTGGCCATCTTCTTCAAACATCTAAGAGCCTATCATGCTACTTGATAGGCAGAATATTCAGGGCTACTGAGAATGAGCTGGGCAGACACTATTGGTTTTATTTTTGAGGATCTCTGGGTAACCTGATTTTGCTGACAAGAGTGTGATGCTCTGGGGTTGTTCATCTGACTTCCAACTCCTTTTAATGACCCGTGTCTGTTTACCAGTCTTATACTCACAGAACACATTCCTGCAGATAAAGAACTCCTAAAATCCTCTAGCGGCAGTGGTTCTCAAACTCGGATGTACATGGAACCTGCCTTGTTAACACTGAGATGCCTGAATTCCTGTAACTTTTGATACTTCAGGTTTGTGTCTTCTTTCTACTGTTCTTGATCTTTTCTTGGCAAAACATTCAGGAGTTTGCAAGTATAATTTGATTATCCAGAAGAGGATTCTTCTGGTGTGGACAACAATAAACAGAGACAAACAAATATATTTTCTTATTAAATGAACAATTAAGAAACTCTTCAATAGCAATACCTTACAAGTTCCTTGAGTGGCCAGATGCATTGCATCTCAGAGGTAGAGAACCACTATCTAATAGAGAGGGAAACAGAAGCTAAAACAGATTCCAGGGCAACTCAGAGCTGGATGGTGGCATCAGATCATTGTCTAGGGAGCATGCTGAATCAGTAGGTTCGGGTGGGACCTGTGATACATCTTTTTAGCATCCTCAGCAACAACGGTGTAGCTTGTCCCTGGGGCACAATTGAGCATAGCAAGGAGCAAAATTCTGGTTTCACACTTTCTCAGGTATGTGATGCTAGAATTCTCATTTAATGTTTCTGGGTTGTTTATTCGTTTAAGTGGGAGAGGGTTGTAGAAGGGAAGAATGTTGAAAAATCAAATGTCTTAGCATGCAAGCATTTCAGGGCAAGTGATACTCTAGTATTGTGTACACTCAAGCTAGTATC
The DNA here is from genome assembly GCA_028551405.1 of Uromys caudimaculatus. NCBI lineage: Eukaryota > Metazoa > Chordata > Mammalia > Rodentia > Muridae > Uromys > Uromys caudimaculatus. Next base: position 98,066,378 of record CM052706.1, on the reverse strand, counting down.
TCTGACTACTGAGATGTCACCAATGTTCCTTTAGGATTTAAGCTTCCAGTTTCTTACAAAGCTGTCTGAGTGATTGTCTCTGGCCTGGTGACAGCGTGGCTTGGTGCATTGCTTCACCAAATTACAGCTTAGTTCTCACTGTGATTTCCTTTAATTGTCTTGAGTTGAGCCTCATGAGGCATGGAGAATTGAGCATGCCTTATTCAGAATGTGGGTGCCCCCTGGTCTACACTCCACCCAATGGGTCTGAAAATGTAAGGGTCAGAATGGGTTCCAGCCATTTCTTCTCCATGGTGATTGCTGTTTCCAGGTCATGTTTGTGAAATATATATAATTTTAAGGCACTACCAAGGGGAGAGCTTTCTTTCTGTGGTTGATTTATAGAGTCATGTTACAATTTAGCACTCCGTGCTTTGACTCCCCCAGGGTTCCTGAGGATTGCTTCTTGGGCAGGAAGAATTATAAGGTTGGTCAGAGCTGCTGACTATGCCATTCCAGGCTAGTAGATGCAACTCTTTGGTCCTTGTGCCAAGGCTTTGGTTGGGTTTGGGGTAGTTGGGGAGGAACCCTGAAAAGAAATATTTCTTGCTGTGGGTTGGCTGCTTTAAAGGTTATTAATGTTCTGGAACAATGTGCCACAGTTTGAGAATGAGGTCTGTTACCAGGAGATCCAACAACCAGTGTTCCACTATTGTTCTGTGACCGAGGGATGAGGATGGTAAACCATGTCTTGGCATTTACAGGGATCCATGGGAGACAGTTATAAAACAGACCGGCATTCAAATGAACTTTGCTGTCAGATTGCCATGTGCAATGGCTTACCTCTAAGGACCCAAGTCTACTTCCTTAACTCAAATGTGCTCTTGCAGTACTGCATACGTCCCGGCTTTTGATCTGGAAGCTGCGGATTATGGCCCAGTGATCCGACCTCTCAGGCAACCAGAAGGAACTCATAAGGGCATGACTACACTTCATTTCACTGTTCTTTTAAAGAAGGTGCTTCTTGTAAGTAATTATGGTCAGTTTATGATTCCATAGCAGGAAGACACCTGAGTTTGGGCTCGTTCCTTTGTTTGTGCGCCACCCTCCTAATTTGGCAAAAGAGATTTTTCAGCTAGGAAAAACAAGTACATGACAGAAATGACCATGATAGGTGTTAGAGAGATGGCCCAGTGGTTAAGAGCACTGACTGCTCTCCCAAAGGGCCCAACTTCTCTTCTCACCATCCACATGGCAGCTCACAACTGCCTGGAACTCTAGTTCCCGGGGGTCTGCTGCCCTCCTCTGGCCTCCTTGGCCATCAAGCATCCATGTGGTACATACATACGTATGTAGCCAAAACACTCCTACAGAGAAACAACAACAACAACAAAATAATAAAAGTTTTTAAAATGTCCATGATAATGATAGAAAATGGAGACTAGAAAGCAGAGTCTCTTCTTTGAGGCTAGGGCCCCATCTTTACAGCAAAGAAGCCTGTAGTGACCCCTCACACACCAGAAAAAGAATTCTATGTCTCTGACGCCACAGTAAGTCATCACAGAAGACTTCTGACATTTCTGTTAGGTGGGGCTTGATCCACCTTGAACCATGCTTCCAGAACCAGATTCTCTAGATCAGGTTTGGAGTAGCTTGGTGGGATGGCTCTCCTTGTAGAGCTTTTCTCACACTGGCAGAACGGTGGCCTTGAGGCAAGGGGCTCGAGATGGGCGTGAGGGAGGGAGGATGGGCTGATTATTTTAGAAAAGCATACACTTGTGGGTGCAAAGAAGAGACTGGAGCCGAAAAGAGACTACATTACCTTGGAAGGAAGAGAACCTGCTGAGGAGCCCAGAATCAAGAAGATTGCCCCATCATAGAAGAAAGTAGAGCATGAGGAACAAGGAGAGAGGGTCTGCACATACACAGGCCAGTCTGACCAGTAGGGAGGGCAAGGGGTAGGAAGAAGTAGAGGTGGGTGTGTAGTTCAGCTGGTAGAATGCAGGAGGCCCTGGTTTTGATCCCTAATACATAAACAGAGTGTGGAGATGTGTGCCTGGAATTCCAGTACCCAGAAAGCAGAGGCAGGAAGATCAGAAATCTAAGACCAGCCTTGGTTACACAATGGGACTCTGTCTCAACAAAACAAAACAAAACAAAAAAACAAAACAAAACAAAACAAAACAAAAATCAGAAAAATAACTAGTGTTTCTCAGAGGGGCCCTAGAGCCATTTAGTTATATAACGTACCTGTTCTGAGTACTTAATTAAAGCATCTCATGGCAGTTAAAAATGCAGCCTGCTGAGCCAGACTCCACAGTCTTTCCCCTTTGTTCAGTGACTATTATTATTTTAAAGATAACCCTCTCTGGAAGACCATAGCTTTGCCAGGAAAAACCATGTCCTGGCTTGGTTAAATTGTATTACAATTGTGGCTGCATACTCAGGATTTGACACGCCATGGTGTTCAGTTTCAGCCCAATTTAATTATATGCCCTTTCATATATTGTCAGTGGCTCACATTGGTAGGGTTTTTTTTTTTTTTTTTTTTTTTTTTTCCTCATGAAAAATTGGCCATGATTTGTCGTAAGGGGCTGGTTTGCAGAACAGCTAGTGGAGAGTCACTGCCCATCATCCGGGAATTATGGCTCCATAACCCCCTTTATTTACATATACTGCTGAGACAGTAAAAACAGCAAATAGATTTCTTAAATCGAGACAGTAGGAACTTCCCCCCAGGGCACTGGGCTCTCACGGTGACAGTGACATATGTGAGTCTGAACAACTTTGCTGTCTGTGTCCCTGTGCCGCATCACTCTATGGACAGTTTATAACATTCTCTTAATAAAATGACTCTAAATTCAGAGTCAAGCTGCACCCAAATCGGATGCTAACGCTGAGCAGAATCTCAAGTGATTGTGAAGAAGGTTTAAGTCTGCCAGTCAGACGGCTGCTCAGTAGCTCTGCAAAGGGGCTAACTGCGGCTGCTGAGAGGTAGTGGCAAGGCCCAGCCAGAAGGAAGCCTGTGTGGTTCTCCACACAGACTGCATCTAGGAGGAGAAAGGAGTCTTCAACCTCAGGCTCCTGGGCCTCAAGCAATTATAGACATACTTTGTGGCTCTGTTCTCCCCTTTGCTCCTTCATCTCCTCCCATCGCGTTCCTGCTTCCCACTCCTTCCCTGGAGAATGTACCGAAGAAGAAATGACTAGAGAACACTGTGCTGGAGTCCCTTCTGAGAGCCTCTGTATGGTTTCATCTACTTGTAGTGTGTGTGTGTGTGTGTGTGTGTGTGTGTGTGTGTGTGTGTGTGTGTGTGTGTGTGTGTGTTATTAGTATCATGAGTAATGAGAACAACTTCTTGTCTGTTTTGGAGACAGGGTCTTCTCCGGCTTGGAACTCTCCATGTAGGCTAGGCTAGCTGGCCATCGAGCCCCACGGGTCACCTATCTTTCTCCACCTTCCCGGTGCTAGGGCTGCAGGTGCAAATTACCACGGCTAGCTTTTAATATATGGCTTCTAGAGATAAAACTCAGATTTTCATTCCTGCAAGGTAAGCACCAACTAGTTTAGGCTATCCCAAGTTCCCTCTCGTTTTTTCAAAAGCATGCTCCAAAGACCCTTCCTCTTAATTCTCTTCCCAGGGAGGCACGTCCACTCCTCCAACCCATGTAGCTATACTGGTCAAGTTATATCCGAAGGACCATCCTCTCCGGGAGGGTCCAGGAGAAGGTGGGAGGGGCTGGCTGTGAGGGCGGGCCTACTTCAGGTGCATGCCCTCCCCTCCCCTAGGTGCCTGCACAGATGTGCACTCACCGCCAGAGGGCAGAGCGCTGCAGCTGCCCCGACACAGACAGGGTTAACAGACTAGTTTGCAGGTCCAGTCGGTGAAATCAGGCAGCCCTCTGCCGAGAAGGCAGGTGGCTCCTGAAGTCACACCTCCTAAGGAACTGAAGTCTGGAAGAGTGTCTGGTGGGCAGGGATGAGGTGGCTGCATCTACAGTCTGGCTTCCAGTTACAGTTATGCCAGATACCCTACAACTGTCAAGTTTCTGCAGAACAGAGGATTCAGGAGGTCTCAACTTGCAGCGGTGAGCATTCTCTCCTGGGTGGGGGAGGGGAGAGCTGGAGAAGGTGGGAGGGGCTGGCTGTGAAGTGGGCTTACCTCAGGTGCACTCCCTCCCCTTGCCTAGGTGCCTGCACAGATGTGCACTCACCGCCAGAGGGCAGGCCGCTGCAGCTGCCCCCGTGCAGACAGGGGCTGCGTTGGCACGCGTCGGGGTAGAGTACACAGCCCAACTTCAGCTCCGTCAGACCCACGACCTCCGCGAAGCTGCTGCGCTTGTTTTGGAGTGGTAGCTCGTTGTGATTGAGCACCACAGAGTCCAGACAACCCTGGAAGCCACCGAGGACCTGCGTAACCCGCGTGTCCGTCAGGCTGCGGATGTTATCCGCTTGCACCAGCGCACCAAAGAAGATGGCACTGTCGGTGCTTAGCGTCTGGAAGTACAGGGGCGCCCTGCGACGCTCCACGTAGCTGTCGTCCAGGGCCAGGCTGGTGAAATTGCGATTGAGCTCCAAGAAGACTGAGTGCCAGCTCCCGTCGTTGACAGCGCGGCTGGAGACGCCCAGGATCCCAGGGCCGCTGCCACAGTCCAGCTGGAACCACAGCTTGCCTTCCACAATCTGTGCAAGAAGAAGTGCAGAGCCCTCATGAGTCTAGATCCGAAACGCGGTGATCCCCACTGGGCAGATGCTCCATCCCGCTTGCGTCTACATCTGAGTGAACTAAAGCCCTCCACTGTCTGCCAGGAAAACAGGCCTGACACTTCTCAGATCTTCCTGCTACCAATCATAGGGATGGCCAGGAAGCTCACGGTGGTATTTTAAAAAGTTTCCATCTGTGGACCATGCCCAGCTCTCCTCTCCTTTAAGACCCACTGCGATATCTTGTTTGTTTCTGCACCCTCCTCTATCACAGCAATGAATTCTGCGAAATCACCAGTTTCCACTGGACATCCACCATGTGGTATACAATAAGTTAAGGTGATTTATTCTGCCCTTCTGGAGTTCACTAGTCCAGTTGGCAGGGGCATAATCGCATGTTAACTCTGCACACACGTATACTTACACTCCCCAAACAAGTTTGCAAAAGTGTGAAGTAGAGGAGACAAGAGGCCAGATAGAAGCAAGGGCTTCCCGGTACCCAGCTTGGTGTGTAATTTGGAGAATAGACACTGGTGATATTCTTAAGCCCATCTTTTGCTATCCTGTTCACCATATAGACAAAGAGGCACTCCCAGAGTGCCCAAGCTTGGGGACTGCATATAGGAGGGGGGTGGCAAGCCTTTTGTCTTCCTTGGGACACACTGTGTGAAGAACAATTTTCTTGGGCCACATATTAAATTTCATAGGCGTCCAAAACTCATAGCCCAGCACATGGTTTGGAAAAGAATTCAAACGTTTGTTCTGAGTGGCACTGCGACATGATTTTGTCATCTATAAAAGTATGAAGTTTTCAGTTAAGAACTGCACAATAGAGTTACAAAGTAAAAATCATAGAAAGCCTGCTAGCGGTTTAAGTAAGTTTATAATAACTATAATAACAACTGTATTAGGGCACATTGGCTGGGAGTTAGGTACTCTTGGCTTACAGTTTATGAATGTTTAACAACGGGACCTTCTGATCAGCTGTTTGCACTTTGGGGCTGTTCCAATCCCTGGTCAGGGTGCTACAGGGGAGACCTGCCTGCTTTAGAAAGGACATCTACCATATCCCTCGAGGCTACCACCAGAGAGCATTTATCGCCCATCAGTGAGAAAGTAGTACCACCGAAAGATCCTAGCTGGCAGAGAGCAAAGACAGACTTCAGCATCAATGTAGACCCAGGCTTCCTGATGTTGAGGAGATGGCCTTTGACCCTTGGTGGTCCCCTCTGGACTGTTTCTTAGACATGCTATGTGGTAATAGGATTGAGGGGTAGAGGGCTAGGTCTCCATGTAGCTAAACTTACATTTGGCCACTAGGGGACTCCCAGCTGGGCACTGTGAGACAAAAGGGTCTAGGTCTAGAAAACGATTTTGTGGAGTCCAGTGTCCCGGGGTGTGTGTGTGTGTGTGTGTGTGTGTGTGTGTGTGTGTGTGTGTGTGTGTGTGTGTGTGGTCTGTCTGTCCAGAGATGTCCTGACATCTGCATTTCTGTGCATAGCACACATAGACACTTGTGAAAGGGCAGAAATGACAGGCAACAGGAACACTCCTTCCATGTCACCAGCAGCTAAAGAAGTAAAACACTGAACCGGTTTATAGAAATGAGCCCAGCTGGTCTTTGCATGGTGTGCTTTACTTGAGAAGGAGCGGCTTCTGAAGCACTCATCCATATGAACGTCCTGTTTCAGAAAGTTCCCATATCAAACAACCCAGTGACTCTCATGTCTGCTCTGTGACTCATGGATTTTCTCACCTGCAAGTCAAGCTCATGCGTTCATGCCGTCAACACTGGCACTTTGACAGCAGGGCAGAGCCAGGGAATTGGGTATGCTGAGCTTAACGCCCGGTCTGCCTGTACCACCCTGCTCTCTGGAAAGCAGTGCTCTACATTGGTGGGTTTGGGTTTGGACGGCAGAAATGTGTGGTGGCTTCCTCAGCAGAATGGCTGGATACATCACACATGAAGCGCGCGTGCGCGCGCGCGCACACACACACACACACACACACACACACACACAGAGCTTTGCAGTGTGCGTGCTTGTATGGAAAGGTCTGAAAGCAAACATTTATTTTCAGAGGCTTTCACCTATAATCATATGCAATTGCTGGGTTTTGTTGTTGTTTAGCAAAATAGACTGAATAGCTATTGTAAATTGCAGCAAACTTGCTCAGTGACGATGCAAAGCTAATACATCTGCATTTGCGTGTACGTAATAAAGCGATAGAATACGGCTTTGGAGACACCGTCTCCTGCCGCAGCCCATCTGCTGTTTTACCCCATGGCTACAAAACACTGTCCTCAGTCAGACATGGAAAAATCTGCTGGTGAACGTGCAGTTCATGTAAGTTTCTATAAAAGAGTGTTTAATTAACATATTATTTGATTTATGCTCCTCCCTCATCACTACCAGTTGCCTCTGGGTAATAACCAGAAAGAATTGACATGAGCCAGATGCACCCACGCACGTAAAATCCTGCCACTAAGGAACTAAAATTGTCCCCTGTGAATACCAAGCACAGCTAAGTTTCTCCCCTCCCCCCTTTTTATAAAGTAACAGCAGGAGCATTGCTCAGAGAAAGAAGCCAGGCGCCCACACATCTCATCTTTTCCCAAAGCCGCATCACCGGCATCGTGATGATTCTAAGCATTTTGAACCATCAGTTTTGTTGCTATGACATTCCAGAATATCGAGGCCCAAGGTAACCCCGTGAAAAGCTAATAATTGTGGGCATGTTATGCCAGGGAGATAAAACAACACTTCCTTCCCTTTGAAGTGTCTGAGTCATCTTCACACGGTAGCTAATCTTTCTCTGTCTACTAAGTTCCAAAGTATTTCGAATCAGACTGCCAGCGAGGAACAGCAGTGGAGACTGAAGTGTGTCTGGGCTGTGAGAACTCTGTAGCCATGTTACTGAAATGGCTTACTGGTCAGGCAACTGGGTGATTATTTTCAATGATATACATACCCCTTTGTTATAAAATATCTACATCTTCAGAGTTGTATGAGATCAATGGTGTGCTTTGGCCAATTTTCAATGATTAGAGGATTAAGAGACAGAAAACCGGATCCATAAAAGTAGTTTTCATAGGAAAGTAGGAGTTTGAGTAGAAATTGCTAAATTATGAGTCTTAACACTTTGGATCCGTAGTGTATGGCTCAGTGTATCCATAATGTAGGGTTAGGTGTAGAATAGTCTAACCAGAGCTGGGCGGTGGTGGCGCACGCCTTTAATCTCAGCACTTGGGAGGCAGAGGCAGGCGGATTTCTGAGTTCGAGGCCAGCCTGGTCTACAGAATGAGTTCCAGGATAGCCAGAGCTACACAGAGAAACCCTGTCTCGAAAAAACCAAAAAAAAAAAAAAAAAAAAAAAAAAAAAGAATAGTCTAGCCAGATGTCTGTTTTAGTTGGTTTTATCCTCACTGTGACCAACATTTTTACGGAAAGAGAATAGAGGAGAACTTAGTCTTCAGCCCACACTTTCGGAGGGCCCAGCCCATCCTATCCAGGAGGGTGTGGGGAACAGGATGGCTCCCATCTTGGTGGCCAGGAAGCAGAGGAAATGTGGAGTTGGAACACAGATGCCCACTTTAAAGGAGTCCCTTCTTAGTAAATTATCTCTGGAACCCTCTCACAGCCATATCTAGATGTGTGCCTCACCCATCCCCCAAAAGTACTTGTAAATACTTTTGTAAAAGTACAAGTACTTTATAAGTACTTGTAAATCTAATCAAGTTCTCAGTTAAGACCGATCGATCATTGCAAGGGTTATTGAACAGTCTCTGGAAAGGACTCCCTTCAATATCATCTTTTCAAAGCCACTTGCTGTTTATCTGGCATGTGGGGTACTTTCAAGAAAAAATAATTGTATCAGGAAATAAATAAATGAGTGGAAGTTCCAATCAACTCCTGGACCTTTTCATAACTCCTGAAGAGCTTCTAACCTGCTTGTCTGTCATACACCCACTCACGGTCCAATAGTTATTACTTACTAAAGAAATAAACAAACGCCTCCACGCCTCACCCTCCTCACAGGCAGACACGGGCACTGCTGCCTTTAGGAAGGGGGATGGCAATCATAAGTAGATGCTATGTGAGAGCTGGGAGCCTCCTTGGCCCATGGTTTGTAAGATCCGCCCACACAACTCATGAACTCATCCTATCTTTCTTTCGGTTCTGGGATATCACTCTATGTCTGAGAATCATCTGACTAAAGGTCTCTGTGACATGCCACTTTCCTCAATATTTCTTATATTTAGGAATATTTCTAGATTAGCAACCAAGTTTCTGTCTGCTTTCCAGTTGGTGCCAAAAAGCCTGACAAGAAACCCCTGGGTTTGCTGTGATTTCTCCTCTGCTCTGGAAATCTGACACTTTGTTTTTAATAATCATAAAGGAGCACAGCCCCCTCTTTTGTTATGGCTTTGCTGCAAGGAAAATCAGAACTGGGTTTGTGCTCAACTAGTATATTTTCTCTGATTTTTTCAATATCATGATATTTTACTTTTTTGCTTCATTAATTGCATCATAACCTTTTATTTTCATGTCAATGGTGCTATAATTTTTATTGAATTTGTGTGTTTATGCTAAGTCTCAAATCTTTTTTTAGAAGCCAGGGAAGTAAATGGGATACAGAAAGGCAAGTGCTTTCTAGTGCAGCCAGGACACAGGGACATTTCGGCCCATGAAGGTTTTGTTTTTTTCCGACTACCATGCAACTCTTAAACAGTTGCCAGGGAATGCCCTCTGCCCCAACTGTCTTAAATACATGTTTACAGAACGCATTCTGCCTGGGAAAATACAGGCAACCTGGAAGTGCAGTTTAAGTCAAGCATTTCAGTTTAGTGGCTGAAGCAAAGCACAAGGCACACAACGTACCTCAAGGCAGTGAGAGCAAACCTTGTACAAGGCTGTGTTCGGCAAGTTCCTTATGAGAGTACTACTGGCAACATGGATGAATATCTGCCACTGCTCAGTATAGCTGCAACCTGCTCTGGGCAAACCCAACATGAGAGAGATAACAGAGAGACTGGTGATGGTCCACAACCCCCAAAGCCTTCACAGAGGGTCCCTTCAAGTAACAACCAGCCTTTGTTTGTTGGAATTCACTTTTAGGAATTCAGTTTTCCAACTTCAGAAACACATTTGTTTCATGAAGTACTGTATACTTGCATGGTGAATGTTATCACAGAGGTTTATTCTCCTTGTCTGTCCCTAGAGACGTGCACTAGGAACACACTTGCCAGGCATGGGAAGGTGGCAAGCTTCATCTTAGGATCAAGTCATCCTTATCTGATATTTCTGTTCCAGCTCAAGTCCAGTGCAGTACAGAGATGATTTAACAGAAAGTATTGGTGGAGCTTGAAAAAGGAGGGAAGGCCAGAGACAATGTTCAGTTCTCACTCCTCAGGCTCTGAAGACTTCTAAGGAGCCTGAGCAACTATAGCCTGAAATAACGCTCCCTAAACACAGGCCAGGCAAAGCACATTTCTCCCATTCTTTCATACCCGGAGCTGGATGTGCTCTTCTCCATCCTGAGACCATAAATCTGGGTGTGGTCTATACATGTACAGGATGTGATCTGTGACAAAATAAGCTGCAGTGTCAAGGAGAGCTGAGGTAGGCTTGGAGGTGAGGAGCCCAGAGTGGGACACGCTACAGTGGGGTCGGGCCTTACCCCTGGGTAGCTAAGCAACCTTGGGTGAATATGTAAAACCCCCTGGATTATTGATCAAGTAAATGGGGATAACACATCCACAGAAAATTTGTATTGAATTTAAAATTAGAAAGATGCAGCTACATCTGTTAGTGTTCTTAGTGTAATCACGAAGGCATTAGGCTCCTCAAGTTGCATACAAATGGAAGATTTATTTTGAAGGAAATCTGGTTGCTTTAGGAGGACTTCTGAGGTCAGAAAATGATTTAAAAACTGAGAGACTTGGGTCATGAAAGGATACGTGGGATATTTGTGCTCAAGATCTCCTACTTGCTCCCCAAGCAACAGTGTAGCTAGCCAGAGAGTGTGGCAAGAACATGGTGAACAAGGACTGAGCCAACCTGTTAAGGGATTAACTTTGTCGTGGGATTGATTGACACATCTGTCCTAATGCCCTGTGCAGTGGTTGGAATACAGAGGAGGTGAACATTAAGCACTTTCTATAGGGAGATATCTAACCTCTACCGCCAGTTTTGAAATAATAAATACTACTAAATACTAAAATGGAGTAGGATGCTGGCATACTTTTCAACCCTGTTGCTCTCTCTTTTATCCTGAAGTCTGTTCTGGTTTTGCAAACCCACAAGACAATAATTTTAGTTTCTCCCAATGTAACAGTCAGCATTGTCAATGAAGAAATGATTGTGGGCAGAGTGTGGTAGCTCATGCCCATAATCTCAGCAATGAGATGCAGGGTTACTTTGAGTTTGAAGTTGCCCTAGGCTTCAACATAAGACTTTCTCAACAACAATGACAAATATAGACAAAAGCCAAGCTGCAGAAAAAAGCAGTTCATTTTACAAACCTTCAGAATCATGCAGGGGTTGGCCCGTGTGTACATTATGACCCCATTGCTTTGCAGGGTTCTCAGGCGCAGAGCTAGCTTGAAGTCCTCTTCTTTGCTATTTTCAGAAAGCCGGTACTTGATGTAACTGTTTCCAGCAAAGCTGAGAGACGTGTGCCCTGAAAAGACCATTCCAATAGCACAAATGTTCTTTTAAAATCCAGAAATGATCAGGGACCCACGGAGCCACCCACACATCAGGAAAGCTGATTGCAGGCCACAGCAGTTAAGGATGGAACCCAGGGATCTTGCCAGATTACAGTTTTGCATCCTTAAATATTAACCAGTTAGCAACCAAAAATATCCCACTTGTCTCATGTTCAGAGCAACTTGGTGAATTCCATAATGTGGATTTTCTTAGTATCATTGGATTCTTAACTGCCTCTTTCCAAATTTATTATTATTAAAAGATATCCTATGATTTCTTCCATACCACTGCAGTCCCTCAGACACATTAGAGCTTCACTGGGTCAGGTGGTACATGTCAGTAATCCCAGTAACTGCCAGTAACATGCCAGTAATCCCAGTAACAAGAGGCTGCTGCAGGAGGCTCTCAAGTCAAGGTCTCCATAGATTATAGAGTGAGTTCATTGTCAACCTGGATGGCTTATTCTCAAAATGAAAACACAAAGAGAAGCTGTAGCTAAATGATGGAGTGTTTGCCTTTCATGAGGTTGTAAGTCAGTTCGTCATAGTAAAAGAAAAAGGTTAAAAAGAAGAACTTTCAGTCCCATAAACCAAGGAAAAGTCAGTCAAGGCGTTTTCATGAAACACTTGTATTCATTCTCCAGGCTAATACCAAACAGCCAAGTGGTGTCAGGTGTTAAGGAAGGAAGCCCTGTGCTGTCACAGTACCGATTGTCAGTCATTAACTATGAGGTGTCTACTCTCAGACTCTCTTCTCTCTGTCTGTGTCTGTGTCTGTCTCTGTCATTCTATCTCTGTCTCTGTTTCTGTCTCTCTCTCCCTCTCTCTTCTCTTAAGTATAGGCTTTAGCTCGAGGATTAGAAGAAAAGGGATTTTTTTCAGAGGAAAGTAAGTCACACCAGACAGCATGGCTACGGGCTTCTCAAAGAGGAGTTACCCCTCCCTAAACTCTGCAGTCCAACTGACCTCACCAGATTCTAAATTTGCCTGATTCTAAATTAACCATCTTTTTTATTCCTCAGCATTCTGGTCAATATTACAATGCAGCAACAGGTCAATAGCTTTGTAGAATGAAGAGCAGAGAGAATGAAAATACAACAAATGGGTGATGTCACCAACAATAGAACATCCTCCATTTAGAAATTGACAGAAAGAGATGTGTGCTGGGGTAGGCCATCTTAGTGACTCCCTCAACTTCCAGGTGTTCCCTTCATTTCATGGGCAGGTCTATGCTGGATGTCAACCGTGATGAAGTTGGGTTACCAGTTTTATAATAGGACATCCCACAAAAGCTGAACTTCTAAAGCCACACGGGAAGCGAAGTGCTTCCCACATTAGGCATGATAACTCGTATTGTCACTGTCAGTACCATGACTGTCATCTCCTCCACCACTCATCATCACCCACAGCCGTGCTGTTGGGTTTGCCTTACAAGAGATAATAATTATCTCCTGGATTCCAAAATTGGTGTCAATGTTCCCAGATGTTAAATACACCTTATCCTACTGGGGTGGAAAAGGAAGAAGACACTTTTAGAGGAAAAAGGTAAAATAAAATCAAAGAACTGAGTAAAAATGTTAAAATTGGATGAAGACCACAAGGAGAAGGTTATTTGGATGAAAATGATGTAAATATTGATTTTTCTTCTCTAAGATGCAGAGGTGAACAGCTCAGTTTTCTGCAACATGGCATTAGCTAGAGCTTCCCAGGGAAGAGCTGGCTTACTTGGTGTTCAAAGCTGGCCTTATTCTATGGAGAGTTGATGAGATTGGCTCAGATCTACCTACTTTTGGCTTGGGTTTTTATTTTCCTTTTTGGCTACAGATTCAAGCAGCCTTCTGAATCCTGGGGGGGGGGGGGAGCGTGGTCTGCTCTGTTCATATGGCAACACTCAGTCTTCTATAACTTCACACTCTCATCAACCATCTGACATGACTGTGGACCCATGAGATGGTCTCCGCTTTACATAAGGAGTCCTGTGTTCATGTCTCCTTAGCATGGACTGGCTATGGCACAGCCCAACTAAACATGAGGGTAACCATTGGTCATGCGCCATTATGAAGGTAAGTGTTCTATACACATAAACATGTCTTTTGGAAGGTCTAATCGGAGACATTCACTCAAGGAAAATTCACTGGGGAGTGGGAGCCCCACCCTGTCCTGTCCATACCACTCTGTACCTGAGCACTCTCCAAGTTTCCCTGGTGGACACTGGCAGAGAAATGGTCTCCTGCTGGCCTCATATCCCACACATTGCATGTCCTCTGGACAGGGTTTCTCCACACAGGGATCGTTGGACCCGGGGCACACTCCTCCTGTGGCAAAGACAGAAGAAACATGATCAGGACATAGATTCACCACCAATTTTATGGATCATAAGAGATCATGAAGGCCTGGGCTATATGTGATCTCAAGTGAGCTACAAAGGGGGCCCCCAGAAGCATGGGCACTGGGATTGTCACCAATAGATGTCAGGGCCTAGCTCAGATCTCAGTATCTGCCAACATTCCAATGCCAGGCTGAGTAGGATAAGAGCAAAGGAAAATCCAGAGCTTATCCTATTAGGCCAAAATATGCCAAAGCTTTCTTTGGGCAAATTTCAGCTGAAGAAAGATCATCACTTTAAGACTCTGTCAGAAAGTACTAAAGAACGTTCCCAATATCCTAATAGTCATATATAAGTACCGTGGGTTTATCTATCTTCTGCAAACCATTACCACTCTGAAACACTTGAGGGCAGAATGTAAGAGATGTTAGCTGTTGATTTCAGGGAGAGGGGGAGGGGAGGACGAAGGGATGTGGAAGGGCAGGTAGAGGGGTCATGAGTACATATACTTAAATGTAAGTCTAATCCTAAATTATTAAAGCACAACTCATTTTATTTCCTAATCCTTTCTGCCACATGAGATTTTATAGATTAACTATGAGGGGTCCCTGTGAGCTACTTAGAAAAAAAAGCAAACTTATCCTTGGCTGAGTCAGGAGTCCATTTCACTTGCTTGATTCAAGCTTAGATGAAAGTTTAATCCCTTAGGAGGGAAATCCCTAGAAGAAGATTAAAGCAGACTAGGACCCAGGTGAATTAGGTCAGCGCCAGCATCAAGACAGGTATGGCCTCATTGGAAGCAGCATGCCTGTCAAGGGCCCTGGGGTATTTCAAAGACATTTAGGACCTTTCCAACTGGGCAAGAGTTTAAGTGGCAAAGGACTCTTCAAAAAGCGAATCAACTAAAATTAAGCCTCAAACGAAATGGCAATTTCCTCAGTGGGTTAGTGTTCTTACTGGAGTGCTCCTTCTCTTTGAATGAGGAGCACAGCAGACTTCAGCTTCCCCCTTCACTTGGCAGAAGCTGGTCCTCGATCCACCCTTCTCCACGATGTCTTTCCTGCTCATTAAGGACTGTCCCATGACAGTCATCTCGTTGTTCGAGGGAAAGCAGGAATGTGGAGCTAACTACCTACAGACAGTTTTTGCACTGTAGTCTAGAAGAGGAGCCAGTACTAGCAAACTCAGGATTCATAAATCCCATTTTGCCATTAGCTACAGTTGACTTGCAAAAGTCACTCTTGACCTTGATCCAGCTCTCAGTCTTGGAGGTGAAGGAATTTTAAACTGATTATTTAGAACAAGCTCTACTACTGATTCTACAAGAATCCAACGTCCCAAAGTACATCCTGAGATTTAGTGCACTCTAAACCTTTATGCTTTTCATATATTTTTCAGTATTAGTAGAAAATTACCTGATGTTTGATCATCTCATAAGTCACTTCAAGGAGCTCTGGTGAACAGTTTTAAAATAACTTTAGACATATTCAATCTACAATAACTTGTTGAATTAAAAATATTAATTTGATAAAGTAACCGAGTCCAGTGAGCTAATAAGCAAGGACCTACGAGATGACAGAAAGTGATATTCACAGACATGAAACATGCACACAAATTATATATCAGGTTACTGTTTTGAAAGGTATGTGTGAACAAGGGGTGTCCTATAAGAGGGATCCTTTGTCTCCCGGGAGACCATTAGACCTATTCATTAAGAAGAGAATGTTCTAACTCTAGACTGAAAGGCGAGATCCTCTGGGTAATAGGAATGAGTCAACCGTGGTGATGGTGCAGCTTTGTGCATGACTAAAATTTTGTTCACAGCTAACTTATTCTTTCACCAGCTGGCTCTGCCATATTGTGAACATCTTGGCATCTTTGACTCAGGTAATGGTGGCCTACACCCTTCTAGGGTGCTTCTTAATGTTGAACAATTGTTAGGTTATGCTGAAAAGTACAACCTGAACCTGATTAAGCAAAACTGCGTGGGGGTAGCAATAGCACATGCCACGAAGCGTCTTACCGTTAGATATAGTTTCTGGCTTGCCTGTAGACCCTTCCAGCGAGCAGTAACCTCCAAGAGGACTCCCATGCAGTAGTTTATGTACAGAACTCTGTTGCTCGTGATTAACATTCCCTTTTGTTTTCTATTTCAGCACACCCAGGGGTCCCATCTCCTGACGTCACTGCATCATTGACACACCACTATAGATGTCATTCATTGTCTGTTCTGGTTTTATGTAACTACTATAGTGCTAAGAAATCCTACATTATCAAAACCTTAATTTAAAAGCCACCATCTCAAAGAAGAAAGGATGGTTAGGTAAGTTTAAATGTGTGACACTAATGATATTTATCCCCATAGAAATTGTGATAATATTTAAAAAATAAAATCGAACATTTTTGCATGTATCTAAATGAAAGTTAATCACTATATTTCTGAGACAATCCAGCACTGAGGGATTTCTGCATTTTATTCATGTCTGGCCTTTCATGACCACACTCAGCACGATAATTAGCATAGAACTTGTCACTTGATCTGTCTAATCTCTGCCTTTGAGTTAAAGCACAAATTCACTTACTAGCAGTTGGATCTCAAGCGCACATCTCTTTTTCTTCTTGTGGCTTTGTGTCACAATATACAGAGATGTACATAATCAAACCACAGCTACCAATTAATGATTGTTTTAGATCTAGTCCCCACTAGGAAAAATTCAGCGTGAGTGTGTATGAAAAACAGCAATACAAATATTACAAGTGAGTGATAAAGTGAATATCAATATTCAGTATATAATAATGGACATGTGTTTTCATTCTGTCTGCTTGTGACTTCGGTCAGTTCTTCCTTCCTTTTGTTTTTTTAATGACCTCTCTATTGTGAAGGGGAAATTTATGGATAAGGAATGTGACTCTGGCTGCTTTAGATAGCTGCAGGAGTCTTCTGCCTTCATTCCACCATAAATAGTTCATCCAGCTGCCTGTCAGGGAGCTCAGCTCACAGGCTCACTCTCCTATAGCTGACAGAACTACAACAGCAAGCTTGAGCCTGCAGGCCAGTCAGCATTTTGTATGTACCTTTGGTCGACAAACTTATTCTAAGTAAATATGTAAAATCATTGAGAACCAGCTTCCTCCAGACAGGTAAGTCTCCATATCTAATATAGTAATTCTTTGCTCTCTGTAAAGTGTCATAGAAATTGGTTCCTTTCTGAAGCACATATTGTCTGAAGAGCATGGCTTCAAATGTTAATCCTGAATTAAGCCATGTGCTCCTGGGCCTCTGATGGACCCAGGTCTGGGACCCTGGGAATACTTTGGGGATAAATGCTCTTTTCAGCAGAGGTCTAAAATTTTCTAGGTACATAGAATCCATACTGCCTTGTGTGGGTGCTGAGGGGTTAACCTGATTTTAGAAATCCCATGTTTATATGACTCCATCTCAGGCAACTGTGCACACCTATTATTGTTAAGAGCCTTAAAGACCCACTCTCTGGTGGCAGAAAGTGCCTCATCAGCTCCTGAGTACCAGTTAAGAGATGACAGTGTCAACTCCTGTTGGCTTCTGGGAGGAAGTTTATCTTATTAACTATCATTAAATAATCCAGGTTTAATGAACTTGTGCTGTGTTCCGTGACAGCTCAGGGAGAGGAGGCCTGTAGACCTGCAGGCTCTGCCTCGCCAGGTACCCTCAATGTGGAGGGAACATGAAGGGCTCTCACTCTATCAAGCCAAATGAGTCCATTTGTCGTATGCCAGTGCAGGACCAGGCAGTAGTAGCCTCTGTTACAACACAAAACAGAAGGATAAGCTCCATTCCCTGTTTCCACTGAGGAAGTGTGACAGGAAAGCATCCAGATCTGATTGACAAGTTGCAGACCTGGCTAGTTATTCAATGTATTTACTCCATGGCCTTGAACATGTTGCTTATCTTTTCTGATCATGACTGCCTTTCAGCGAATCAGAACAAAGATTCTTCAAAGTGTTGTGAAAGGTGAGTGGGCCAGTGCCTGAGGAAATAGTTGTAAGGAAAACTTAAAACCAAGCTGTAAAACTGTTGAGGCTAACATGACCTGTCAAGATGGCAGAGACCTGACCTTTCTACCTGCTGCCTGATTTGAGTCAGATTTGTAAGCTGAGAGATGATAGGAAGTACCCTGTGATTGGAGGTGTGAAATCGGGCCTGGGGCCCTTTATTCTTCAGGCTCACAGGACTCCTGTAGCTGTGTCGATGTTTCCGTCCTCACTCCAAGTAGAGCCCCTTGCCTTGTCTACTACAGGTAAAGCTCCTGTCTTCTCCAACCTGTGTACAGCTCCTTACCTCCAACTCTGCTCCAAAGCCATTTTTCACCTCAGGCAGAGTCCTCCGACCTTCTCCACTTCACACACAACCCATCACCTCCACCCATGGCATAGTTCCTCTCCTTCGAGATCTCAGGCATGATTGATTCTTCACTCTCTCCACCTCAGATATATTCCCTCACCTTGTCCACTTCAGACACAGCTCCCTCACCTTCTCCACATCAAATAAAGCCTCCACCATGTACACCTGGGTACACTGTGCCTTCTTTATGTCATGCACAGTCCCTTAACATTTCCTACCTCAGGTACAGTCCCCTGTCTCTTCCACCTCAGACATATCTGTGGTCTCTTCTTCCTCCTCTTCCTCCTCCTCCTAAGGTGCAGCCATATCTTCCCTAGCTCAATTATGGCTGTTCTTTATACACTGGAGAAATGCCTATAGGATGTCTGTCTGTTCTTTGCAACTTTCCACTAGCTGAAGGTCTTCAGGTGGAAATTTCTCATTGCTTTCTACAGCACTGACAACAGAAAAGTGACCTGAACTGAAGCCTCTGTACTTCTGTGCAGGGCAAAGGGTGGTTCCCTGGAGACTTCTGGAAGGTCTTGCTTCCATATTTATGACTCTCTTCATTGCCGCACTATTCCTACACCCCTTGGGATTACGTCTGCACCAGTGGCTAATACATCAGCATCTAGCTGTGATTATTAAGCTGCCACTTTGAGCTGAGTCCATTTCTTGATTTATGTCACTGCTTCATTATGCTGAAGAATCCAATAACTAATGCTAAGTCCCCTGATCTGAAACCCACATGCTTTGCTGAGATGCTGTGTCTGGATAAATGCTGTGTAACTCAGTGAGAAGCCTTCTTGATTCATGCCCTGCAAACAGATATGGAATATATTCCCCAGAGAATCCAGACTTGAGGCAGTCTATGTGGCTCTCCCAGAAGCAGAGACATGTCGGGGCAATAGAACGTTGGGCTTAGCCATCTTTTGTATATTAGTTCACCAATGGCCAAGATTGGTTATATTCAAGACACTCTCCCTGGAGCCATCTTGTATGGATAGAATGTCCTCAGACAATTAGTACCAACAAACTCAAGCCAGAGAGCAAACCCAATTCAAATTTTTGTCTACTTAAAAAAAAAAAAATCTCAAAGCCAAGTTTCATGTGTTATATTACCTCAGAATCCCTCATTTTATTTGACTAAACTTATTATAATGCATCACCATGACCATCTCCCAACAGGCTTGCCTTCCCTGTCCTATAGTGTCTACTCCAAGAACTGTTTTCATTCCACCCCACTTGCCCAGCCAAGCTCTGCTACCCTCTCGACATCATGATGCTGTTTTAGGTGTCATGGGGATAAAGCCTTTGTCAATCTATTACACCATGCTTCTTCATACCCAGCCCAAAGCTGTGGCTTCTCTCTTTACTGCTTTCTTCGTTCAACATGCATTTCTGATTGGTGAAATCCCAACATTACAAGCTTCATTGCTTTCAATGTATTTTTTTTTCTTTTTTGAATTCTTCCAACTAAAACTGATACTTTCTTCCCTTATATCTCCTCTGTGCCCCAATTATGCACTTTCTCGATCTTGGTAGGTTGCAATTGTTTATATCAAGGAGTAAAGAAAACTGGTGTTTGTCTGAGAAAAGAGAACCTAAGGAATCATAATCATTCTCCTCAGCTATTCGAGGCAGGCTGTAGAGCAGGAATAAGCCAGCCAGACTCCGTGTGTATAACGGCTGAAGCTGTGTCTTGTAAGAAGATGGACTTCAGTAGAGTGGCGTAGAATCATCTGGAGACCCTGGGCTTGCTTTTAAACCTTAGCTGAATTTCCATACCAGAAATAAAGTAGACAGGATGTCTGTGGTGGGTGGGAGGCTGGGCTGGGTGGCCTCCAAGTTCTTCCACAGTTGCACAGAGGTAGAAATGTAATGTGGCTAACAAACACTTCCAGTAAGATGATCACATATGGATCTTGGTTCAGCCATTTATGAGCTCTGCAGATGTGAGCCTGTCAACTGAAGTTTCCAAGGTTTGGTTTCTTCAAGTTTGAGGAAAGTTGATGATAACTCTTTTATAGGGTCACAGAGAGTGTTCAGTGAAATTCTAATAGTGTGAAACAGAATTGGAACCTGACCATGGACCAACAAATATTAATTCTTTGTCCATCCCCGCTGTGATCTGTGGGTGAACTGTACACTTCTTCATTTCCACGAATTGGCTCTCCCTCTTCATTTGGAACCCTCCCCCGTGGCCACCTGCCTAACTCCAGGCATCCTGCCAGTCAGACCCACTCTGGTCCCAGTGAGGCTAGAGGGAAAGACAGGAGAATGAAAAGGGCCTTGAATGAAAAAGAAACCTCTCAGACCACAGTCTGAGTAAAGACTCTTGCCAGGTAAAAATCAGAAATTCTAGCACAAGCAATAGTCACTGGACATCAGTCGGAGGAGTGACTCTAGGGCCTGAGGGGGTTCGATGCCCCAGTGTAGGGGAATGCCAGGGTGGGAAGGCGAGAGTGGGTAGTTGAGTGGGGGAGCACCCTCATTGAGGCAGGGGAGGAGGGATGGGATAGGGATTTCCCGGAGGGAAGACCTGGAAAGGGGATATTTGAAATGTAAATAAAGAAAATATCCAATAAAAGGAACAAAAACGAAAAAAAAAAAAGACTGCTTGCATAGAGACAATATTTCTTTTAAGAATATTAAAATAATAAACTCAGCTTAAGGCCTGAGTACCTATGACCTCTAGAGGGCTACACCCTCTTCTGCATATTTACTAAGAGTCTCCTAAACAAGCAGATTGACTTTGTTTATGATGTGTGAGGACAACCCAACTTCCTGCATTTTGGGGATCTAGAGTTTTATCTAATCAACTGTAATCCTGCCAGATAAACCTCAAGAACCACCTTGTGATCTCTTTAAATTCCTTAAGCAGTCTTTCAACCATACTAACTTTAAAAACTCAAATCCTGTTTATGACTATAACAAAGATAATAAAAAGTGAGTGTCCTTTGTGAAGCCTGCACCTAAGCTTTGGGGTCTCACTTTGTTCTTGTGTGCCTGTCTACTAATCCCTGAGCTTAAGATCTATTAAATCCTTCTTCATAAACCCCACCTCTACACTTACAATTGCTCTTCCTGAATTCATTTCAGGGGTTATCTGCATGGAGATGAAGTGAGGGAACTCTGCAGGCTGCCCATCCCCACCACAGCTGACACCACCACCTTCAGGGCCTAGGCAATGATCTCCGGGACTGGGAGTGCCCTCCCTTGCTGGCGGAGGGCATGGCTACTGTCTCTCTCTTCTGTCTAGCAGGAGTGTCACTCATGGAAACGTCCTATTTGTTTAACTGAGCCCTCTACACTCCATCCTTTGTTTCTTATTTGAATAAATATGACACACTAGACAGCCACTGCTGCCATGGTTTCTATAAACACACTGGCTTTAAATGCTGATGGTTATCTTGGGAGCCTATTCTAGACAAGTATGTCCTTTTTGATATATTTCTATCTCATATTTTTTTGAGCAGCTAATGAAAAATTTAAACTGAGGATAATCAGTATAGTCTCCTGAGTTGTTTTGACGTCCCTTCCTTTTGCTTACCCATGAGAGGTCCGTGACATCTATCACTCCCCATTAAACTTGCTGCCAGACTTCCTGACTGGCGTGACAGTGTTCATTGACTACTCAAAGTTCACTGGGAGTCATCTCAGGACATCAGAACTCTGCATCTCTCTAATTCTGTTAAAAGAAGCTGTTTCATGGTGCCTGGGATTTAATGAGCTTATTTGGCAGTGAGATTCACATTGGGTTTCACTTGTTAGCACAACTCAGCACTTTGGTTCAAGATGCTAATGATGATAATTGGACCCAAAAATCTGCATGAGAAAAAGATGAGCTGGAAGTTGGGAGGGGGCGGAGTACTGAGGCCAACTCTGTATAAACATCACTGTATAGCCCCAAATGATCACTACAGTCATTTATCACGCTAATTATTCCACCAAGTGGTGGGAAAGACCATTTTAATGAATCTGTCAGCCTCCCAGGATAAACAGAAGAACAGCCACACTAGTGTGAGTTAGTCTCTTTCTCTCTCCCTCTCTTCCTCTCCCTCTCCCTCTCTTCCTCTTCCTCTCCCTCTCCCTCTCCCTCTCCCTCTCCCTCTCCCTCTCCCTCTCCCTCTCCCTCTCCCTCTCCCTCTCCCTCTCCCCCTCCCTCTCCCCCTCCCCCTCCCCCCTCCCCTCTCCCTCCCCCCTCTCTGTGTG